>BSBK01001569.1:2500-602500 GCA_027943335.1 Chamaecyparis obtusa | reverse complement strand
CAAGTCATATTACAAATACAACTGCATATTATATGAACTTAATCATGACACAATACAATATACACAACATGAATGCTAAACATTAATCAGATAACAAGATCCTCTTAGGTTCCTTGACATCGCTACTAGAAATGTATAACATATATGACTAAGAGTCAATGAAAAGATAGCAATATGAAATATTTTATTAAAAATCATACAATCAAAGATAACATTTAGTCAAATAGTAATAAACCTGTCAAATAATCATTTATCCACTTTTATTACTACATTAAAAAAAATCATTGATATTTGTTTACATCAACAATTATAATCATCTCCTCAAGGAGAATACATATATACATCAAATAAGTATCATGATATAAAAAATCAGTAATATCCATTTGGCCACATGATACGAACTGCAGAGAAGATGCAAAACTACTCAAGAAGCTCACGAATAACTCTAAAAAATTGATGAAAAAATATGTGCCACCCAACCATGTGAAACCATGAGGCCCACTCCCTTTGAGTTAGGAGATAGACACAAGACCCCACACTACACAAGAAAACATGAGGAAACCACAAAGAAATCAAGCATAACACAAAGGATCTCTCAAAGGATTCAACATAGGATACATACAAAATATCAATAGGAATAACACAAGATGCTAGAGGAAAACTACAAGGCTAAATAGAGGGAATCCTAAGAAAAATGTAGGAGATTTTTATCACACAGTTCTCCAATATCCTAGGTTACCCCTAACAGTCTCTCTCTGAACACCAGTCCCCATGCAAGAAATCATGTGGAACTTGATAACCTACAACTGATTGAATATCTTGATGGAATGAATGGACAAGTAAAAGATAGTGATTGAAGGTCACCGAGCTACTAAAGTGACATGTAAGACAATTAAATAAGTCAATGCATTATCATTGATGTCAACTAGTTTTGACTGTACTTATCATGATGGTTACAAACATCTGAAGAAGGAAAATGGTAAAGGAATGAGATATCTACATGAAGATGAGATAGATATGAAAGATATGACTATGGTATACATTGGGTAACTTATTGATGATTCTATGACATCATGTTGTTAACTTGATTGTATTACATGATTTTGTTATGTATTGAAGATCAAAATTGAACAAGTTTATGTGGTCAGTAAATTAAGATTTTTGTATACACCGAGCTAGTGTAGTGTATACTAAGTATAGTATTAACCGAGCAGGTATTCACCGACACATTATGGTATTGACCGAGTGAAAGAAACAAATAAATTTAATAACAACCAACTGAATTAATGAGTTGGACAATTGCTTATGATTTTGAGGTAGAAGATAAAGTTTGTTATGATGATCTAATGAATGACAAAATTCAAGATTGATCGAATAAAGGAGAATGAAACGTGTTATAGATACAACTGCCAAGGAAGGTTAAAGTGACAAAATGAATGATGAAGATTAAGAGGCAAAGTCTAACGGATAAAAAGAAAATGGTTTATGTTGTCTATTTAAAGAGACATGAGATTCATTATTAAGTCTGGGATTATTGATACTGCAGGAGAATTCACGTGAAAGGACTATTTTCATGCACCGCTGATCAAACTGGTTGAAAACAAAACCAAGTTGAACTATAGACATTATCGAGCGTCAGATAATTATTCACCGAGTGGAATAAGTTGGAGGATATGAAGGATTGAATTGATTATTGACCAGAGGAGGTATTTTGAGCTTAACATAGATCTAAAAATCTTAGTTGTATTTGAATAAGATCAAAACTGTATCAATTTAACCATTGTTACAACAAAATATCTTAACCAAGTGGACTTAACAGTCTTTTTGTATTTCAATATGTCATTCAATGAATATTGATTATTTTCTTGTTGACCCCATAGTGAATGTTGGTCAAGGGAGAACTGTTAGTGATAAATCCTCTAACCAGGTCACACCTTACAATGTGTTTTGTAACCTTTGATAGGGTTAGCTCCTAATCGAGCTCACTTTAGAAGAGTGAATTATTTTTGGGTTACCGGTCCCAGGTGGTTTTTTCCCTATTAGGGTTTCCACGTTAAAAATTTGTGTGTTATGTGTATTTGATGTGTTGAATTGTTATTTTACTTTACACATTTCATAACTAGTCAGATCGGTAAATACAATATTGAATTTACTATCAATCAGTAGATGAAGATAAAGATATTGTTGATAGCTTACCAAGTTAATTATTTGATTGAAAAGTTTGAATATATACATCTAGGAGATTTGGGACTATAGGATAACTGGAATTAACTGATTCACCCCCCCTCTTAGTTATCTAACAATCGATATCAGAGGGTTAGTTGGTTGGAAGGAAAGTTTGAAAGACTTAATCTAAAGATCAAAAAATGTATAAGAGAGAGGTGCCCAAGGTGAACAAAGACAACTTCCCAAAATGGCAAAGAAGAATGAAACTACATATATTTGGAATTGGAGAATCTGCAATATACTACTTGAGCAATGATTACATTCAACCAACTGGACCTTTTACTATTGATTAGTTGAGAGATGGACATGAACATAATATCACAATGATAGATATTGTTGCTTCCTTATTAGATGTTGAATTTGAAGATATCAAGACATGTACTACTACTAAAGCAATGTGGGACAAACTTGCACTAGTTCACGAAGGAGATTAGAATGTGTTGAGGGTAAGAGCTGAGAGTCTTAGAGGAAAGTTTGATGACATGAAGATGAAAGAAGGAGAAAACATTTCACAGTACAACAACCAAATTAAGGAGATTGTCAATGCTATCCGAGGAGCAGGAGGTGTTATTGATGAAGACATTATTGTGAGAAAAATTCTTAGAACATTGCTGCCTATTTATGCTATTAGAATCTCTATAATCCATGAAATGAGATCAGTTCTGGGTAACACTCTTACACTTGATAGCCTAATCAGTAAACTGACTACTTTTGATTTGAATAAATATGATAACAGTATTGTTCCAAATGTTGAGTCCGTATTTATGTCATCCTTGAAAATTGGTAAATCAAACAGTAAACACATGATAAGAAATGAGAGTGACAGTGACAGTGATGAGGATGAACTTGGTGAACTTGAAGCATTAATGGCTAGAAAAATGTAGAAAGGTAAAGGAAGATACAAAGGGAAATTACCTTTGGTATGTTTTAATTGTAAAGAAATTGGTCATGTTGTAGCTAGATGTCCTAAATGAAAAGAAGATGACAAAGATAATGAAATTCTGGTGAAAGAAAGTTTGAAAGAAGAGATAACCGAGATCATAGAGGCAACTGATAGTATGATAGAAGAAGCAACTGAGACTACAAAGATAAAGGAAATAAGGCATGTTACCTTGTTGAAGATGATGATGATGACACTGACACTAACACTGATGAACACATTAAGGTGGTATTTGTAGCTTTGAAAGAAGATTCAGAAGAAGAAGAAAGGTATGTTGAAACAACACTCATTTCTAAAGTTAGCAAGAATGATACATGGATTATTAATAGTGGTTGTACACATCATATGACTAGTGATGAAGACAAATTTGAATACCTTGAACATTATAATGGTGGATCTATTAAAATGGGAAATGATACACCTTGTCTAGTAAAAGGAAAAGGATCTATCTTGTTGAACAATAAGATCAGATGTGAGAACGCATATTGGGTGAAGGGACTTAACTATAATCTGTTGAGTGTAGCACATCTAAATAACTTAGGTCACCGAGTTGCATTTGAAAATAGAAAGGTGAAAATGTAATTCCCCACCAGGGAACCCAAGAGAAATTAACCTAAACATGCAACTAAGTTTACAAAATAAATTTTTTTCTAAGTGTTAACAAACAACAAAAATAATGTTTTACAATGCAAAAGCAATACGGTATAATTTACAACTCACACATAAACACAACTCAACATAGATTACAAATCTTAAGGGTTCCTTGATGTAGACTACGTAAGCATTAATTAATTACTTAGATTAGGTATAATTACAAATCTCATATATACAAATGAATGGTAAATAAAACATCATGTAAAGGATAACATAAATACAATTGGTACCATAGGGTATCCATAATAATCCACATCCATTGCACATGTCACAGGGTATGCAATACAATAATCCAAAATAAAGTACAACATGATATCTCCTGAAAAACTAATACAAGGAACATAGAATAAGAAAGATAAGAACACATCTCCATCAATGAAGAACAAGAAGGATCAATTGCCACAAGGATCATCTAGCATTGGTACACGAACGTTAGAATCTCAAATGGTAAAAGAATCACTACCACCTGACCTCGTGGAACCTAAATGGTTCGCTCCCACCATGCTGAGGAGATAATAACAAACCTCAAATGGATAACAAACATCAACAATAAATATAACTCAAGCTAAGGAAGAGATCCTGAAAGCATTCTAACTCAAAAGGTACAATAGGATAACAAGGTAAAACATACTCAACTAGAGGCAACCAACACACATAGGAAACCTAAGATACATAAAGGGAAGTGTCATCAAAGAGCTAACTCTAAGGTTATCTTGGTAGTATCTCAGGACCTCGACGCCCTAGTGACTCTATGTGGTATTAGTAACCTCTCGTATAGACAAGGTACTAACTATGCTATATCCAGTCCATGTAGGTGGCAAGCATCTTCCCACTCCCATCCTAGTCAAAACTAAATCAGGAACTCAGGCATGGCCAGGACACACAATATCTTATTAATTTATTTTAAACTCTCAATGTCATTTAATTATCACTTATTAAGCCACTTGTAATAGGATATCTTGGCAGCCACTTGCGGGCTCCAACACCAATTATAAGCCACTTCCCACCTATACACTTAGTTAACCTACCTAGGTTCACAACCCAAATAACATCAAAGATAATAATAATGTCCCTCAGGACTATTCCACAAACCACCGAGAACATGCAATAGGTCTCTAACCATAATAACACAAAACACTCTCCAAGTATCCACATTAAATATACTCTTGATCCCATGGATAGGACATAAAAAATCAGCACCATATTCCCCCATGTAGAATATGAAGCAAAACATAGTTATACAAAATAACCTCCACAAAATAGTATTGACACTCAATTAATGTAATACAAAAAGATGCACAAGGCCTCTGGTACTCTGACCTAAGGTCAACTTAACCCCCAAATAACATCAACACATGAAGTTACAAGGTATACAAAAAGAAACCAAAACACAATTCAAGTTTTAGCTATCTAAAACATTCAATTCATTTTCAAAGGTCCAATTTGACCATAATCATAACCATACAAAAATTCCATGCATGAATAATCTTAATTGAAATAGCTCCTTATAAAATTTACACTCTAAAAAAACCATAATAACAATAATGATATATAGATGTAATTTATTAATAAAGCAATAATTTTTTAAAAAGAAAATAACATAAATATTAATTAATTAAATTAACTAATGTTTTAATTAATTAAATTAACTAATGTTTCAATTAAATTAAATTAAACTAAATAAACAAAAATTTAAAAATAAATATAATTTAAATTTAATAAAAATAAGCTAACAAATAAATTTTATTTATATATAAAAATTAAAAATAATAATAATTAAACAAAACATGGGGGGGGGGGGGGGGGGTGGTGGCGGCCACACACCTCCCTTCCTTACCATGCACCCCTAATGGTTGCCACCGGTAGGGAGCACACTACCCCGCGACTTCCTTGGGAGACTGCCAACAAGGACACTATCATGCGACCCCTTTGGGAGACCGTCGGTAGGGCCACTGGCATGCAACTCCCTTGGGAAGGGCGCCGATAGGGTCTCCAGCCTATGGGGGTACGTGGGTGGTGTTCTGTGCCCACCACAAAATATCACTTTATTTATTTATTTATTCCTTTTTCAAAGCAATGCATACAACAATAATTTTGTTTTATTTAATACTTTTTTTTAAAAAGATCATTCACCAGAAATTAATTCTGGAGCAGACAACAGCCTTCTAAAATTAATACACAAAAGTATATTTTTTGTAAAACAAAATAATAGATTAAAAATCAAGTCTCTACAAATCGTAGGCATGCAAGGTATATAGAAACCAATTTATTTTCTTCAATAGAGCGAGGTTCTTTTGACAAACTAACATCTAATGATTCCAAATTTCACATGCAATTCCCAAAAATAATCTTTTGCAACACATTGAGAAAATATAACAATTTCATTAAGATTTATTCTAGGGTTTTCAAATACCTAAAATGAAATACCATTTCTATATAACATCAATTCAATCCAATTTCACAACAACAAACCCAACACCAAAACATGAGCAAATTTCAAAACAATCACAGGCAATCTCAGACACGAAGTAAACAATCTTTTCAAAAGAACATCTGTAGAGAAAACAAGGGTTTCAAACCCTACCTTAACCAATGCCTGAAAACACAAAGCTAAGAAAGACCAAATTCAACCTTCAAAATCCGAGCTTTTAAACAATCATGAAACTATGCCCACCAAAACAAGATTTCTCAAAAATCTACCAACTCTTCCAGAGCTCCTCCAAAACTTGATAGTCGTCATGAAAATAATACCCAAAAATCCTACATAAAGAAAACCCATCCCTCCCAAGGTTTCCAAAACATGCAAACTCAAAAGTAGAACTCAACTCTATCTCCCTAGTTGCATGATAAAATAACTCAATAAAATAATGCACTTTTAAAATAAAACTCAAACTCAACTTTTAATTATAATTATAATTTCACTTAAACCAAAAGTGCAACTTAAATCACATTTCAATTATTTAATTACTCAATAAATACTTTAGCATAAATTTAACCATGTAAACTAATAAATTAAAACATTAAATAAATCAACTAGGTCTTTTAATTTATATTAGGATTTAATAATTAATTAAACCCTTTAATTCCAAATTTAGATCTTCTAATTTAATCAACCTTAATAATTAAATGTCCTCTATATCAAATATTTCCTCATCATAAAATATAACTATTTAACTTTCATAATTACTCTTAATTTAATTATTTAAATCAAATAATTCACACACGCAAACACACTTGACTCCCAAAATATGAAAATCAACTAACTCCATAACAAGCAAACACCAAGGAAGGGTTCACAAATTCACATCATGTTGACACATTCAAATAAGGAACTTAATCAGAAACTTGTCCCTTAATTTAGGACAATATTGGCTTGGGTTGGGGTTTGGACATGTGTGTTATCTCCCCTATCTTACCATTTGAGATATTGCGATAGGGCACACTCATCTTGATAATTCAGGGAAGTCAATGCCTAGTACCTGAAATCCTGTATAAAAGGCAAGCATGTACATATATGTGTATAGATATATAACAGACAATGGCGGGGATCGACTGATCATGTAGATCTCGCAAGCAAGTAACTACGACTCCATCCCTCAACCACATCAGGCACGTCAAACAAAAATATAAAACATACACATCAACCATACACATGCAAGTACGGGGTCAGTAAAACCATAAGCATCAATGATATCCTAACATAATTCATCATTGTAAAATAACCATATCATATAGAAAATTAGACTATGGAAGGGGGCATTACAAAAAATCTATGATGAGACTGGAAAGTTGGTCCGTATTGGTAAACAATCAAAAGGTAATCTATTCTATCTTGATAATGTTGAAACTTCTTGTTTATCAGCTAGAACTGAAGATGTGTAGTTATGACACAAAAGGTTATGTCATGTGAATTTTGACAACATGGTTAAAATTAGTAAGAAAAGAAAATTTAGAGGCTTAGCGAGCTTATCTAAACCTAACCATGTCATGTGTAAACAATGTCAAATGGGAAAAATGTCAAAATCTAGTTTCAAGAGCAAGAACTATTCATCTAAAGCTATTTTGGAGTTGATTCATACCGATTTGTGTGGTCCTATGAGAACTCAGAGTTATTATGGTGACAAATATTTTATCTTATTTGTTGATGACTACTCTAGGATGATGACTGTTATGTTTTTGAAAGAAAAATCTAAAGTTTTCAAGATGTTTAAATGGTATAAAGCTAAAGTGGAAAAAGAAAGTGGAAAAGAGTTAAAATGCTTGAGATCAAATAGAGGCGGTGAGTTTATTTCTGATGATTTCACTAACTTTTGTAATGAGCATAGAATTAAAAGACAAGTTTTTGCACCGAGAACACCACATCAGAATGAAATTGCTGAAAGGAGGAATAGATCCATAGTTGATTGTGCTAGAACACTGAAGATTGAAAAAGATGTTACACAAATGTACTAGAGAGAAGTTGTTAGTACTGTTGTATACAAATTGAACTGAGTACAACTAAAGAAATATTCAAACAAGAAACTCTATGAGTTATGGTATGGGTACACACCGAATGTAAGTTATTTTAGAATATTTGGAAGTAGATGTTACATTTTGAAAGATGATAGAAATGAGATATTTGATTCAAAAGGTGATGAAGGAATATTCTTAGGATATTCTACTAAAAGAAAAGCTTACAAATGTTTGAATAAGGTTTCTAAAAAAATATTCAAAAGTGCAAATGTGAGGGATGACTTTGTTGAGAAAAATGATGAAGAAAGAAAAAAGGAACAAGAAGACTACGGTAGATTCACATACATCGAGAAACCTGACATTCTACCTGAGAAACAAGTTGAAATTACTGAGTAACAGGATGATGATACCGAGCATCAGCCTATAGAGACCAAGAATCATGAAATAGTTATCGAGGAAGATCTTGATCCTACACCGAATGATGAACAAAGAAGAGAGCAAGTGTTAGAAACATTTGTGAGGAGACACCATCCAAAAAACCAGATTATTGGTGACAATCAAGTTGACATAATGACACAAAGTAATTTGAGAAGCACCACATGTTTAGTTTGTGAATTTGAACCTAAAAATGTTAAGGATGCACTTGAAAATGATGAATGGATTAAAGCAATGAATGAGGAAATTGAGCAAATACTGAAGAACAAAACATGGACATTGGTACCGAGACCGAATGATAAGAATGTAATTGGAACCAAATAGATATTCAAAAACAAGTTGAATGAAAATAGTGAAGTTAGGAATAAGGAAATACTTGTATGCAAAGGGTATGCACAAGAAGAAGGTATTGATTATGGTGAGACTTTTGCACTAGTTGCAAGACTTGAAGGAGTTAGAATATTGCTTGCATATGCTGCCTAAAAAAAATTCAAAGTATATCAAATGGATGTCAAATCTACATTTTTGAATGGAATACTTGAGGAAGAGGTATACATTGAACACCCTGAAGGTTTTGTTGATCCAAATCAGAAAAATATGGTATGTAAGTTTCACAAAGCACTATATGGACTGAAACAAGCACTGAGAGCATGGTATGAAAGACTGCATTCATATCTTATTAGTATTGGATTTGTTAGAACAAGTGACAACATCAATTTATATTTGAAAGGTGAAACTAATGACAAGATTCTTATTGATGAATTTTTTGTTGATGATATCATATTTGGAGGACATGATAATTTATGCAAATCATTTGCTGATGAAATGAGAAAATAATTTGAAATGTCAATGTTTGGAAAGATTAACTTCTTTCTTAGTTTGCAAATTCTACAACAAAGTGAAGGTATATTCATTACACAATCAAAGTACATCAAATAAGTGTTGAAGACCTTTGGAATGGAAGATTCAAAACCAGTTGGTACACCGATGGTCACATGATGCAAATTAACAAAGGATTATCAGTCAATCGAGGTAAATAAAACACTATACAGATCAATGATTGGTAAACTGATGTATGTTGTGCATAGTAGACTAGATATTGCACATGCAGTTGGGATTGTAGCAAGATTTTTTGCTAATCCTAAAGAATCACATATGACTGCTATTAAGAGGATTTTGAGATAATTGAAAAATATAGAGAGCTATGGTTTATGGTACAAGAAAGAGGGCAAATTTGAACTACAAGTTTACATCGATGCATATTGGGCTGGAAACATTGATGACCGAAAGAGCACTACTGGTGGAGCATTCTTTTCAGGTGAAATATTAGTTAATTGGATAAGAATGAAACAAGGATGCATTTCTCAGTCCACTGCCCAAGAAAAATATGTTGTTGTTGCTGCTAATTGTTCAAACATTGCATGGATAAAACAACTTTTGAAAGGGATGAATGAAGAGATCACTGATCCAGTGATAATATATTGTGACAACACAAGTGCTGTAAACATTTCTTAGAATCGAGTGATGCATGCAAAGACAAAGCATATATCCATAAAGTATCACTACTTGAGGGAATAAGTACAAGAAAAGCAAGTTAAACTAGAGTTTTTGAAATCAAAAGAACAACTTGTAGATATATTTACCAAACCCTTACCTAAGGATACATTTGAGTACTTGAGGACTAGACTAGGGGTCCATCCCTTGTCTATTAGTCACTAAGGTGATTAGGAGGCTGTATCAACCTATACTTTATCATAATATCAAATGATGTTGATTCATATTGTTCACACTTTAGGTTTCCTAAGGTTGTGATAGCTAGAACAAATGACATTACATATCGGTATATGAAGGTACTTGATTTGAACCGAACACTAGGAGTAATATTTTGGCTACTACAGAGCTGTTTATTCTTTTTGACATTATTGTCAAAGGGAGAGAAGAATCAATGAAATATTTATCCAAAGGGAGAGAAGCAAAAGGGAGAGATAAATTAATGAAATATTATAAGGGAGAGAAAAATCAACGGAATATCAGAAAGAATCACAGGAAGAAGAAGAAGATCAAATCCGCAGGGAGAGTCTACATTGAATGTTGTGTAGTGATTAAACATATTAAATGAAGAAGCTAGGGAGAGCTTACCAAGCTACACCATTTACTTACAGAGTTGTAGAATTAATGTTTGATATTTTATGACATATTTTATATTGTGTTGCCATCAATGCCAAAGGGAGAGATTGATAACCTACAACTGATTGAATATCTTGATGGAATGAATGGACAAGTAAAAGACAGTGATTGAAGGTCACCAAGCTACTAAAGCTATATGTAATATAATTAAATTAGTCAATGTATTATCATTGATGTCAACTAGTTTTGACTGTACTTATCGTGATGGTTATAAACATCTGAAGAAGGAAAATGGTAAAGGAATGAGATATCTACATGAAGATGAGATGGATATGAAAGATATGACTATGGTATACATTGGGTAAATTATTGATGAGTCTATGGCATCATGCTGTTGACTTGATTGTATTACATGATTTTGTTAGGTATTGAACATCAGAACTGAACAAGTTTATGTGGTCGGTAAATGAAGATTTATGTATATACCGAGCTAGTGTAGTGTATACTGAGTGTAGTTTTAATCGAGTAGGTATTTACCGACATATTTTGGTATTGACCAAGTGAAAGAAACAAATAAATTTTATAACAACTGACTAAATTGATGAGATGGACAATTGCTTATGATTCCGAGGTAGAAGATAAAGTTTTATATGATGATCTAACAGCTGGCAAAATTCAAGATTGATCAGATGAAGGAGAATGAAACATGTTATAGACACAACTACCAAGGAAGGTTAAAGCAACAAAATGAACGATGAAGATTAAGAGGCAAAATCTAACGGATGAAAAGAAAATGGTTTATGTTGTCTATTTAAAGAGATATGAGATTCATTATTGAGTTTGGGATTATTGATACTGTAGGAGAATTTGCGTGAAAGGACTATTTTCATGCACCGCTGATCAATTTGGTTGAAGACAAAACTGAGTTGAACTGCATACATTATCGAGTGTCAGAGAATTATTCACCGAGTGGAATAAGTTGGAGGATATGAAGGATTAAATTGATTATTGA
Organism: Chamaecyparis obtusa; assembly: GCA_027943335.1. Lineage (NCBI taxonomy): Eukaryota > Viridiplantae > Streptophyta > Pinopsida > Cupressales > Cupressaceae > Chamaecyparis > Chamaecyparis obtusa. The sequence goes on along the minus strand of BSBK01001569.1, from coordinate 590,654 downwards.
TCAGAGGAGGTATTTTGAGATTAGCATAGATCTAAAAATATGTAAATCATAGTTGTATTTGAATAAGATCATTACTATATCAGTTTTTAACCATTGTTACAACAAAATCTCTTAATCGAGTGGACTTAATAGACTTTTTGTATTTCAATATGACATTCAATGAATGTTGTTTGTTTTCTTGTTAGCCCCACAGTGAATGCTGGTCAAGGGAGAACTGTTAGTGATAAATCCTCTAACCAGGTCACACCTTATAGTGTGCTTTGTAACCTTTAACAGGGTTGGATCCTAACCAAGCTCACTTCAGAAGAGTGAATTATTTATGGGTTACTGGTCCTAGGTGGTTTTTCCACTAACATGGTTTCCACGTTAAAAATATATGTGTTATGTGTATTTTATGTGTTGAATTGTTATTTTACTTTAAACACATTTCATAACTAGTTAGATCGGTAAATATAGTATTAAATTTACTATCAATCAGTAGATGAAGAGAAAGATTTTTTTTTTTTTTTTTTAAATTGAATTTTTTTTATGTAGGGTTTAAGAACCCGATATGGGCCCACTCATGCACCTCTTTAGCTTAGAGCCAAGGACTAAGCGGAATCCACATCGTCAAATTCTCCCAGGGCACGATCCTAGCCTCATCCCTTATGATGTTGGAGCCTTGCACTCAGCAAGACTTGATCCCTGGTGGGCTCTTTGTGAGCCATCCAACTTCACCAGTAGACCAAGGACCCATTGACATGAAGAGAAAGATTTTATTGATAGCTTACTGAGTTGATTATTTGATTGAAACGTTTGAATATATACATCTGAGAGATTTGGGATTGTAGGATAATTGGAATTAATTGATTCAACCCCCCTCTCGGTTATCTAACAGAACTGACAACCTTTTATGATGACAAAGAAGTTGATTTGCTATGTTAATGTCACACAAGCAACTTGGCCTTCTCCAACCCATCATTAGTCTATATGAGTACTCAAGGCTATGGGGGAGGCAACATAATTATTGTGTTTACCATTTTAACCCATTCCAAAAAATTATTATGTTACCACTAGATTATCTACCCACAATGGGTTGCCCTAACAACCACTTAGGACCCTAGACCCCATTGTGAGTGTAATACCCCTCCCATAGTTTTCTTTTTAGTTTAATTGACCAGACTCTTTTAGGCCAGTTTTCATGTTTGTGTTAAATCTTTGGATAGATTTGATATTATGTATATTTATGTTTATGGTTTTATTGACCCCATACTTGCATGTGTATGGTTGGCATGTATGTTTTATATTTCTATTTGATGTACCTGATCTGGTTGAGGGACATAGTTGTAGTTACTTGCTTGCAAGATCCACACAATTGACTGATCCCCACTATTGTTTGTTATATATTTATACTTGTATGTACATGTTCATCTTTTATTGAAGATTTTAGGTACCAAAAATTGACTTCCTTGAATTTCTAGGATGAGCGTGCCCTATTGCAATGTCTCATGGTAAGACAAGAAGATAACATACATGTCTAATCCAACCTAAGCCATTTATTTTTTTGAAATAGTGGACAAGTATCTTATTGCTATCCTCTGAATTCATCAAGGTGATATCTTTCTTGAACCCTTCCTTTGACCTTTGATTGTTGTATTTTGCTTTAGTTAGTTTCTGTGTTATGTGTATGTCATGTGGTTAGATGTGATTTTTGTGTTAAAATGATTTGAGAAATTAATTAAGATTAATTAAATGAGATTAAATAATTACACCTTATGATACATAAAAATATTAAATATAAGGTTAATTAATTAATGAGAATTAATTAATTAGTCATGTTAAATAAATAATTTAATTGCAAAGTCAAAATTAATTAATTAAAAATATTAATAATTATTAAATAAAAATTAAATTTAAATGTGCAATTTGAGTTAAGTGGTTATTAGTTGAGTTACACATTTTAAATTAATTAAAATTAAATAATGCAACTTAAAAAACACTTTATTATGAAAATCAAAACTTAACCTTTTAAAATCAAGTTGAGTTAAAGTGACTTGAGTTGAGGAAAAATTAAATAAATATTTTTTTAATTAGTTAAAGTTGATAAAAATAATGCAACTTAAAAAACACTTTATTATGAAAATCAGAACTTAACCTTTTAAAATCAAGTTGAGTTAAAGTGACTTAAGTTGAGGAAAAATTAAATAAATATTCTTTTAATTAGTTAAAGTTGATAAAAATAATGTTGGAGTTGAGTTCTTATTTATGGGATTTAGAGTTAACTATTTTATTATTTTTATCAGTTGAGTTCTATTTCTGATTAGGAGTTGCATGTTTTAGTTCTAATTGTTGGATTTTCTATATTAGAATTTCTTTTGGTCATTATTGCACACAAGTTTTAGGAATTATGGGTTTTGGCTCTAGATTTAGAATCAAAAGAATTTTTGAGAGCTTGGATTTTTTGGTTGAGATTAGTCTTCATTGTTTCATAACATCAGTGGATTAAGGTAGGGTTTTGAAACCTCTTTGGATTTTTTATTTCAAAAAGATTGTTTATATCGTGTTTTCTAGATTGTTGAAGGTTTTGAGATTAATTGTTTCATGGTTTCCATTGTTTGAGGTTTTGAATTTGATAGATTTTTTGGATTTTGTTATGTGAGGAGAAATTCTTGTTTATGTTAATAGTTGTTAAACCCTAGATCTTTAGTTGGGAATATATCCTTTTGGAGAAGGTTAAATGAAAAATATAAGTATATTATTATACATATGAGCATACATATATTGATATGCAGATAAGCATAATATTTTTATAGAATTATAAGAAAACAGGAAACATATATTCACTTGTATGTTATTTAAGAAACATATATTCAGTTGCATGTTATTTAGAAAAGATATATTCACTTGCATGTTATTTAAGGAAGTGGCTTCCTTTGGAGGTGTTGGAGCTTAGAAGTGGCTAACCAGGTATCCTTTGCAAGTTAATTAATAAAGTAATTCTATTACCATTGAGATTCTGATGTACCTATACCAGTGCTGGATGGACCTTGTAGTAGTTGTGCCTTCTTGTTCATCATTCTTGGAGACTTTATCTTATCTTTCTTATGTTATATATTGTACTTTGTGCTTGGTTATTGCTACATACCCTGTGACCTGTACAATGGATATTGGTTTACTATCTTGTCGTATCAGTTGTACTATGTTTTCATTTATGAGATGATGTACTTGTTATTTATTTGCATTATATGGAGATTATATATTGTTTATTGTATTTAGTAGATTAATTAACTTACGTAATTCTACATCATGGAACCCTTGGGATTTGTAATCTATAAATGAGTTATATTTGTAAGTATGTATTATCTTATGTTATATTTGTTGGAAACTACTATTGAAACAATTGTTATATTGTCATTGATGTCAAACCTTAACTAGTAAGACAATTTATATCTAGTAGAGTACCATATCATTTAATTGAGGAAGAGGATTTGAAAAGAGGAGATAACAAGATGACCTAGGGAAAGGTTTAGTTATGAGATACTACAATGGGTACTTGATTAGTTGGAATATTGGCAAGGTAAAATGTTTATTATCAAGTTAACACTAAGTGAAGAAGTCAGTTGATTTGAAGCATAGGCTTAACAAAAAAAAAGAGAAGAAATTTAGTTTAAGACAAGTGATGCTAGTGTCGATCGAGCGCCAGTATAACCCGAGTAAATTTTAGTGTTGATCGAGCATTAGTAATTGCTGAGTATCAGAGAATTAATCGAGCAAAGATAGTGTTTGCTGAGTAGAACATTTTTAGCAATGACCAAGTTATTTAGTGATGATCAAGTAGATGAACACAGTATTGACTGAGTGTCAATAATTTACAGTTTGTGAAGGAATTGAGAATCCCAGCTGACATAGTTGAATTCTTGGGATATATAAAACGTGTTGATATTAAAGATGAATGACATGGAGCATTTAATGCATGGTAAACCATTTTCTTATGGATTCAAGGAGAAGTTTTGAGAAGTATCTAGAAGGATAAGGAGGAGAACAAAATGATGGAAGGATTTGATGAATTTGACCTAAACCTAAGATCTATGAAAGAGATTAAGCAGCAAAAAAATAATCTACCTAATCAAGGAGATATAAGGATGACCTAATTATGGGTTATGGAGATAAGGAAAAGAGGTTGATGTTATTGACTGGCGAACCTAAGTAAAAGGCTAAGAAGAGCTACGAAGAGCTGAACAAAGTTAAGGTGATTGCTTGAAGGGATTTTCAAGCAAGTCAAAGATGGAGATGGTAATGAAGGTCAGTCAATAAATCAACATATGAGTGTATTAGATCTATATTTGCAAAGTGAGTTGTATATTTTAGATCAAAACCTATTGTTACTTTCTAACCATTGTATCAGTTAAAATCCTTTTAATCAAGATTGACCTAACAGTCATTTTTTAAACCCTTTAATCAAGGTGACATTCTAATGGAATGTTCTCAAGCCCTCTAACTAGGACACTCTTAATAGGGTGATTAAATCCTTTAACAAGGTCAGACTTAACATTGTGTATTGTAACCTTTAACAGGGTTGGCTTCTCATAGAGCTCACTTCAGAAGAGTGAAAATTTGGTAGCATGTTACTAGTGGTTTTTCCCATATTGGGTTTCCACGTTAAATCCTAGTGTCATACTTGTGTGAATGTTATTTGATGTGTTATGTTGTTGAAAGTTTTATATTCTGCAAGTTGATTACTTTGGGACAATGGACTGCAAGTTTTATGTTATTGATATATTCTATAGAGACTGAGTGAATTATTGAATAGATCTAAGTTTGTTGAAGTGTTTAAAATTTTAAGTGGTACATCTAGACCTGAGGATAATTGATTCACCCCCTCTTAGTTATTCTAAAATCATTATAAAAATTGGCATCAGAACAAGTGGTGCTTGTAAGGAGAAAGTTTAAAGGTACTTGAAGCTAATGATCAAGATGTACAAAAAGGAGGTACCAAAGCTGAACAAGGAGAACTTCCCTGCATGGTAGACTTTGATGAAATTGCACCTAGCTGGAATTGGTGATTCAATAAAATACTATGTGGAACATGATTATGTACTAGTTGTTGCACCTATGACAACTGAGGAGATGAAGGAAAAGCAAGAAAAAAATTAGACAATGTTGGAGATTACATCAACCCTAAGTTATCCTAAATTTGAAGACATCAAGGACTATATTAATGCAAAGCAAATATGGGACACACTAGCAACTATCTATGGTGGGGACACAAATGTGCTGAGAGCCAAATGTGAAAGCTTAAGAGGTAAGTTTGATGAAATGAAAATGTTAGAAGGTGAAAACATTGTTCAATATTATGACAGAGTTAAAGAGGTAGTAAATTATATTAGAGGAGCCAATGGAAACATTAATGATGAAAATTTTATTTGCAAAGTTTTGAGAACCCTACTTCTTATCTATGCTATTAGAGTTTCTGCAATACAAGAATCAAGATGTACTCCTGGTAACATCCTAACTTTGGAAGGTCTTGTTGGTAGGCTTACTACTTTTGAGTTGTCAAATTTTGATAATTTTACTACTCACAATATTGAATCTACATTCAAGACTCAAATGGTTCTTCATAAGTCTAAGAAAGGAAAAGAAAGACATGTGAATAGTAATAGTGACAGTGACACTTTTGATGATGATCTAGATGATCTTGAGGCACTTATGGCTAGAAGGCTACCAAGAGGAAAAAGAAAATTCAAAGGTAAACTTCTTATAATCTATTTTTCATGTAACAAAGTTGGTCATATTGCAGCAAGATTCTTTGAGAAGAATGACAAGGATGAAAGAAGGAAAAACAAGTATAAAGACAAAAGGAATTGGACAGAGATCACAAAAGGTATAAGGACTACAAAGATAAAGGTAAGAAGTCTTGTTATATTGTTGAAGAAGAAACTGACAGTGAAACTAGTGGATTTGATGATTGTGATGTAGAATTTGTTTATGTTGCTATGAAAGATGATTATCATGATGAAGATGAGAAAAGTGCACTTATTTCATATGCGAGTAAAGGTGATAAATAGATTATTAATAGTGGTTGCTCACATCACATGACTGGTGATAAAAGTAAGTTTGAAATATTAAATCATTACAAAGGTAGGAGTGTTAAGTTTGGTAATGATGCACCATGTCCTGTAAAGGGAAAAGGATCAATATGATTGACTGATAAGATTAGATGTGATAATGCTTATTGGATTGGAGATCTTAACTATAATTTGAACTAAGTGTTGCACAGCTAAATAGTACTAGTTACGGAGTTAAGTTTCATCACAAGAAGGCTAAAATATTTAATGCCATTGGTGAACTAATTGTAAGTGAAGAACAAACAAGAGGTAATTTGTTCTATCTAGACCTATATGAAGAAACATGTTTGTGTTGGATATTGCTAATGTATGGGGAGGTGATCGAGATATTTTATATGTTTAATTACTACGATACTAACTAGGCACTCATATTGTTAGGATAATAAGCAGAAAATGCAAATATTAACAAATAAGAGAGAACACAATAACATAGAATTTAACGTGGTTCACCCAATCCCTAGGCTACGTCCACCAACAACAAGTCCAATATCTTTATTATTATCCAGTGATTACAATTTGAAACCTGCAACTCAATACCGCCACATGAAGCTACAATAATCCCTCATACAATGAATCTCAAACCCTAAGCCCTTTTACAAGTATTTTTGACATAACAAAATTAGGGCAAAAATACTCCGACTAATAGAAAAATAGATGGCTGCCCTAGGACCCCGCAAGGGGCTCTACCCCTTGACCCCATGGAAAAGTCTGATTAGGCTCCACATACATAACAATCTCCCACTTGGAGGCTAATCAGACTCCACAACAATATCCTCCCACTTGGAGATTGATCAACCAAAACCTGGAGCTCCCACTCAAATAATGAAACCATCCTGGACTCAGCTGTTCTTTTATTCTGTTCAGTCTAAAAGACCAATCGAAGCTGAACAAGAATTCATCTTCTCGCTTGTCACTACCTTTGTAAACATATTTGCTGGATTATCATCTGTATGTATCTTCTCCAACCTTAACTGTCCATCATCCAAAACTGACCGAATGAAATGATATCGTAATTGTATGTGCTTTGTTTTTGAGTGCAAAGCAGAATTCTTTGCAAGATGAATGGCACTTTGACTATCTGAATACAAATAATTATCTGCCTGTGGATGTCCCAATTCTTCCATGAAGAATTGAAGCCATATCATCTCCTTGACTGCCTCTATAGCAACAACATACTCTACCTCTGTAGTGGATAAAGCATTCACCTTTTGTAACTAAGAAATCCAACTCACTACTGTCCCACCAACAGTAAATACATAACCTGTAGTACTCTGTTTGGTATCAATATCTCCTACCAAATCTGAGTCAACATAGCCATGAACAGTAGTAGAAGAGCCCCCAAAGTGTAAACACTTATTGGATGTACCTCTCAAATATCTGAAAATCCATTTGACTGCATTCCAATGCTCAATCCCAGGGTGACTCATATACCAGCTAACGACTCCCACTGCATGTGCAATATCTAGCCTAGTACATACCATAGCATACATTAAGCTTCCTACAGCTGAAGCATAAGGTATCTTGGACATTCTTGCCTCTTCTTCTGGTGTCTTTGGACACATTTCTTTAGTCAATTTCAAATGACTAGGCAAAGGTGTAGTGACAGCTTTGGCATCCTTCATGTAGAATCTTTGCAACACCTTCACAACATAATCAACCTGAGATAGAGTTAATTTTCTGTTCTTCCTATCTCTGCAAATTTTCATGCCAAGGATTTGTTTTGCTACCCCCAAATCCTTCATAGCAAAAGATTTTTCTAACTGTTGTTTCAACCCCTTAATATGATCCATGTTAGATCCAGCTACAAGCATATCATCAACATATAAACATGAATAATGTAGCTGTCATTATTTAACCTCTTGAAATAAACACAATGGTTAGAATTACATCGAGTATATCCATTCTCATTCATAAAAGTATCAAATTTAATATACGATTGCCGAGGTGCTTACTTCAGGCCATATAAACTTTTTTGCAATTTGCACACTAAACTCTCCTTACCCTTGACCTCAAATCCCTGTGGCTGTACCATATATATTTCTTCATTCAAATCACCATGAAGAAAGGCCATTTTAACATCAAGTTTCTCTAAATGCAAATCTTCAGTAGCCACAATACTTAAAACAATACAAATAGAAGTCATTTTAACAACTGGAGAAAAAATCTCATCAAAATCAATACCATGTTTCTGTGCAAATCCCTTTACGACTAATCTAACTTTAAATATTTTCTTACCTCCATCTTCTTCTTTCAACCTGTAAACCCATTTATTCTACAAAGCCCGTTTTCCTGCAGGTAACTAACATAAATCCCATGTTTGATTTTTTAGCAAAAAGTCCATTTCATCTATCATTGCAGACTCCCACTGAAGTTTTGTATCCACCTGCATAGCTTCAATATAATATTCAGGTTCACCAGCATCAGTTAATAAGATAGAATACAAAGAAGGTGAAAATCTATCTGGATGTCTACTTAGCCTTGTTGACCATCTAACATTCACTGGAGTGTGTGGTATTTATTGTTGCTGTTGTTGCGGAGCATAAGGAACTACTGGAACATTATCATTTGGAATATCATCCAGCACTACATAATCATTTTCTTTCTTCTCATGCTGCTACAACAGATCTTTGTACAATACTTTCTCATTGAATATGACATCCCCGCTTCTTACAATTTTATGATTTTCAAAATCTCAAAGCCTATAACCAAATTCATCAATGCCATATCCAACAAATACATATTTCTTTGACTTAGCTTCCAGCTTGGTTCTATTTTTAGAATCTATAAGTGCAAAAGCTTCACAACCAAAGGTTTTTAGAAAAGAATAACTCACCTTCTTACCACTCCATGCTTCCTCTGGAATACCACAGTCCAAAGGAGTAAAGGGGCCTCTATTGATTAAATAAACAATAGTGTTCACAACCTCTGCCCACATATTTTTGGGCAGCCTAGCATGCAATCTCATACTCCTTGCACGCTCCATTATCGTCTTGTTCATGCGTTCAGCCACTCCATTTTCTTGTGGAGTCCTTGGTACAGTTTTCTATCTATGAATACCAGTAGAGGCACAATAATCTTCAAATTATTTTCTACAATACTCACCACCATTATCAGATCTGAGACATTTTAATCTTTTTCCAGTCTCATTTTCAACCAAGCTTTTCCATTTCTTAAAAGTTTCAAATACATCAGATTTCTGTCTAATGAAATATATCCATACTTTCCTAGTTGCATCATCAATGAATGTAACATAATACTGAGAGCCACCAAGGGAAGATACTTGAGCTGGACCCCATACATCTATATGCACAAGCTCTAATTTTTCATCTTTCTTTTCCTTCCTACTCTTTACAAAACTAACTCTCTTTTTCTTTCCATACACACAACTTTCACAGAAATCCATATTAACACATTTCAGACCAGGTAAAAATTTCTTTGAATGAAGTAATTTCATACCTTTCTCACTCATGTACCTGAGTCCATTGTGCCATAGTACTGTGTCAGAATCTACAACAACAGTTTGATGTTCTTCCTGCTCAATTGCAGCCACTGTTCCTGAATATTCATTATCTTCTAAAACAATTAAAGTAGAAGGAACAGTATGACCTGTACAAAGATATAAGGTGTCTACCTTCACACCTTTTGCTACTACTAAGGAACCTTTTGAAACCTTCCAATTTTTATCATTAAAAGTAACTGTGCAACCCTCATCAGCGAGTTGCCTAGCTGAAATTAAATTTCTACTCAGCCTTGGAACATGTCTTACCTCTTGTAGTAGCCAATGATTCCCATTATGCAACTTAATCTTGATTTTTCTTTTTCCAACAATTTGACAGGGTTCATTATCTCCCAAATAAACTACCAAAATCCCCTTGGACATAATCAACAAAATAACCTCTATGCAGTTTAGCATGAAATGAAGCCCTCGAATCTAACACCCATGAATCATCAACATTTTCTAAAGACAAGAGCAAAGCATCCTCTTCTGATTTGTTACTTACCACATTTGCCTCCTTGTTTCCATCATTTTTGTCTCCTTGATCTTTCTTCCGAGACCAACAATCTTTCTTCTTATGACTTGGTTTTCCATGGTACTAGCAATCATTTGGCCCTTTGGATTCAAACCTCTTTCTCTTTGATTTTCCTCTTGATTTCTCACAATTTCTAGAGTTATTTCCTCTATCTCTTGTTCTGCCTTTGCTTTTTGCGTTCAATACACTACCCAATGTGGATGCCCCTGAGCTTTTCCTATGAATTTCCTCACTCAATATAACACCAATAACATCATCAAAATTTAAGGTATTTGAACCAGAAACATAATTACTAACAACCATTACCAAGCCATTCCAGCTTTCTGGCAAAGAACACAAAATCAAGAGAGCCCTAACCTCATCATCAAATGTAATTTTAACTGAGGCTAACTGAATTGTAACTATATTAAACTCATTCAAATGATTAGTGACTGATCCACATTCTACCATTTTCATGTTAAATAAATGCTTCATAAGAAATACCTTGTTTGAAGCTGAAGGCTTTTCATACAACTTCGCTAGGGTGTCCATCAGATCTTTAGCTTTCATTACTCTAGTAATATTGAATGCCACCGATTGTGCCAGGCAAAAACGAATACTCCCCAATGCCTTCCTATCCAAAATATCCCAATCTTCCTAAGACATTGTTGCCTCTTTCTTGGATATTCCCTCTAATGGCTGCCATAAATCCTTCTGATAGAGATAGTCCTCCATTTGCATCTTCCATAACTGGAAGTTCTGCCCATTAAAATTTTCAACCTTTAGCCTACCCTCATCTGCCATTTCTCCCACTTAATCAAGAGACTCTCCCATTGACTCGTGAGACTTGCTTCAGAGAATAGATGAAAGAACAAACAAAATAACCTCGCTCTGATACCACTTGTTAGGGTAACAAGTAGAAAATGCAAATATTAACAAACAAGAGAGAACACAATAACACAGAATTTAACGTGGTTCACCCAATCCTTAGGCTATGTCCACCAACAACAAGTCCAATATCTTTATTATTATCCAGTGATTACAATCTGAAACCTGCAACTCAATACCACCACATGAAGCTACAATAATCTCTCATACAATGAATCTCAAACCCTAAGCCCTTTTACAAGTATTTTTGACATAACGAAATTAAAGAAAAAATACTCCGACTAATAGAAAAATAGATGGTTGCCCCAGGACCCCATGGAAAAGTCTGATTAGGCTCCACATACATAACACATATTGTTGTCATTTGTGTTTTTTCACTGATGTCAAAATATGTTTCTATGAAGAGAATAGGCTGGTTATCACAGTGTGCGAATACTGTATAGATGTTTCAGATGCTGCGAAGTTAGATGAGAGTTCAGGAAGGTGTTGTGATCTTATATCCAAGATCGCATCATGTAATGTTTCATATTGGATGAGTTACAGATGTTTTGGTGAAAATTGGTCACTGGACTACGACAATGAAAAATGACAGAGTTAGTCTCTGTATTTATCGTATATCTTCCAAATGATATGGATTCAAGATATGCGAGCTTGAGGGATGATTGACAAGGTATTGAAGGATGTTCATTGGTTAGCGCAAGGTACAAAATTCTTGGTGACATTAGCTGTGATGTGTGTTCTAGAGAAGAACTATTTGGAAGATGACTTAGGAGATGTAGCGTGTGTTTTGCTTGGAAAACATAAATTAAGGATGTCGGTCCTTAAATATTGTAATGTAATCATTGTATACTTGTTTTAGATACCGTGTGTATCTTAGCAAGGGTTTATGTAATTATTTGTAATTAGGAAAGGCTTATGGTCTGACCTAATCATGAGAATTGTAATAAGGTATAAATGAGAGGTCTTTTCTTTGGAAAAGATATGGATGGAAAAAGGTGATATAAAGAGATTGTAAAAGCTGTGAGCTTGTGTTTGCTGTATGTAGAGAAAAGGTTTACTAGTGGACTTCATTGGAACTAATCAAGCAAAGATAGTTGCTGCCAAACAGTTCAAAAAGATTGTGTATTTCTTCATATACACTTCTGTTGCAAAAAATGAGTTCTAAAGGTGGATTTAACCTTCTTTGGGCAGTGAGCCTTGGGCAGTGAGCCCTCCCTTTCTTCTTGACTCCTAACAAGGTCTGTCCTCTAACAAGGACTATGTATTGTAATGTTTCAATAAGCTCCTAATAGGGCTAAATCTTCTAACAAGGATAAATATACTCTCAGTACATCATTTGTGGGTGCTAATTCCCATCAGGATTTTTACCTTTAACAGGGTTTCCCTGACACCAAAATATTGTGCTATTGTGATGGGATTTATTGTGTTCATTGGATTTGATATTGCTGCTACTTAAAGTTTAAAGTTTAATAATCTTCCATACAACTGATTCACTCCCCCTCTAAGTTGTATTGTGGACTATTATTCCTAACAATTGGTATCAGAGTTTGTGGTCCTCAGAGAGAAAGCTTAACAACTTGAGGTGATCTTGGAGATGGCACTCTATAGGAAGGATGGTCCAAAATTTGATCCTGAAAACTTTGACAGTTGGAAGAACAAGATGCGAACTCATTTGCTATGTTTGGGCATCGACTATTGGTTGATCACAGAGAATAAGGTGGCTATAAAGACTAAGAGTGAATTTCCACCAACTACTGATAATGAAAAGAAGGTATTCTCATACAACATGGTCGCAAGGGAAGCACTGATAAGAACTCTATCTAAAGGAGAGTTTATTGAAGTTAAAGACTTGGATTCAACATATGAGATTTGGAGAATATTAGAAGCATTATATGAAGGAGACAAATATACCAAGCAAGCGAAGTCACAGAACTAGAAAACCAGATGGAGAAGCTGCAAATGAAGGATGATGAAAGTATTAGGGCTTATGTTCAAAGGGTTACAAAAGTTGTGGTTGGAATCATAAATTGTGGAGGCACCTATGATGAAGAAGAAGTTGTTGCAAATATCCTTAGATCATTGACACCTGTATACAAGTTCAAGGCTATGTCTATTCAAGAGACTATACCCTTAACTTTGAATTTTAGTAGAGATATGTTGATTACAAAGCTAACTACCTTTGAGGTTACTGAAATGGGGGATTCGATACCTAAAGTGGAATATGCATTCAAGGCATCTACACACAAGAAAATGTCTGCACTTTCGAGCACCAGCAATGAAAACCTAAAAGAAGAGCTTGGTGAGTATGCTAAGGAATGGGAACAGATAATGGTAGAGGAAAGAAAGATGGATGAACTTGTTGCACTGATTTCTAGAAGAGAAAATAGAGGTAAGGGCAAATTTAAAGGAAAATTACCTTTGAAATTTTTTTCATGCAATAAGGTGGGTCATTTTGCATCTAGATGTCCTACACGAGTTCCTAAGTACAAACCTATTTTTTTCGAGTTTAAAAGGGATAAAGAATATTATTATGCTAGTGAAGGCATTTCTGATGATGATGATTTAGATTATGAAGAGATTGGATTTGTTGCTATTAGAGATGAGCCAGTGCATGAGGAAAAGGCTTTAGTATCTCATGTTGACAAGAAAACTAAATGGATAATATACAGTGGTTGTTCACATCACATGAATGGAGATAGAAACAAGTTTGTTAAATTAATGAAGTATGATGGTGGTGTTGTGAGATTCAGAGACAATCTTCCTAAACCTATCATAGGTGTAGGATCTATTACTTTGGATGGAAAGACTAATACTGATAATGTGTTGCTTGTTGATGGACTAAAACATAACTTGTTTAGTGTTGGACAATCAATGGATAAAGAGTTTCAATTAAGTTTTGTTAATGGTAAATGTTTTATTAGAAGTAAGGCAGGTAAATTGATTGCAACCGGTACTAAATCTAGAGGTAATGTATTTGAATTAAATACATCTGGAGCCTCTTGTTTTGTTGCGAAGGTAGATGACAGTTGGTTATGATATAGAAGATTTTGTCATGTTAATTTTGATAACATTGTGAAGGCAATTATGGCTAATGCAGTAAGAGATCTGTCGAAGATTGTGAAACCATATAACACTGTATGTAGAGAATGTGTTATGGGAAAATAGACTAGAAGCAGTTACAAAAGCAAAGCTTATACATCAAAAGGAAAGATGGATTTGGTACATACATATCTATGTGGACCTATAAGGACAAGATCATACTATGGTGAAATGTATTTCATACCTTTTGTTGATGACTTTTCTAGAATGATGTGGGTTACTTATTTGAAAGAAAAATTAGAAGCATCTGATAAATTGAAGTTGTTCAAAGAAAAAGTAGAGAATGAATCAGGTTTAAATATTAAGTGTCTAAGGTCAAACAAAGGTGGAGAGTTTACTTTAGACTTATTCAATTCATACTGTGAAGAGCATGGAATAAAAAGACATACATCTGCTCCTAGGACTCCACAACAGAATGGGATAGCAGAGCGAAGGAACAAGACTATACTTGATGCTACTAGGACAATGTTTCTTGAAGGAAATGTATCTCATGTACATTGGAGAGAGGCTGTTGGGAAAACAGTGTATACATTGAACAAAATCCAAATAAGAGAAGGTACAAATAAGACTCCTTATGAATTGTGATTTGATCATACTCATACTGTAAAATACTTCAAAATATTTGGTAGTAAGTGTTATATCAAGAGAGATGATGAGATATGAAAGTTTGATGCTAGAAGTGATGAAGGAATTTTTCTTGGTTACTCTAGCAAGAGAAAGGCTTAAAAATGTTTCAATCTAAGATTAAGAAAGATTATTGAGGGTAACAATGTAAGGATAGATGAAAAATTTTAGATTCAAGAAAGAATGTATGACAATAATCAGATAACAAAGATCAAAGAGGCTGTTGCTGTTGCAGAAGAAGAATAACTTGTTAAGGTAGAATGTGAAAAAGAGACTTGTGATGTTGACACAAGTGAGGCTACTAAGGTTCCTAAGACTCTAAGGTATGTCAAGAATAACCATCTTGAAAATAAAATTATTGGTGATTCTAATCAAGGAGTAATGATTAGATCAAAAGCTAGAGAAGAAATTTGTTTGATTTCTCAAGTTGAACCAAAGACTACATATGAAGCATATAGAGATGAATCTTGGATAAAAGTTATGAAGGAAGAGTTAGATTAGATAAAGAAGAATAACACTTGGGAATTGGTTCCTAGACCTAAAAACAAAAATGTAATAGGAACAAAATGGGTTTTTAGAAACAAAATGAATGAAGAAGGAATTGTTGTAAGAAACAAAGAAAAATTGGTATGTAAGGGATATTCACAACAAGAAGGAATAGAATTTGAAGAAACATTTGCTCCTGTTGATAGAATAGAGGCAATAAGATTGTTCTTGGCTTATGCTACACATAAAGATTTCAAGGTGTATCGGAAGAATATGAAATCTGCATTCTTGAATGGGGATCTTGAAGAAGAAGTATACATAGAACAACCAGATGGATTTCCTCTATGCAAAGATGGAGACATGGTATGCAAGTTGAAGGAAGATCTATATGGGTTGAAGCAAGCTCCAAGGGCTTGGTATGCAAGGTTAGACAATTATTACTTTGGCTTGGATTCAAAAAAGGTAATGCTGATAGTAATTTGTATTTAAGAACTAGTGAAGATGGAATCTTGATAATGCTGATAGTCTTTTTTGATGATATTATCTTTGGAGGTAATGATGATCTATGCAAAAAAATTTCTAAGGAAATGGAAAGTGAATTTGAGATGTCCATGATAGGTGAAATGAAATTCTTTCTTGGACTGCAAATAACTTAGAATGAGAATGGTATCTTTATTTCTCAGACTAAGTATCTCAAAGAAATGCTAAAGAAGTTTGGAATGGAAGAATGTAAAACAACTAGTAAACCCATGGTGACTGGTAATAAGCTAACAATTGATGATGAATCAAAGTGTGTTTTTCAGACATTGTACAAATCAATGGTTGGAGGATTACAATATCTAACCCACACCAGACCAGATATTGCTAATGCTATTGTAATTGTGGCTAGATATCAGGTAGAACCCAAAGAAACACACCTAGCTGCTATGAAAAGGATATTGAGATACCTGAAAGGAACCATAGACTATGGCTTATGGTATGACATAAATGATATCTTTGAACTTCATACTTATACTGATGCTGTTTGGGCATGAAACATTGATGACAGAAAGAGTACTAGTGGTGGTGCATTTTTCCTTGGGAAAAAGTTAGTTTCTTGGCTAAGTAAGAAGCAAGATTGTATAGCTCAATCTATTGTAGAATCAGAGTATGTTGTTGCTGCTATAAATTGCACTCAAATTGTTTGTATGAAACAAATGTTGACAGACATTGGAATAAATTTTGATGAGCCTATGGTTATCCATTGTGATAACACCAGTACAATAAATATGTCAAAGAATTTGGTGATGCACTCTAAAAATAAACATATTTCTATCAAATATCACTTTTTGAGAGACAAGGTGACAGAGAAGGAAATAAAATTAGAATATATTAGTACAAAAGAGAAGATTATAGACATCTTCAAAAAGCCATTGCCAAAAGATACCTTTGAATATCTCAGAGGTATGCGAGGGTTTCAGGCCCCTCCTAGTCAGAATTAAATGATGTAGAGATGCATCAGTCTAGAGGTTTTCAGAGCCTTATCATATTCTGGACTGGATGTAGGGATCTACTCCTCAGGGGGAGTGATCATGGAAGAAAGATGTTGTAAAATAGTTGATGACTCATGGAACCCTTTGCCATTGTTGTCAAAGGGGGAGTGTTGTTATGATAAAATCCCTACTATATGGGGAGATTGTATATTGTTTGGTTGCAGAACTTTGGATTGATATAACTTTGGGATGATGGATTTTCCCATATGTTGACATCAATGCCAAAGGGGGAGATTGTTGGATATTGCTAATGCATGGGGAGGTGATTGAGACATTTTATATGTTTAATCACTACAATACTGAATGTGCACTCATACTGTTGTCATTTGTGTTTTGTCACTGATGTCAACATATGTCTATGTGAGGAGAACAAGCTGGTTATCATAGTGTGCGAACACTGTACAGATGTTTCAGATGCTGTGAAGTCAGATGAGAGTTTAGGAAGGTGTTGTGATATTATATCCAAGATTGCATCATGTAATGTTTCATATTGGATGAGTTACAAATGTTTTGGTGAAGACTGGTCATTGGACCGTGACAGTGAGAAATGACAGAGTTAGTCTCTGTGTTTCTGGTATATCTTCCAGATGATATGGACTCAAGGTATGCGAGCTTGAGGGACAATTGACAAAGTACTGAAGGATGCTCATTGGTTAGTGCAAGGTACATAATGCTTGGTGACATTAGTTGTGGTGTGTGTGTTTTGGAGAATACCTATTTGGAAGCTGACTTAGGAGATGTAGCATGTGTTTTTCTTGGCAAGCATAAATCAAGGATGTCGGTCCTTAAATATTGTAATATAATCATTGTATACTTGTTTTAGATACAATGTGTATCTTAGAAAGGGTTTATGTAATTATTTGTAATTAGGAAAGGCTTATGGGCTGAACTAATCATGAGAATTGTAATAAGGTATAGATGAGAGGTCTTTTCTTTGGAAAAGATATGGATGGAAAAAGGTGATATAAAGAGATTGTAAAAGCTGTGAGCTTGTATCTACTGTATATAGAGCAGAGGTTTACTAGTGGACTTCATTGGAACTAATCAAGAAAAGATAGTTGATGTCAAACAATTGAAAAAGATTGTGTATTTCTTCATATACACTTGTATTGTGAACAGTGAGCTCTCCCTTTCTTCTTGACTCCTAATAGGGTCTGTCCTCTAACAAGGACTATGTACTGTAATGTTTCAATAGGCTCCTAACATGGCTAAATCTTCTAACAAGGATAACTATACTCTCAGTACATCATTTGTGAGTTTTCCTGACACCAAAATATTATGTTATTGTGTTGGGATTTATTGTGCTCATTAGATCTGATATTGCTGCTACTTATAGTTTAAGGTTTAATAATCTTCCATACAACTGATTCACCCCCCCCTCAGTTGTATTGTGGACTGTTATTCCTAATAGTTTATTTGCACGATTTGATGATGTATGGTTATGGCATAAGAGGTTGTGTCATGTGAACTTTGAAAATTTGGTAAACATTAGTAAGATGAAGAAAGTTAGAGGTTTGCCAAAATTGAAGAAACCTGATAATGTGATGTGTAAACAATGTCAATTGGGAAAAATGACAAAGTCTAGTTTCAAGAGCAAGACATATTGTAGTACCCCTACCCCTAGTCTGATTTTATTAATGTTATGATTACTATAGGATGTTAGATTATATGTTAGGAAATCATCAATGCTTATGATTTCACTGACCCCATACTTGCATGTGTATGGTTGATGTGTTTATTTTACATTTCTGTTTGATGTGCTTGATGTGGTTGAGGGACAGAGTCATAGTTACTTGCTTGCGAGATCCACATGATTGACCGATCCCTGCCATTGTCTATTATATAGTTGTATATGTATGTACATGCGGGTGTTGTATGCAGGTTCGCAGGTATCGGGCATCGTCTTCCCTGAATTGTCAGGATGAGCATGCCCTATCACAATGTCTCAAATGGTAAGAGAGGGGAGATAACACGGATCCAAAACCCTAACCCAAACCCATTTATCCTAGTTGTTGGATAAGTATTTTTTGACTACCCTATCTGAATTTGTCAGGTTGGCAAAGTTCGTGGATCCCTTTCTGGCATTGCTTGGTTTTAGTTTTGTCTGATTTTATCTCGTTTGGCTTCAGTTGATTTGTGGTTATGTGAGTGAATTTATATAATTATTTATTTATTGATTATAGTTGATTTATGTTTATATAGATTATTTTATGTGATTATCAATGTTAGGTGCATAGTTGAATTTTATGAGTAAATATGCTCCTATGATTAATTGAGGAAATTAAATTGAAGTTAATTGTTGAGTATTTGGAAATTAATATTGTTTATGTCCTAAGTTTATTTTGATGAAATTCAATTGGAATCAAATAATTGATTATTTGGATTTGAATGATTATTTTATTAATAATTGAGTTTTATTATGTTTGTGTGTATTATTAAATAAATTAAATATTTAATTGCATGTTTTAGGATGCATTAAGTATTTTATTTATTTAATATGTATTTTAAATTATTAACATGTGCATAATTGAAAAGAGAGTTGTCAAAAAGTGAACAACTAGTTTTCAAATGTCAAGTTGTGTTGTGCATATAAAAGAAATTTTAATTAATTAATTAATATTTACTTTCAATTTTGGAGTTAGAGTTTGATCAGGAGTCTTCTTATGGGTCATTTCTGATTTGGAGTTGAACTGAGAGTTAGCTTTTGAGTTGTCTTTAGGGATTGCTTGAATTTGGGAATTGAATTCCAATTAGGGGAGGATTGCATTCATTGGAGATTAGACAGGTTTTTGGGAGACCTTTTGTGCTTGGAAATTTTGGAGATTTATGGATGGTTGTGGCTGCTTGCTGATTTGGGGTTTGTTTGTGCATCTGGATCTGGTTCTTGCATTCACCATAGTTCTTAGATTTGTAGACAGATTTGGATTTGGAAGTAATTTCACTCTCAGATCTTCAACAGGGGTATTAGTACAGTTTCTGGCATTGGATTCAAGGTAGGATATGGAATTCTTGTTGTGTGTGTTTTCTGTTAATTTATCTGGTAAAATTTTGTGTTTGAGTAGATTTGATTTTATCTCAGTAGATTTGTATGATTTCTTGAATTTTGGGTATTAGAGAAACCCCATACCTGATATTTTATATTTTTATGATTACTTCGCATTGTAATGTTATGCTGGCAAAATTTCATCTTAAGTTTGTCTATAGTTTGCTTGTAAATCGAAAAATCAATTCTGCTATATAGTTAGACTATAGAGTGAAAGAAAATTAATCCCCTTTTTGGAAAGAAATCTAATTTGATTTAAAAATCCAATTTGAGTAGATATATCCTTTCTGGTTAAAATATAAACTCTCTCTGAAAATACACCAGTCAAAAGAAAATTAGTTATATGGCATGATTTGTGTAAAGGTTAAACATTTGTCTTTGTAAAAAGGAATATATATTCTTTTGGAAAGAATCTGATGATTAGGATGGAATAGGAAATAATTATACTATGTAAAAAAAAATATATATACATCAGTCAAAATGAGTAAAAAGACAAAATTACCTTGTAAAATATGTAAAGTTGTCTTGTTTCCTTTTCTAGAAAAAAAATCCTACAGGACCTTTATTTTCCATTTTCGGAAATATCATTCTTTTATATATAAAAAAAAATTGTTATTGCTTAAATTAAATATGTATTCTAATTTTAAAAAAATTAAATTAAATTGTAAAAGTGAAAAAAATTTTGAAATTTTGTTTGGAGGTGGGGGCCACCAAATCCCCACCCCCTTTGCCTTGGCGGCCATGCACAGGGCACGGTATGCCAGGCGCAGGCCTGCCGTGTGCAGGTGTACTGCACATGCGGAGGGTACTACAGGCGCACAGTGGAAAGGATGAGGGGGATGGTGGGGACCGCCACGTCCCCCACTTTAGTTTAGTTTTATTTGTTATTTGTTGCAATAAATTATTTAAGTTGTTTTTTTTAGATTTTTAGTTGTTAATTAATTTAATTTATTAAATAAAGATTATTAGTTTAATTAAATATTATTTGATATTTAATTTAAACTTTAATTTTATTTATTTATTATAGTTTTATTAATTAATTTAAATTAATTTAGATAATTCTTTTTATCGATTAATTTAATGTAATTTTCTTTATATGGTATTAAATTCAGTATGATAAGGGGTTTATCAATGTAATTTTAAATGAAGTTTATTTATATGATAAATATGTTGTTAGTAATATATTTTGTTATATAGAATTTATTAATTAATTTATGCGAGTGGACGATTTAGTTACTTGCTCTATTGCCCATTAAGTAACATTAATATTTATGTATTAGGGCTTATGAGTGTACCCTATAATTGGATTTGAAACAAATACAATCTATTTTATATCTGAATGGGAACATTAATTTCTTAAGTGTTGTATTGAAATTGGGCTCTTTACTCTGTTAATTTTTGAAATGATTGTAGGAGATATTCTTGTAATTTTTGCATTATTATAGTGTTTATGATGGGCACCTCTTAACAAATTGAAGTGATTCTACATGTGGTTTCAATAGTGTTCACTATGGAAATTAAATTTCCTATGTTTTTAGATCTCAGTTTTCTATGGTGCAAATGTGTCTTCTTCGTGCATGGAGTGTTTTTTTTGCTTAAAGTGTTTTGGGGCTTTAGATGACCTAAAGGAAAGATAGAGGTCGGGGTTTGTGTCTGTTGTTCTTGTTTTCAGTACTATGTTTTGATGTGTGCTAGAGATCTGATTATATCCTGACTTGATTGTATAGGCTCATGATGTTTTGTATTCTTCTTTTGGTACCTTTGTAATCATTCTAGTTCTTGTATGTGAAACTAGATTCGGGATTACCTGGTTGTGTACCTATTTTGATCTTTGAGAGATCTGTGAGCCTAGGGTAGTTTACCTAGATATGTAGTAGGAGGTGGCTTGCAATAAGCGCTGGGGCCCACAAGTGGCTACCAGGATCACTTATTGTTAAGTATCTTAATCAAGTGATAACTAAATATAACATTGAGAGTTTTATTAAAATGAACCTAATAAGGTATGGTCCTCACCCAGTCGTTAGTGCTAGTACAGACTAAGATGGTGTTGAGAAGATGACTAGCCCCCTTTTTAGGGATGAGTTGGCATAGTTGATGACTTCATCTATATGAGAGGTCATTGATGCTGTGTATGGTCACTTGGGTGCCGGGATCCAGCAAGATTACCAGGATGAGACTCAAGGGTTAGACGTACATGATGACACCTTCCTATGCATAGTCTAGTTATCCTACATGTATCGGTTGCCTCTGGATTAGTGAGTCTTTCATGACATTATTACCTTTACAAGTTGAGTTAGAGAGCTATCAGGATCCTTCCCTTAGCTTGATCTGTTTGATGTTTTTTATCCAAGTGGGATCTGTTGTTGTCTCCTTAGCATGGTGGGAGTGGACTATTTAGGTTCATGAGGTCGGGTGGTAGTGGATCTTTTACCATTTGAGATTCTGACATTCGTGCACCAGTGCTGGATGATCCCTATAGCAGTTGTTCCTTCTTGATCTTCATTGTTGGAGAGGTGTTCTTCTTCATGATCTTCTTCCTTGTGATCTTGTATCTTTGTATTAGTTCTTCAGAGATGTCTTGTGTTCTTCATTTCGGTTATTGTAATACATACCTTGTGACATGTGCAGTGGATGTAGATTTATGGATACCTTATGGTACCAGATGTATTTATGTTACCTTCTATGTGATGTTGATTTTATCTTTCATTTGCTTATATGAGTTTTGTAATTGTACCTTATTTACATTATTAATTTATGTTAAGTAATCTTTGTCAAGGAACCCTTGAGAGTTGTAACCAATGTTGGTTGTTCATGTTATGTGAGTAAATGGTAATTGCTTCCACATTGGTGTTTATCTTATATGTTAACTTAAAAAAAAAATTATTCTGCAAACTTAAATGCATGTTTAGGTTAAGTTCTTTTGGGTTCCCTGGCGGGGCATGACACATATACTTCTGATAATATTTTGGAATTGGTTCATGCTAACCTTTATGGACCTATTTATGTGAAAAGTTACTATGGTGATAAATATTTCATTCTATTTATTGATGACTATTCTAGAATGATGACTTTGATGTTTTTGAAAGAGAAATTTGATGCCTTTCAGTTATTTAAGTGGTATTTGGCAAAAGTTAAGAAAGAAACAGGTAAAAGTTTGAAATGTCTGAGATTTGACCGAGGAAGAGAGTTCATATCAGACGAGTTCAACATATTCTGCAATGATAGAGGAATAAAGAGACAAATGTCTACATCAAGGACACCTCCACAGAATGGTATAACAGAGAGAAGAAATAGATCAATTATAGATTGTCCTAGAACACTGATGATAGAGAATAATGTTGCACAAAAATACTAGAGAGAAGTTGTAAGTACAACTATTTATACCTTGAACTGAGTACAAATCAAGAAAGGTGCAAATGCTACACCTTTTGAATTATGGCATGGTTATGCACCTAATGTGAAATATTTTAAAGTCTCTGGAAGCAAATATTATATATTGAAGGACAATAGTAATGGAAAAATTGATGCTAAAAGTGATGAAGACATATTTCTAGGATATTCCACTAAGAGAAAAGCTTACAAGTGTTTGAATTCTAACACTAACAAAGTTTTGGAAAGTGCAAATGTTAGAGTTGATGAATTTAAAAAAAAGAATGAAGTTGAGTGCAAGAAAGAACTTGAAGATTAAAAATCTTTTATATACATGGAAGAAGGATAGGCCAGTTATATACCTGAACCAGAAAATAAAGATGCTGAGCAACAAAATGAACTTGCTGAGTCACAACAAGAAAATGTTGAGCATTAGGAGGATGCTGCCGAACAATCAGGAGAGGAGGCAGAGAATCTACAAGATGAACTTGAAGATCAAGAACAAGAAGAAAGGAGATATGAGCCTACATTAGCACAATATGTGATAAGACATCATAAGCCAGAACAAATCATTGGAGCTAAAGAATCTAGAGTCATGACAAGAAGTTAAAAGATCAAACATGCTTGTTATGTGAGTTTGAGCCTAAGATAATGAAATAAGCTTTGGATAATGAAGACTGGATTCAAGCCATGAATGAAGAAATTGAGTAGATAGAAAAGAAAAAAACTTGGATACTAGTGCCGAGACCAGAGGACAAGAATGTTATTGGAAAAAAGTGGGTGTTGAGAAATAAGCTAAATGAGCATGGAGAAGTCACTAGGAACAAAGCTAGATTGGTATGCAAGGGATATGCACAGGAAGAAGGCATTGACTATTGGGAGACTTTTTCCCTAGTTGTGAGATTGGAAGGAGTGAGAAATCTACTTGCATTTGCAGTTTTCAAAGGATTCAAAGTGTATCAAATGGATGTCAAATCTACATTTCTAAATGAAATATTGGAAGAAGAAGTATATATCAAACAACTAGAAGGATTTGTTGATCCAAGCAAGAAGAACATGTTTTGTAAACTACACAAGGCATTGTATGGATTAAAACAAGCCCCCAGAGCATGGAATGAGAGATTGCACAACTATTTGATAAAGATTGGATTTGTAAGAACAAATGACAAAAATAATTTATATTTGAAGACTGAAAAAGGTAAAGGGATATTGTTAGCTAAAATATTTGTTGATGATATCATATTTAGAGGAAAAGATGCCCTATGTCAAATATTTTCAAATGAGATGCAAAATGAATTTAAGATGTCTATGTTTGGAGAGATCAGATTCTTTGTTGGTTTGTAAGTTCATCAGATGAGGAAAGGTATCTGTATTACACAATCTAAGTATGTTAAGGAGATACTGAAAATTTTTGGTATGGAGGACTCTAGACCAGTAAGTACACCTATGGCTATTGGACAAAAAATATCAAAGAATGATGATACAACTGAAGTGAATCAAACCTTGTACAGGTTTATGAATGGAAAGTTAAAATATGTTGTCCATAACAGACCAAATATTTCCTTAGCAGTTGGGATTGTTACAAGATTTTCTACAAATCCTGAGAGTCACATGATGGAAGTGAAAAGGATATTGAGATATCTAAAAAGAACAGAGGACTATGGACTGTATTACAAGAAGAATGACAAGTTTGAACTGAAAGTTTACACTGATGTAGATTGGGCAGGAAATGTGGATGATAGAAAGAGTACACGTGGTGGTGCATTCTTTCTAGGAAAGAGATTATTCTCTTAGACAAGCAAGAAACAAAATTGCATTTCCCAATCTATAGCAGAAGCTGAATAGGTAGCAACAACAACAAATTGTTCAAATTTAGTGTGGATCAAGAAATTGTTAAAAGGTATGAAGGAAGAAATTACTGAGCTAATTATTATTTTATGTGATAACACAAGTGCTATCAATATATCAAAGAATCCTATAATCCACACTAAGACTAAGCATATTGCTATCAAGTATCATGTATCATTACTTGAGAGAGCTAGTTCAAGACAAAGAAGTGAGATTGGAGTATGTGAATACAAATGGACAATTAGAAGATATATTTACTAAGGCATTACCGAAGGATGCTCATGAATATCTAAGAGGTAAATTAGGGGTGATTCTTCTAACTAAGGCTACCTAGAATCATATAGGAGCATTGCATCAAATGCATTAAATTAAAATATTTGACAAATTGATGCAAAGGAGGTCGCACTTTAGAAGTTACCTAAAGTTGAGAAGAGACAAGCAAAAGATGTTGATGAGTCATAAGCAAGATGACAGAGGGAGTAATATAGTTCAGAGAACTAACATGAAGATATCTACATGGTGAAGATGAATGTCTTTGGAATTGTTGTCAAAGAGGGAGAGATTTAGTAAACATGAGAGAAAGATACAAAAGAAGTTACCCTAAGCAAAGAGGGAGAGATTGAATAAGATGAGGGAGAGATTCGGTAGACCGTTGAACATAACTTTTTAGATTATATGGTGACTATGCATATGGAGTTTATGGTACAACATGTAGTGTTTCCATCAATGCCAAAGAGGGAGATTGTTGGAAACTACAATTGAAATAATTTTTATATTGTCATTGATGTTAAACCTTAACTAGTAAGACAATTTCTATCTAGTAGGGTACCATATCCTTTGATTGATGAAGAGGATTTGAAAAGAGGAGATAACAAGAGGACCTAGTGAAAGGTTGAGTTATGAGATACTACAATGGGTACTTGATTAGTTGACACATTAGCGAGGTAATGTGTTGTTTATCTTTAACAATAAGTGAAGAAGTCAGTTGATTTGAAGCATAGGCTTAACCTAGAAAAAGAGAAGAAATTCAATTTAAGCTGAGTGATGCTAGTGTCGACCGAGCACCAATATAAACTGAGTAAATTTTAGTGTTCACCGAACATCAATAATTTCCCGAGTATCAGAGAATTAACCGAGCAAAGATAGTGTTTTCCAAGTAGAATAGTTTTAGCGATGACCGAGTTATTCAATGATGACCAAGTTGATGAACACAGTATTGACCGAGTGTCAGTAATTTATAGTTTGTGAAGGAATTGAGAATTCCAACCAACATAGTTGAATTCTTGGGATATGTAAAATCTATTGACATTAAAGATGAATGACCTGGAGCATTTAATGCATGGTAAACCATTTTCTTATGGATTCAAGGAGAATTTTTGAGAAGTATCTAGAAGGACAAGGAGGAGAACAAAATGATGGAAGGATTCGATGAATCTGACCTAAACCTAAGATCTACATAAGAGATTAAGCAGAAAAAGATGAATCTACCTAATCAAGGAGGTATAAGGATGACCTAATTATGGGTTATGGAGATAAGGAAAAGAGGTTGATGTTATTGTATATCAAACCTAAGAAGAAGACTAAGAAGAGCTATGAAGAGTTGAATAAAGTTGAGGTGATTGCTTGAAAGGATTTTCGAGCACATCAGAGATGGATATGGTAATGAAGGCCAGTTAGTAAATCAACATATGAGCATATTGGATCTATATTTTCAAAGTGAGTTCTATATTTCAGATCAGAACCTATTGTTACTTTCTAACCATTATATCAGTTAAAATCCTTTTAATCAAGGTTGACCTAATAGTCATTTTGTAAACCATTTAATCAAGGTGATATTCTAATGGAATGTTCTTAATCCCTCTAACCAGGCCACTCTTAACAGAGTGATTAAATCCTTTAACAGGGTCACACTTAATAGTGTGTATTGTAACCTTTAACATGGTTGGCTTCTCACAGAGCTCACTTCAGAAGAGTGACAATTTGGTAGCATGTTACTAGAAGTTTTTCCCATATTGGGTTTCCACGTTAAATCCTGGTGTCATACTTGTGTGAATGTTATTTGATGTGTTATGTTGTTGAAAGTTTTATATTCTACAAGTTGATTACTTTTGGACAGTGGACTGCAAGTTTATGTTACTGATATATTCTATAGAGACCGAGTGAATTACTGTATAGATCTAAGTTTTTTGAAGTGTTGAAAAGTTTAAGTGGTACATATAGACTTGAGGATAACTGATTCACCCACCCCCCCTCCCAGTTATTCTAAAATCATTCTAACAATATTTCTTCTGCATTGTTATTCATTATTGTTTGTAAACTTTTAAGAAAAAAATATTATGTAAACTTAGTAACATGTTTTAGGTTAATTTCTTCGAGGTTCCTTGGCAAGGCATTACAGTGAGCCAATCCCCTAACCATGCTCCTAGAAAATCACTCCTATGCTCTAAGATTAAAAAACCAAAAGAAATAATCACACATAAATTAGCCATAAAGAAATCCTCATAAATATATCATTTCCAAATAAATTAAAAAAGTAGAGTTTTGAGCATAAAAAGCACAAAATCATCAACATGATCCATATATCCATTGTAACATAAGGGACATCAAAGCCAAATCATAAATACATCATGTTGATAATCTCATGAGAACCTCTGTAGATTCTGAAACATAAACCATAACTCAAATACGACATAATTCAAGCATATGTCCCCTTTGATATCCAATCATGAGTATAATAATCATCAAATCAACTTTTAACTTTTTCCAACCATGGAATATCCAAGACATAAACAAACCCTCATGGAACCTCAATTACATATTTGGGCCTGAAATCAACATGTAACAGTAACACACGATAAACCAATCATAAAATATCATGAAAATATTAACATTCAAACAACAAGATGAAATCAAAATATCAAGACCAATCCTAGCCTCTGGTAATACATATGGAAACCCTACATCAACCCTCAACACCTCTACCAATACATCAAGAACAAACCAAGAATCTCACATGATTTCAAGGACAATATCCAACCACCATATGTTCCTTAAACTCAATCCCAAACAAAGGTTGAATAAATCATCATTCAACAAAGGACCATAAGAACAAATTTTCATAACACAATTATTTCCCCAAGCCTCTAGTAGACAAAAGAACGACCACAACCCACTAGGAGCTTAACACACAAATATATCACGACCAATGTATAATGATATACTCTATAGATGGTAACCAACTATCAAGATATACACCTCAAAAAGATGCGCATAATAGGGTTCATTATGAAACAATATTATTTAACATGATATATTACTAATGTCATTCCTAACCAACTAACCATAAGTTCTAACCAAATATATCGTATCCAAAACTAAAACGTAACAAAAGAGTAACTATCATATATATATATTCCTTTTAACATATGTTTGAATATAAAAGCTATATAATTTAATCAATTCTTATCTAACTTAAAGGAAAATACCAAAAATCTACCATAACAATGTGGACAACTATCCAATATAAAATAACATAAAAAAACTTAATTAATTGATATACTAGATGCAAGTTAATTAAAACGACCTTATCCTAAATAACACAACACTATAATCTTCTCTTTCTAATTATTAATAAAATCTAAATTAATCTAACAATTATAAAATTTATGTTAAAATCAATAGAACAATGAAGTCATAATTCTATATATAATTAACATTAAATAATCTGTTATTGATTACTAAATAACATTATTTAATAAAAGTCTTATCCCATTTCTCATTAAGAAATCTAATAACTTACAAATGTTATAGTAACCCAAATCATGAATTCCCCTTACTACATAAAAATAATAATCAGTAAGCGAAATAATTAAAGAAGCAAGGTAAGAAAGGTGAGGATGTTGGAAAATGATTCAACATCCAAGCTATATGTTAAGAAAAGTTGAAGTATCTGATTTCCAATTTTATGATGATGAAGTTGAATGTAATTACAAATGCATGGGAAAGTTAAAATAGTGTGCACATGTACAATGTTGACAAGGAAATTCTCCAACACCCTTCTTTATTATAGGGAAACAACGTGATAAAGGAAGATGGATAGAAGACACATTAACAAGCTCATAAGATGCAAACACGAGCTTGGACATGTGCATGCAAAGGAAAAGGTAGTTGTAATAAGCAAACTATGAACCATGAAAGCTACGACTATAACAAAAGATAGAGAAGACAACTCCATAAGTAGGAAAATACCTTATGAAAGGATTTATATGGGTTATTGTAGAAGTAATGTCATAGATAAAAGAGAGTTGCAATGTAAAAAAATACACAAAAATTCTAAACAGCTACAAGGCCCAATAACCTATCAAACTACATGCCATTCCAAATATGCATGAGCTTGAAATATCCATCTTCAAAAGGACTTTAAATAATTTTAATCCAAAAGCAAATTGGCTAGTGTAAAACCAAATTCTAGAGCCTCTTAGATTCTTTTCGTTTCAATGTCAAAATGAAAGCTTTCAATAGTGAATAAACACCCACTATTAACACTACTTATAATTTTTAAATAAGTTTTCATGTTAATGTCATCATACAAGGTGAGATGTTTCCCCAATAAAATGAGTCTTCTTCAGGTAAGAATACAAACAAGCTAAAGTGATATTTATGCGAAAGCATAATTAGAAGTTTGTGGATGAATTCTAAGCCAAATGGATGCAGTAATGATGATGAAGTAACTTATAACCAAGAAAATTGGGTTACTAAGGGAAGGCACCCAGAGTCCAGCTTGTAAGGCCAATTCCTCCTCCTGACCATCATATATGTTGGAATTATAAGAAAATAGGAAAAATATTCACTTGCATGTTACTTAAGGAACACATATATTCAGTGGCATGTTATTTAGAAAAGATATATTCAGTTGCATGTTATTTAAGGAAGTGGCTTGCTTTGGAGGCTTTGGAGCTTAGAAGTGCCTACCCAGGTATCCTTTGCAAGTTACTTAATAAAGTAATTATATTACCATTGAGATTTTGATGTACCTATACCAGTGTTGGATGACCCTTGTAGCAATTGTGTCTTCTTGTTTGTCATTCTTGGAGACTTTCTCTTATCTTTCTTATGTTATATATTGTACTTTATACTTGGTTATTGCTACATACCCTACAACCTGTACAATGGATGTTGATTTATTACGCATACCTTATGGTATTGTGTCTGACTGAATGTGACCTCTAAATCAGGCACAACACAACATGGTCATTATTCACTTGATAGAATTCAGGAGAGAGTATGAAGAACTCAATCCAAATTCCATGGTGAGGCGACCTGTTGCCTCCTATGTGAATGGGGTGTTTGAATACTCTCAGAATGAGAGCCAATAGCCGGGAGACCAATTCAACAATGGAGGATTTCCAAGAAGCAATAAAGATAAGAAAGAATGCAATTAATCTAAGATGAAGTGCAATTTAATCTAAGAATGAGGATGCAATTAATCTAAGAGCTTGAAAATAAAGATGAGATGCAACTTAATCTAAGAACTTGAAACAAATATGATATTAAACTAAGAACAAATAAGCAAATTTAGTCTAAAATGTGATGCAAAGATTATACTAATAATGAGATATTAATCTAATAAATGCAATAAAAAGCTTTGAAAACAATGAATCAAATGAGACTAAAAAAAATGCCTATAGTGTAGATGCTCTAAAAAATTGCTCTCTCTAATGAAGAAAAAGAGGTTCATTAAATAGACCAAGCCAGAAGAGGAATGAAGAGTTTCTTGATTCGAAATGGTGGACTCTTCATTCCTAATTGAGACAAAAAGACAATGAATTATTTAATTAAAAGAATGGAATTTGCCACATGTGGGGAGGTGACCTTTCGAGTAATTTGAATTATTAAATTCAAATAAAGAGGTGTCCATTCAATTAACTAAATATTTATTAATTCCTTTTTTATGTGTATTAGCCAAAGGGGGTGGTTTGATTTAATTTAATTTAAAGCACATAGGACTTTACAATTAAATTAATGTATCATAGAGATAATTTAGCTAATAAAGTCAAAGAGACTTAGGAATTAATTTTAGTGTTTGATTATTGCAAATTGGGGTTTTTGCAATTGACATCAAGTCAAGTAAAGTCAAGTAGGAGAGAGAAAATTTCCTAGGGAACTAGGACTTTGGTGATGTAAAATTGAGATAATGCACCAAAATTGATGAAATTAAATAGGTGCCAATTTTGGGGTATTACATTTGCCCCTCTTTGAATTGATGTGCGAACAGCGCGTTGATTCAAAGAATAGTCTGAAATGACAAATGATGAGAATTTCCATAGTCTAAGTTAGATTGCGAGGACAACGGTCTTAGAAGAGAAGCAGAATCAGGGTTAGATTGCCCCAATACCAATTGATGAAGATGCAAATTTAGGACTATCTCCGAATCAGGGTTAGATTGCCCCAATACGAAGCTTAGTCCTCTGAGACCCAGGTTAGATTGCCCAGATAACGGTCTAAAAGAGATTTCAAGAGTCATCTCCAGAACGAAGCTTGACTCCCAGGAATCAGGGTTAGATTGCCCCAATACCCAAAAGATTTCAAGAACCATCTCCAGAATGAAGAGTGATCCTTGAGGATCCGAGTTAGATTTCTCAGATACCTAAGAGATAGATGATAAGATAACAAGATGCGAGGTACCAAGATGCCCCTAGCGATGAGAACTGATGATTCAAATCAGACTGATTCAAGAATAGATTCGACAAGATTCAAATGATGTAATCATCCTGCCCCCTTGGGAGTGAAATTGAAAGATGACATGTCAGAAGGATGATAAACGACAAGAGATTGCAGAGCAAAAGTAATTAGACTAGATTCGCGAGCTATAGAAGTGAATCGGAGCAAAGTAGAGGTCCTGTTGACCAAGTTTGACCATAGTTGACTAAATTTGACTTGAATTGACTTTGATGAAAAGAGAAAAGATCGCAAGAACATGATGTAAAGATGAGGATCTGGCAAGAAAATGACGCCAGAAGGTTGATTGCACAAGCATCCAATCCAGAAGGAGTCCAATATTTAAAACGTGATTTTGAGCCACTTAGAGATGTCAGATTTCGATTTCGATCCCGAAAAAGGATGTAGCCAAGATGAGACTGGGAAAAAAGATGAGAACCTTTGATGAGCAGATCCAGAAGAAAGCAATCAAGAGAGCAACAAGAAAGCGCTCCAAATGCAAGCCTAGAATGAAAGATGCAAGTCTAAATGCAGGCCTAGGATGAACAAATGCAATCCTCCGGACTCGGCTGTTGGACTCATCGTATTTATCATCATTGAGTTCATTTAAGCACGGGACAATTGCAAGATGCCATACAATTCTCCCCAACATGAGAATATGAATATGACATAAGTCTTAAATTTGTCAGAATGAGGTGTAAGCATTAAGGCACAAGAAGCCAAAATGACCTGAACACCTATTCCTTTTAATTTAGCAAGTTAACTTAAGTATCAAAGCACATTTGCTAGAATGACCTGAATGTCTCTTGTGAACAAACACACCAAACACGTGAGAGATCTTTCTTTTGCCAAAGAGTTCTTGCAGTGACCCCTACATTCACTTAACAGGACGAGCATTTACAATTTCATCAGTAGCAGAAAGAAGTCACTCAAAAGACAAGGAGAAGAACCAACCTCACCAAAGTGTTCATATAAAAGGAGTCGAGGTACGCATGGCCATCCAATACGAGATGGAGGCTCTTACAGACGGACACCCCTCTTAAATGAATTTTTTGGATCATTGGAACTAAACCAACAAGCAGAAAGCAAAGAAAGCAAACAAACAAACACTCAAAGAAAATAAAGCTCAGCAAGCCTCAAAGGAACACACATTTAGTTTCAGTTCGTGTATGTGTTCAAGCGGATTGAAGTTGATTCGAAAAGATAACGTTCAAAGTCTCAATAGGATAGCGACAGCGGGCAGACACAGTGAGAATCACTGGTGACTATCACGAGAGACTAAATCTCAAGAAGATATCGAGAAGCTAACGAAGTATCGGTAGGCAAACGCAGTGAGAACCACTGGTGACCGATACGAGAGAGAGATTCTCAAGGCGAGAAATCTCAGAGATACTAGCGAAACATCAGTAGGCAGACACAGTGAGAACCACTGGCGATCGATGCTCAAAAGAGTTTTTGAAAGTGATAGGACAATGCCCCCTAGACTAGGCAGGTGCCCCCAAGTGTGAACCAGTTCCAATCTATGAAGAGTTGAGGAAGACTCAAAGACAAGCGCATGAGCTAGCAAACCAAAGCAGGAAACAAACTAAAGCAGGAAAGCGGGAAAACAAACTAAAGCAGGAAAGGAAGGAAACTAAAGCAGGAAACTAAGAGCCAAACGATGCTGAGATGAGATGTTACTTCAGGAAAACAAGAGGCACCTATTTACCAGGTTTTCACCATCTTGGCAGAGATTCTATTTTTGCTACCATGATGCCTGTTTACCAGGTTTTCATCAATGGCACATTTTTCTCTTTTTCAATTTTTTTGTACTTTTCTCTTTTTTGATTTTTTTTGTATTTTTGTATTTTTGATTTTTTTTTTGTATTTTTTCAAATTTTCTATTTTTTTTGTATTTTTCTCTTTTTTTTTTTTCTTTTTTGGTATTATCAAGGCACCTGTTTACCAGGTTTTCACCAGGATAATAGATACATCAAAGTGCTTGTTTGCCAGGTTTTCACTAAGATGATCATTTTTTCAGGACATTTTGCAATTTTTAGGATTTTTTGCAATATATCAATTTTTAGGATTTTTTTAGGACCAATAAGTATGTACATGAGCACATAGAGAATGTCAGCTATAGAAATTCTTCAGATGAAGAGTGTTGATTGGCTCTTTGAGTGCCTCTCCTTTAGTGGTGATCTCTGGAAACACGGTCATTTGTAGTAGTAGCCAGCTGAGAAGTTGCAGAATCAGAACTAGATGTTGTAGCAGTAAGAGGAGAGCCAACCAGTAGTGTCCAACAGTCAAGAGATCCATAGTCAAGGAAAGATCACTTAAGTGAGACCCACAAATGTCCTCATGGACACACCTTAACTCTTTGTTAGATTTCCCACGCTCTAAACACTTAGGGAGAGTACATTCTAGATTTTTCTTAGTCATGCCATTAGCAATAAGGAGATACTGATACACACTTTGGGAAAAGGAAAGATGGAGTGAAGAGTGTAAAGTATGAGAGGCAAGGGTGATGGAATGGAGGGAAGCATGAGAATTTTGGAAGCTCGAATGACAACTTTGATTTTTCCTTTCTTTGGAATCCACATAGCTTTTGATTTTTTTCTTCTTTACTTTGAGGTGCTTTTGATGACAATGCCTATAGAATGGATTTCGAGATCCATTTTTTATTTTATTTTTTGGCTTTTGATTGTCTTCTTCTTTTTGAGGACCTTTGCAGTCTTTTGAACACCCCTCTTGTTTTCCTTTCTTCGTAGTCACATGTCGATTAGATGGGACATGGTGACCTTGAGATATAAGTGGATTCTTATTATTTTTGCTTTTATGTTGTACATCCAAGTTACTTCCAAAAGACTCAAGAATGGTGGATGAAAGAGGCTTATATGACTGGTTTAGGTGGAGAGGTGGAAATGGAAGTGGACATGCCACTTTTCTGGGAGATGAAGGGGGAAGAGAAGTCGATGGGATGGGCTCAAGTGCAAATATATCAGTATCATCCTCATCATTCATGAATGCATCAGATAGATCAAGAAAGTAATCTTCCATAGAGCATTGTCAATTATGAGTCATCTTAGAAGAGTCAGCTAAGTTTGGAGGAATATTATGTGAGCCTAACCAAGATGGTCTATTCCAAGAGTCAGGTCCCCTTTCAGGTGGTAAGAGTGCACGAATAGGAACCATTTCAATTTTGGATCTACCAATATTCCATGAAGCTATAATAGAATGGGGTCTTACATACCCATGATTTGCAAGAGCAGTAGGAGTATAGCTTGGAGTAGATGGCCTAGGAGCCATATGAATGATCTCCACAGGAGGGTGGAAAGGATCATCATCAATAGCTTGATCTGGAGGATCATAACTTTCTCCTCTTTTTGAGTTGTTAAGACTAGCATATAAGTGCATAGCATCAACTGGTATTTCTGTAGTAGCATCTGATATGGAGTCCCATTCAACTAGAGACATAGTTAGAGGCAGACTTTCTTCATTGTTGTCATCTAACATAGGAAGTGTTTCTTCAACAGTAGGATCTTGTTTAGTAGTAGAAGCAGTAGAGTAATTTGGAATAGGCATATCTTGAGGCATACCCAAGAGAAGAGAAGCATCCAATAGTTTCTCCCAATTAGTATGTGTGCCATTGGAGTTGGCAATAGTAGGAGTCTGTTCAATAGCAGAAGTGGTGGAACAATCTAGAGTAGGCATACCCCAGGGCATACCCAAGATAAGGGAAGCATCCAACAGTTGCTCCCAATCAGAATGTGTGTCATTGGAATCGACAGTAGTAGGATTTTGTTCAACAGTAGAAGTGGTAGAATAATCTAGAATAGGCATACCTTGAGGCATACCAAAGATAAGGGAAGCGTCCAACAGTTGCTCCTAATCAGTATGTGTGCCATTAGAGGCAGTGACATATTCAGTAGTAGCTGCAGTAGTAGAAATCTGTTCAGTAGAGTGTATAAAATCCTCTTGGTGAGGACCAAAATCATGTTCTTGAAGCACTTGAGAAGGTAGATAAGACTCTTTCTGGTAATCTGAATCATAATTTTGATCATTCAAAGATCTTTCATGTGTCATAGGCTGAATCTATGTTTCTTCATTATCTGAATCCTTGCATGAGTGAAAGCTGTAGCTAGGTTGGTCAAGCTCATCACTCTAATAGCCAATACCAAATCTATCTTCAGAGGGTTCTTCATAGGAATGTGGAGATATGGGGAGAGCTGTCAGTGACAAGATGGACTCAATCTGATATTCCCCCATGCCAATATCTTTGATCTTCAAGGTCTTTTCTATTTCTTTGAGCTTAGCATCATAGAACTCAATGGACTCTCTATTGGCAGGAACAAAGCTGTCTGTTGTTTGGGTAAGCATCTTAGCAAAGAAAGTATTTAGGGTAGCACTATTGTCAATGAGGACGCGGGGGATACTCTTGGGGCCTGTCATAACTTTAGTGTGCAGGAGAGGATTATGCGGGTGGCTCAGCAAGTGATCATCTTCCTCAGAGAATGATAAATAATGAGGTGAGGTCAAATGACCCACCATAGATTGAAACTAGTCGAGATTGAGATCTTTGGGGACATTTTCCTTGGTGAGGGCTTTATCCATAGATAGTTTTGGTCTAAAAGTCAAAGGCTTGAGACCTTGGAGAATGATCTTTGCACGAGATCGAGGGATAGCATTCGCACAAGCTGGAGACTGTGTGGAGTTATAAGAGGGAGGTGCAGGGCCTCACAAGACAAAGGGAGTTTTGGGTTTAGGAGTATCCTCGCTTCCTGGAGCAATGATCATGGAATAGTGAGAGAGCCAAGGTTTGTTTCTAGAAAATCGGGAAGGCGGTTGAGCTTCTGTCGTAGCCTTCTCAGTGGCATTGACTATTTGCATGCTAGAGCTAAGATTAAAGACAGACTTTGAGGGTTTTGGCATCACATTGTCAACAACCCTGTCATTCATAACATCTATGTTTTTGTTGACAATCTTATCCTTATCCTTGTTTGAGGGAGAAGGTCCTTGCTTGTTGTCTTTGTTCAAAGTCAATTCTCCCTTCTTGACCATAAATGCTTCTATCCTCATAGCCCACCTAATCATATTGTCAAAAGTGAGGGGACCTTGTAATCGTACTTGGTATCCAAAATTTGGGACAAGATTGTCCAAGAAGATATCGAGCTTTTCAAACTCAGGTAATTCATGTGGATACTTTGTGCATAGTTGTCTCCATCTCTGGAGAAATGTTAGGAGAGGCTCCCCTTGTCGTTGTTTCAAATTGCAAAGGTCATGGATGTTGACCGAATAATGTTACTTTTGGGATTGATCATAACTCTTGTCATTTCGAGACTGACCTTGACCTTGGTCATTTGGAGATTGCTTATGACTAGCGCTGAATTTATCTACCCTTGGGAAGGGGAATGGATCTCCCATATTGTTGGTAGTATTCCGAGAGATCGTGAAAGAGTCGATAGGTTCAAAAGAATCAATAGGTTCAATTTTAGAAAGTGACCTTTCAGAGTCTTGTTGGTCTTGAAATAATGGGTTATAATACTCTTGAAATAGTAAGTCAGACTGTATCTGAAATAATGGATTGTAATACTTTTGGAATGAGGAGGAATGTGAGGATCCCTCACAATACTCAGATTTCATAACAGATTTGGGATGACCTATGTCTTGATTACGAGATTCACTTCTACCTTGATCAGTATTCTGAACGGGATAAGTCTTGCAACTTCAAGTCGTGACAGTCATAAATGAAGATGTAATGAGCAAAGATTCGGGATAAAGCTAGACTCTGTCTCAAAGATAACGAAAGGAGATAAATGGCTAGAACAACCAAGATGCAAGATGAACCTGGTATGAATTGTCAAAAAGAGATGGCTAGAATAACCGAGATAAGACAATCGCAATGCGAGGTACAAAAGGCATACATAGATAAGATGAATAGATGAGAGACAACATGAGTCAAAGCAAAGATCGATCAATTCCTAACTCAGGACAACCAGTTTCTGACGGTGAACGACAGGAAAATAAAAAAATAGATCACGGACAAAAAGGCAGATCAGATTTATGTCATTGATCAAGCACATAAGATAGCAATCAAGGAGTTCAATCAAACAGTCTTCAAGCAATGGGCAAGGGACAAAGCAACCTTGCGCACGAACAGGAATAGTGACTTAGTATTTCTACTCCCTAAGGACTCTACTTGTGTATGTTCTTGAGAATGTTTTAGCAGACACTTAAAACACAACAACATCCTAGCAAGTTGTCTACAAGGATATACATGGATTTTCTAAAGGGAGTCCTCGATATACGTAAGGTACGTGAGGCACGAATCCATAGATGAGAAGAATTTGAAATCACACAGTCGGGGGGAGACGGTAACCCAAATCTCCTCCTTCACTTCTCAAAGGTATAAAGTTCTTTGAGGCTTAGCCAAGAGTGAAATCTAACTCATTCCCAAGAGAGATGTCTTTGGATTCACCTCCCGATATTTATACTCCACCGAAACACGGGAGTTAAGGTCATCCCTTGAGGTGATGAAATCCCCAAGCAGGCCTTCTAAAAAAATGAAAAGTAAGTAATTCTCTATCAAAAGTATTGGGAAGCACTAAAGGTGGTGCATTTAACCCTTCAAGTAAATGTGAGGTGAGTCCACAAAGTGGTGCATTTAACTCCTCACACAAACTCAAAGTGAGTCCACACCCTAGAAAACAAGTGAATTCCAAAAAGCACAAAAGGGTTGCCAAGTGGAACAATTAACGCTTCTTTCCTATAGACCCCTCCCCTTTAATGTGGCGCTAAGATTGCAACCACAGGGCGGAAATGAGGGGCCGGCAGATTAGCGAGTCCAATAACCCAAGATAGCAATCTAGATCAATCACAAGTAATCTAAGACTGCTAATCAATACTACTCATAAGTGCAAGAGGGTTTGAATCATGAAATATTTAACTTTCCAAGTAAACATGAAGTGAGTCCACAAAGTGGTGCATTTAACTCT
Organism: Chamaecyparis obtusa; assembly: GCA_027943335.1. NCBI lineage: Eukaryota > Viridiplantae > Streptophyta > Pinopsida > Cupressales > Cupressaceae > Chamaecyparis > Chamaecyparis obtusa. The sequence continues at coordinate 551,960 of BSBK01001569.1, read as the reverse complement.
TCATGTAAACTAGGAATGAATCCATGCCCTAGATTACTCAATGAGATGTTTTGATATTTGAAACCAAGAATTACTTAATGTTTAAACACAAGCATTCACTTAAACACAAACTTGTATGAAAGAAAATCTATGTTCGTTTATTTCCCATTAAGAGCATAAAAAATGTGTTCTATGAAAGCGTGTAACACTCAAGCGAAACACATGAGAGATTAATTTTATGCCCAAACCAAGTGTTATAGAGATTTTAAGAACTCACCTTAGGTCCAAAGATCTGCAATCCAGCATTTAGCACACATCCGAAAGTATAGAATCAAGACAAATCAATGGCAAACCGTAAGATATGTAACATTGTTGTCTTCAAGACAGTCTTTAAAGATTGATTTATTTGACCCATAAAATCAAAATATTAAATTTTTTGGAAAGAATGAAGTTTTTAGCCAACATTAAGAACTACCATTTCCCAAAATTACAAGGTCTTATGATTCCATTTGGTTCCTCAACCAATAACCTTTTCAGACTGTAATTTTTCTGTCATAAATCAGATTTAAAACACCAAACCCTGCCTAGGGAATCACATATCTTTCTCAAAAAGAATCCAAATAAAACCAAACCAATTTCACAGTAACTATTAATGAATCTAGTTTCCAAATATGTAAGCCATTTATTTTTTCCATTCATAAATCATTTTCTAAGAGCAAATTATTGCCTGCAACTCCAATGCAGATTGTTAAAAACTAGTTTTCACTCAAATGTCCATAACTTTCACAAATCTACATAAAAATGACTCAAACCAAAAGGAAATGAAAGCTAATTCACGTATCTTTCCAATGATATTATTAGAGATCCTGATTCTTCATAATTTATCCATACCAAACATTTCAATCTGACTGTATTAAGAGAATCTCAAATCTGCAAATACCCACTTTCACCAAAATGATCATAACTTATTCATTTATTTATAAAAATGAACCAAACCAAAAGCATGAGAAAGAGGATTCATAATTATATCCATCCATTACTATATTATAGGGTTTTTAGACTGTAAATAGCCGTACAAGGCCTAGAACCAACACTAAAATTAAAAAACCAATCAAGAATGAGGCCAGAAATTGATCTTTTCTGCCCCACGGTGGGCGCCAAAATGTGTGTGACTGAATGTGACCTCTAAATCAGGCACAACACAACATGGTCATTATTCACTTGATAGAATTCGGGAGAGAGTATGAAGAACTCAATCCAAATTCCATGGTGAGGCGACCTGTTGCCTCCTATGTGAATGGGGTGTTTGAATACTCTCAGAATGAGAGCCAACAGCCGGGAGACCAATTCAACAATGGAGGATTTCCAAGAAGCAATAAAGATAAGAAAGAATGCAATTAATCTAAGATGAAGTGCAATTTAATCTAAGAATGAGGATGCAATTAATCTAAGAGCTTAAAAATAAAGATGAGATGCAACTTAATCTAAGAACTTGAAACAAATATGATATTAAACTAAGAACAAATAAGCAAATTTAGTCTAAAATGTGATGCAAAGATTATACTAATAATGAGATATTAATCTAATAGATGCAATAAAAAGCTTTGAAAACAATGAATCAAATGAGACTAAAAAAAATGCCTATAGTGTAGATGCTCTAAAAAATTGCTCTCTCTAATGAAGAAAAAGAGGTTCATTAAATAGACCAAGCCAGAAGAGGAATGAAGAGTTTCTTGATTCGAAACAGTGGACTCTTCATTCCTAATTGAGACAAAAAGACAATGAATTATTTAATTAAAAGAATGGAATTTGCCACATGTGGGTGGTGACCTTTCGAGTAATTTGAATTATTAAATTCAAATAAAGAGGTGTCCATTCAATTAACTAAATATTTATTAATTCCTTTTTTATGTGTATTAGCCAAAGGGGGTGGTTTGATTTAATTTAATTTAAAGCGCATAGGACTTTACAATTAAATTAATGTATCATAGAGATAATTTAGCTAATAAAGTCAAAGAGACTTAGGAATTAATTTTAGTGTTTGATTATTGCAAATTGGGGTTTTTGCAATTGACATCAAGTAAAGTAAAGTCAAGTAGGAGAGAGAAAATTGCCTAGGGAACTAGGACTTTGGTGATGTAAAATTGAGATAATGCACCAAAATTGATGAAATTAAATAGGTGCCAATTTTGGGGTATTACATGTATCAGTTGTACTATATTTTCATTTATGAGATGATGTACTTGTTATTCATTTGCATTATATGGAGATTGTATATTGTTTTTTGTATTTAGTAGATTAATTAACTTACGTAATTCTACATCATGTAACCCTTGGGATTTGTAATCTATAAATGAGTTACATTTGTAAGTATGTATTGTCTTATGTTATATTACTTTTGCATTGTTATTCATTATTGTTTGTAAACTTTTAAGAAAAAAAATTCTGTAAACTTAGCAACATGTTTTAGGTTAATTTATCCTAGGTTCCCTAGCAAGGTATTACGGTGAGCCACTCCCCTAACCATGCTCCTAGAAAATCACTCCTATGCTCTAAGCTGAAAACACAAAAGAAATAATCACAAATAAATTATCCATAAAGAAATCCTCATAAATATATCATTTCCAAATAAATAAATAAAGCGGAGTTTGGAGCATAAAAAGCACAAAATCATCAACATGATCCATATATCCATCATAACATAAGGGAAATCAAAGCCAAATCATAAATGCATCATGTTGATAATCTCATGAGAACATCTGTAGATTCTGAAACATAAACCATAACTCAAATACAACATAATTCAAGCATATGTCCCCTTTGAGATCCAATCATGAGTATAATAATCATCAAATCAACTTTTAACTTCTTCCAACCATGGAATACCCAAGACATAAACAAACCCTCATGTGACCTCAATTACATAGTTGGGCTTCAAATAAACATGTAACAATAACACATGATAAACCAATCATAAAATATCATGAAAATATTAACATTCGAACAACAAGATGAAATCAAAACATCAAGACCAATCCTAGCCTTTGGTAATACATATGGAAACCCAACATCAACCCTCAACACCTCTACCAATACATCAAGAATAAACCAAGAATCTCACATGATTTCAAGGACAATATCCAACCTCCATATGTTCCTTAAACTCAATGCCAAACAAAGGTTGAATAAATCATCATTCAACAAAGGACCATAAGAACAAATTTTCATAACACAATTATTTTCCCAAGCCTCTAGTAGACAAAAGAAAGACCACAACCCACTAGGAGCTTAACACACAAATATATCACGACCAACATAATGATATACCCTATAGATGGTAACCAACTATCAAGATATACACCTCAAAAAGATGTGCATAATAGGGTTCATCATAAAACAATATTATTTAACATGTGATATATTACTAATGTCATTCCTAACCAACTAACCATAAGTTCTAATCAAATATATTGTATCCAAAACTAAAACGTAACAAAAGAGTAACTATCATATTCCTTTTAACATATGTTTGAATATAAAAGCTATATAATTTTTAATCAATTCTTATCTAACTTAAAGGAAAATATCAAAAATCTACTGTAACAATGTGGATAACTATCCAATATAAAATAACATAAAAAAAACTAAATTAATTTTTATACTATGCAAGTTAATTAAAACGACCTTATCCTAAATAACACAACACTATAATCTTCTCTTTCTAATAATTAATTAAATCTAAATTAATCTAACAATTATAAAATTTATGTTAAAATCAATAAAACAATGAAGTCATAATTCTATATATAATTAACATTAAATAATCTATTATTGATTACTAAATAACATTATTTAATAAAAGTCTTATCCCATTTCTCATTAAGAAATCTAATAACTTACAAACGTTATAGTAACCCAAATCATGAATTCCCCTTACTACATAAAAATAATAATCAGTAAGCGAAATAATTAAAGAAGCAAGGTACGCAAGGTGAGGATGTTGGAAAATGATTCAACATCCGAGCTATATGTTCAGAAAAGATGAAGTATCTGATTTCCAATTTTATGATGATGATGTTGAATGTAATTACAGATGCATGGGAAAGTTAAAATAATGTGCATACAATGTTGACAGGGAAATTCTCCAACACCCTTCTTTATTATAAGGAAACAACGTGATAAAGGAGCATAACATGGTAATGCCAATGATAGGAAGATCGATAGAAGACACATTAGCAAGCTCATAAGATGCAAACAAGAGCTTGGACATGTGCATGCAAAGGAAAAGACAGTCGTAATAAGCAAACTATGAACCATGAAAGCTACGACTATAACAAAAGATAGAGAAGACAACTCCATAAGCAGGAAAATACCTTATGAAAGGATTTATATGGGTTGTTGCAGAAGTAATGTCATATATAAAAGAGAGTTGCAATGTAAAAAAATACACAAAATTTCTAAACAGCTACAAGGTCACAATAACCTATCAAACTACATGCCATTCCAAATACGCATGGGCTTGAAATAACTGTCTTGAAAAGGACTTCAAATAATTTCAATCCAAAAGCAACTTGGCTAGTGTAAAACCAAATTCTAGAACCTCTCACAGTCATATCATTTTAATGTCAAAATGAAAGCTTTCAAACAGTGAATAAACACCCACTATTAACACTACTTATAATATTTAAATAAGTTTTCATGTTAATGTCATCATACAAGGTAAGATGTTTCCCCAATAAAATGAGGCTTCTTCAGGTAAGAATACAAACAAGCTAAAGTGCTATTTATTTGAAAGCATAATCAGAAGTTTGTGGATGAATTCTAAGCCAAATGGATGCAGTAATGATGACGAGGTGACTTATAACCAAGAAAATTGGGTTACCAAGGGAAGGCGCCCGGAGTCCAGCTTGTAAGGCCAATTCCTCCTCCTGACCATCATATATGTTGGAAATTGCAAAGCACCCAACACTCCATTGACTCTACCTTAGACTTAACTCCTTAGATGATAGGAATGGTTGTGACTACTACTATGTAATCTTGTTATTGGATAAGTAGTGGGATTTAGAACTTGAACAATAGATTTAGAAACTGTTGGAGTCGATGGAAGTCCAATTTTGTTGTAAGAACTACACCCCAAAAAGTGTGATTGTTGTCTTACCAGTTGTATCGTGTCTTTGATAGGTTTCTTCCAGTGATGAGGTCCTCCATGTTATGTGTCTACAATAGTTATTTCCCCCATCCTCTTCAATCTGGTGCAGTTACATTCGACTCTTGATGTGCTATTCTTTATGATTTTGGCATCATCCACCATATTATCCACCATATTAATGTTTCGTGTCTTCAAATCTTCAAATTATGGATCACAGATATGTAATAATCGTTGAAGTAGAATCGACACCATTTATTCGATGATGTGTTCAATCAAAGGCTTGACCAAGAATCCTTTCTTCATCTGGTATTAGATGTATGCAATATGCACCCAATATTAATATCCTCCACTAAATAAAGGACTGATTATCAATACCACCATTTTCAGAAATAATATTAACCAATCTATAAAAATTGTTGATTAAACACCGAGCCCCCAAAAGTCATGTAAAGAGGAAGGTATAAAGTACACTAGTATCAAGTAACGCCCCTTGCTTTATAGATTTTTGCAGTCCTTAAAACGTTAGCCTCTCCCATAGGAATGGAATGGAAAAGTTCTAAGACGTTCCCCTCCCTAGAGTGCACCAAAAATGATATGAAGAATATGCTTTTGCAGCCCTGTGCATGCCCAACATGATGCATGCAAAGCCAAAAATAGGAAAAGAAATAAGCACGTGTGCATGCCAAACATGATGCATGCAAAGCCAAAAATAGGAAAAGAAATAAGCACATGGATGCCCATGCAAAAGAGATAACACCTATTACCAAAAAAATGCCATTTTCAGCATGGAATCTAGAATTTATAAAATTTTAGCCAATTAATGTTGTGATTAAAGGAGAGCATACACCATATGTGGAGGAAAGAAATAGTTTATTCATTAATTGCTACACAAAAATAGTCATAAATAATGCTTCACGTAGCTTCGTGTAGCAGACCATAAGGGGGAAATGCAAGGGTATTACAAGGAGAAACATGTGGATGATAACAGGCGAATCTCAAACAAATCAAATCAGGAGCATATTCTATCGTGGGTCTTCGAGGAAGGATAATGGGTGGACAAATGTAAGCCTTGAATGCCAACCCTTGGTAAATGGAGAAACAAAAGCAAGAGACTGAATCACTAGATGGGTCATCTATAATATGGGAATGCATATCATTTCCAAAATGATCGAGGAAATTTAAGGAGGCAGTAGGGAGCTAGGGCACCTAGGTGCTTTTGGCACACAAACCCTAATCTGGAAAAACCAAGGTATTGAAAACATCAACAATAGAATCGGTAAAAAGTAGATTCATTAGAGAATTGAAGGGCAAAGAACAACAACATTATAGGAGAATGGACAAGTAAGACTTGGAAAGGCAAACCTCCCATGTATCTAGAGATTGTTTTTTTTTATCAAAATGGGAAAATCCAAGTGAGTCCTTGCCACCTCAACCATCCTAGGCAAAAAAGCGTATCCATCTTTTTAGAGAAAGAACAAATCAATAACTCTCTAGATCTATTTAAGGATGTAAGCTTATTTTTTAAATGGGGAAGTAGGGGAGGTGTGTAGGTTGATCATGGAAAAATACAAAATTGGTGTTCACAAACTAGGGATCAAATATACTACTAGTTTAGGTGCTACCAAATGATTTATTATTGGTAGTTTTTTCCTTAGAATAAGATTGAAAGGCAGTGTTGAACCATGGGCAATACATGATGGAGGGCACGAGAGTATATATGAAAATTCACAAACCCAACTTTGACCCATGGAAACGAGAGATTGTGGAATGATTGGTTTGTTTCCGACTCTACAACTTATTGGTAGAATACTAGGGTACTCAGAGGTTGAAGGTGGAAAGAGAAGACAACTTGAAGTTATGCCCTAAGTGCAACTCTAAAGAGAATGGACATCTGGTATGTTAGATTGATGAAATAATGAGTAAGGTGATATCTCAGGTAAATATGGAAATTAAAGGCCAAATGGAGAGATAATAGAAGTGATGACGAAGGATCTTTCCTATAGTGGTAAAGGGGGCAACTTGAATGAAATCATCTATAAGGAGATAATTATTTTAAATACAACCCTAGAACTTGAAATGATAGTCTACAAATTGAGAAATGGGAAGGAATGTGTAAGGAGATGGTCACTCTGGGAATTCTCAATGAGGATGAAAGGACCCAAGAAAAACAAGGTGAAGCCCATGATATCTCCCCAACTAATGGATCACCCTAGTAGAAGACAATTGTTGGGTCACCAATATTAGGACTCCAACAAATTCACTTGATTTCTGACCCAAGAGACTCCACTGTACTATTTTGGAGATAGCAAACAGGGAACACCAGACAACATTGGAGGTTGAGTTAGACGAAGAGGAGATAGAACTAGAAGAGGATGAAGAAGATGAAGAAGTAGAATCAATATTGGAAGAAAGAATGTTGGAGCAAATGGTGTCAAAAATGAAAAAAAAACATGAAAAAGAAAGGAAAATTGGGACCTAAGTTCAATAAAGTCAAACTAGAAATGGCGGCAAATGTGGTTGGCCAAAGGAAACTAAGATCGGAGAAGGATAGCATTCTTCGTGGGGGGAAATGAAGCTCATTATGTGGGATATTACCTCATTAATGCCCCTAACAAATGGTGCTTAATTAAGCATGAGATAGAGTAAGGTAGAGTAGACATGTAGTGTTAATGCAAGAAACTAAATGGGATAAAGATGAGAGTGCTCATAGAATGAAAGTATGGCGATAGTGGTCAGGATTGTTTGTGGGATTGATGGGGGCCTCAAGATGGCTGGGTATTTTTTGGAACTCATTGAAGATTGAAGGAACAATAATAGAAGAAAACAAAATTTGGTTAATGGTGAAATGTAGATCATTACAAAACAATAACATTTTCTACTTAATCAATGTATATGACCCCATCTCAACACATGATAAGAGGGAGTTATGGAGACAATTGTTAGGAGTTTTGGTGAATTTTAGGAAAGATAAAATTGTCTTGGGGGAGATTATAATGACACTCTAAACAATGATAAAAAGAGAGGTGGACTTACCAAGATAACAAACATCCAAAGGGATTTCCAAGCTTTTGTATACAATAACCAATTGATTGACATAAAAATAAAGTATAGAGTATTTATATGGACTAATAAGGGGGAAGGCTTCACCGATATAGAAGAAAGGCTTGATAGATTTTTTATTTCTAGTGTCTAGGGCAACAATGTTGGAATACAGGATGCAATGATACAATCATTCACGAGGTCAGACCATTACCATGTGGAGTTAAAGATTTTCCTAGAAATTCCTCCAAATGGCAACCCCTTTAAGTTTGAAAATATGTGGCTTAGAGGTCCCACTTTTAAATCCTTGATTGACGAGTGGTGTACAAAAATTGACGTGGGAAATAAACTCAGTGTTAGATAAAATAAGCAAGAAGCTCAAGCATGTCAAGACAAAGCTAAAAAACTAGAATAAAGAAAATTTCAAGAATATATTCGCAAAAAGAGGAAGGATAGAAAATGATCTATGACCATTCTCAATGAAATTATTATCACAAGGGGTATGAGAGAAGAAGAATATGAGGCCAAAAAAGCTTTAAAAGAACTCTTAGAGTTGTTGGCCACGGAGGAATGTTTTTGGAGGCATAAATCAAGAGAGATGTGGCTCAAAGAAGGAGATAGAAACACAAAGTTCTTTCACCACACTTCAATAATAAACAAAAGTAGGAAGAGGATCGTAGAAATTAGAAAGAAAAATGGTGGCATGGTGATTGGGTGAACCCATAATAGTGGGTTACACTTTTTTGGAGGAAGAGATTTGGCTATTTTGGCAAAATCACGATCTTTGCCACTTTCGATCAAAAGCCAAAAATGGTTTTGATCGATAGATCTCCCCCCTTGATTTTCAATCGAACCCCACTTTTGATCAAAAACATTTTTTTTATTTTTTTTATTTATAGGAAAAGGGTTTCAATTGAAACCTCCTCGAATAAGGTTTTTTTAAAAATTTATCCCTGAGACTTTTGGTAGAATTGGGTTTCTATTGAAGGGGGGGGGGGGGTTTTCTATCAAAACCCCTTGTAAAAAATGATCCTCCAATACTCTCCCAATTTCTGCAATTTTCTAGCTTTCTTAGCTCAAAATGAGGGCTCAAATGGAACAATATTGAAAAACCTAGATGCATGATAGAAGTACTTGGAACGAGATTTCCAATGGTTATGATTTTAATATATATTGAGTTTATTATGATTTTTTTAAAGACTAATTAAGTATAGGTTTCTCACCATACATCGACATCTATGTTCCATGCTTATGTAAAAATAGTAAACAAGTGAAATTTTTTTTGAAAAATATCTACGCATTAGGTATTGAAGTCCTCCTTCTATCAAAAAAAATATTGAAATTGGACACATACACAACAAGTTACAATTGAACAAATGAACATATGTCAAAATTACAGTTAACTCAACTTCAAACATTGATAAAATATGAAATATTGAGGATAAAGTCATGAAACCAATTGCAAACATTAGATATAGATGTTACAATACTAAATTCAAAAGAATTGCATTCATATCTATTTTAGCAAAAATGTTATGCTTGAACAAGTGAGTGTCACTCTTCGAAAATGTTGTTTACAACAAAAATTAGTTTTTGAGGGAGATATAAATGGATTCAAATCAATCCCAAAAATATCAAAAAAATATATTTAGAATCTACACAGAAAATGCTAAAAGACTCTAATTTACATCATCTTCAAATTTGTAATAGTTTAGCAACAATAGACATCTGAATGTGAAGTTTGTTTTCAAAATGTACATTTCAATGACAAAGTTGGCAGAAAAGTGTAACCCACTATTATGGGACCACCCAACCTCGATGGAAGAATAAAACAAGGAAGCAATAAGATAATTTTAACAAATCCTCAACAAAGAAACTCAAGAGCACCAAGAGGAAAAAGAATAAATTCTAAGAGTTATCCCATCTCTAATAACAAAAGAACAAAACAAATTTATTTTCAAGGAAATTAATAAAGAAGAAGTCATAACTGCAATGTTTTAATTCAATTTGAACAAGCACCCGACCCAAATGGCTTCCTGACTAGCTTTTTCTAGCAATTTTGGGATATTGTGGGGGATGATATAGCAGAGGTAGCAGAGGAATCAAGAAGAAATATGACTATTCTAGGAGCAATAAATCATACATTCCTGGCCCTCATACCTAACAAGAGAGATACCCAAACTTTGAATGAGTTTAGACCAATAGCTCTATGCAACATGGTATACAAGATTATAACCAAGATAGTAGCAAATAGACCTAAGGTAGTCCAAAATAACACAATCTCAGAGGAATAAATCATAATCTTTCCTTTTTTATTTTCTAGAAGATTTATCTCAAAATGAGAAATATTTTCTCATTCTTATCTCCTCTTTTCTCTTTGCTTTTCCAGTTTGAAATGGAAACTTGTCCAAATCTCTTCTAGTCATGAATTATCTCATATGTCCAATTTTCTTTCCTAGAATCAATCTTGATCGTTTGTTGATTTCTAAAAATCTATATAAACCCCCCTCTTTTTCATAATGAGGAGCACCAATTTCCATACAAAACTTATGCTATCATCTTTTGGTTATCTTTATCATTTCTCGGACCCTCTGAATGTCAGCTAACCATATTCCAACAAAGTAAAAGAAGCAATTGACTAAATTGCATTTGATTGTTTATTTCAATTATTTGATCATCATGCTTATTATTTTTTTAACTCATAGGGTTAATGATTATTAGTAATTTTTGTGATTAATATGGTGCTACTAATTGTTTGCTTAGTCTTGTAGATTTTCCCTACAACATTTGGTGAGCTTGATGTAAATCAACAGCTCGCGGATCACTTGAAGACAACCATCATTTGTTTTTAGCCCCGACTGTATGACGATTTTTTTTTTTGTTCCAGATCTTTCTAACTATTTCACAATTATCTATGTTTTGCCACATTTGACCTACAAATTGCCACAACTGACAGTGCCTTACCACATTTTCCAAGGGTTGTACCACATTTGATTTAGTTATTACCACATATGTAAATATTTTTCCGCAACTGATAATTACTCTGCCACAATTGAGTTGTGTTTTGTCACAATTGTCGGACAAAAAATTGCATCTATTTTATGATCTTATAGGTTTATATCTAATTTTGTGCCTCTATGTTTTTTGTTTTGTGTAGGAAAAACAAGTTGATGGTAGATGGTGAAGAAAATTGTTAGACGTACACTTGGCTTCAGAGAAAGGAAAGAATGAAAGAATGAGATTATTGATCATAGGTGACAAGAGTGGGTAGCTGACTAGATTAGGAGAGAGGAAGAGTGAGATTCCATTAACAGGTATATTATTCTCCTACAAGGATATCAAAACAAGTATAATATTTTTCTAAATTCTCATACTCTTCGCAATCCCGATTTCTAGGTTAGGAATTTTCCTAATGTTAACAAATGCATTCGTAGTGGGTGATTTCATAGAACAAAAGGTAAGAAAAAGAACACAAGTCAAATCACACAGGTCAAAGACCCTAGCTTAAGCGTTTCTATGCAGGATTGGGGAGGGCTTTAAAACAAAGAAAATAATGTTGCTTCTTTATTCATTCTCATTTCTGTCTTGCTTTGGATTTCTAGCTTAGAGAACTTGGTTTGGGCATTAAAAAAACATTTTCTTTTCGGATAAGGAAAATGAACACAACTGTATGATGTGTCTAGTTTTTTTTTTCCCAAGAAATAAAAAATGTATCCTCTCCCCTTGCCTTCGTGGATCTTGGGTGAAGAGAAATTTGTTCTATCTTTAGAAGGCGATCTTTGGTGGCAAAAGAGGTACTCAACTCAAGGAACAACCCAACTGGTAACAGGATAAAACCAAGCCCTTCTGGACCACTATATAAGAAATGTCGTTATGGTTAATCTCACAACGAATGGGGGTGAGTTTGTTATGGCGGAAAAAATATCCTTTAGTTCCCATGTGGTATGTCAAAATCCCTCATTCCAAGGAAACCCCTTGTTGTGAAAGGACTAGGAGAGCCCCCTTAATTGAGAATGGCATTTGATCATAGCCACTTGAATTGATGACCTTACTAAAAAACTTTGTTCTAGCTACCAAAAATCTTCTATCTGTTGGCGCTAAGGGTCTCTAAAGACATCCCACAATCCTCGTGGCTCTTTGTAGAGATCATGGTTCCTTGGGAAAGTGACCCCTTGGTGTGCTAGAGAAGTAAGTGCACTGTAAGGAGGAGCTCATGCCTCCAAGCTCCTAGGCTATCTACATCAAGTAAGCAAAGTTGGACTTTGTCCAAGTGGGAATTCAATAGATATTGTCCTGGCCTACCATAGGTTGTGATTTTGTTTGTTTACTCATAGATTACAAAACACTTTGTTTTTTGTTCTTGCTTGAGTGTTATTTTAAACGCAAAAACAAACATCTTACAAGTATAAACGTGTCAAACGTGTTAGAGTTTTAGGGAGTCAAGAACCAACTAAAAACAACCTTTCAACTAAAAACTATTCTATCAAACAAGTCATTTTGCAATCTAAAAATTGTTTTGTTCAATCACTAGAATCTACAAACCAATCAAATTTTGAGTTCTGAAAATCAAAATTGAGATTGTCTGCATTTTGTCGTAATTTCTTGTTCTTTACTGCATTCAACACTATATCCTACCACATTTGACTATGTTATTACTGAATCTACTAGTATTGTGCCACATTCATACCTGCACTTTGCCGCAATTGAGATGTGTTTTTCCACAATTCCTTGACAAATTTGACCTCTAGAGCTCTTTGTTTCTTGCCAGTACCCTTTGTTTTATCTAAATCTGCTATTTCAACCTCTGATCTCTTATTCAGTTGGACCAAAATATGCTATTTGAACATCTGCAAAACGTTACCAAAGTTATCATGAAAATTTAAACAATTAGGATACCTTATTTTTTTAAGTTTAAGATTTTGTTTAGAATAGATAATTTGAAGGGTCAGATTAGACTACCCTTGATCTCTACATCATATTTTCTATAATCATATATTTTACAATGATTCGATGCCTCATCTAAGGAAAAATTCAAATAATTTCTTATCATCACCTTTTTGAAATCAAGGAAAGTCAAGTTATGTCCTTAGAATTACCTTTTCTAAATAGGAGCTAGAACTTATTAATAGAGTATATCCCTTTTGTTTAACTTAGATCACATCCCTATCCTTTTCAAGTCAATAGCATGATGTTGGATTTACCTTTGCACACTCTTGGTCATAGACCAATGACAAAATCTCAAATAAGAAATCAACCAAAGGACCCTTTTGTCAACCCATTCCCTCCATGGGAGGAAGAACCAAAAATCAATCCCTATGAACAAATTGACCCATCTATATTTCATGATGTTTATCAATAACCTCGATGATCAAAACTATTTCAAGACGTAATATAGGATGAATTAGAGGACATCGAACAAGACTCATATGCTTCTCATGTTGTAGAAAATGTGGTTGAAAGAAACCCCCAAAAATTCTTAGCGATGCTTCTAAACAAAGGAGTCAAGCTACCTCTAGGGTTTGATGTTTCTACCATCTGGTTGGAAAATCCATTATCTAGACATGACAAAATTCCACCACCTCAAATCAACTTTGTAGTGTCTTAGATAATGTCTATGCCAAAATCCTCTCTAACAATGTCATATCAAGTGTCAACGTAAGCTAGTTCCTCTTCTACATGGGGACTAAATCAAAACCAAATGACATATCAAGAAATACCAACTAGTCAAAATACAACCAGCTCTCAAAGTGGTTCATCCGCCATGGCTACTTCATCTCAACAACACCATTAATGTCTTTGACGACTACTATTTCAAGTGCCCCGATCATATCCTCAGTACCACATAATGATTACAAATCATTCCCCAACATTCGAACAACACAATCTTTACCAACTAGAATTGGGTCTCAACCACCATCAACTCAATTAAGATCATTTTCTAGCAGTCCTACATCTAGCCAACTCCCTCCAAGGGTTAGTCCTTGGATTCAACAATGATTCCAACACCAAAAACCACCCAACCAAAATCATTCCAGTTTCCAAATTTTTTTACCACTTGGCAGTTAGAATCAATATCCCAGTAGATCTTATTTACCTACACCACTTGTTCAAAATCCCCAACAAATTTCACTACTAGTTGCTAGAAAACAACATAACTTTGGAAATGTCCCTCAAGATCAAATGGATATGTTGATTCAACAAATGCAATTCATGCAAAGTAAGTTGCAAAATCTAGATATCCAAGGGCAAACAAAGTCCTACACCATAGAGGACCTTTACCCTTATCCATTGGATCACTCCATACTCATGCCTCCTTTTCCCGCATACTTCATGGTGCCAAAATTTGACAAGTATAGAGGTAAGACAAATCATGTTGAACATATTATATATTTGCAATTTGTATCAAGGTTTCATACTTGATGAATTATAAATCATGTGACTATTTCATCAAAGATTGGTTTGATAAGCGATGGAATGGTTCTCGCATCTACCTCGCGATAGAATGTCTCTTGATCAAGTTTTAACACTCACCAAGAATGTCCTTGATCAAGCCTTGACGCACACAAAGAACGTCTAAATCAAACTTTGACACTCACAAAGAATGTCTCTTGATCAAGCTCTAACACTCACCAAGAATGTCCTTGATTAAGCCTCGATGCTCACCAAGAACGTTTGAATCAAATTTCAACACTCACCAAGAATGTCGTTAATGAAGATTTTGACACTCACCAAGAATGTCCTTATATATTTTATTGAATGCTTATTAACAAATCAAGTTTACATAAATATATTAATTACATTACTGACTAACACGAACTTTCTGGTTTGTTATCACATCTAGGGGTGAACCTCCTCAAATCTCCATTGGTTTTCTGCTCCTTTTCCTGCGTGGATGTTATTGAGATCTCCTTGATCATACCTTGTTCTCTTAGGTGGTGCTTCTTCATCTTGTCTTGCTTCAATTCTATGGATTTGGCTCTTCTTCCTACACTTGTGCCCTCATTCCCATGGCTCTTTGCACCTAAAACATATACCTTTCTTTATTATTTGATCTCTCCCTCGGCATCAATGTCCTGTATCCCATTGCTCTTTGCAAAAATAACATTTTCTTCCCCTCTCATCCTTCCTTGATTCCTCATATGTATGTTGTGTCTTAGTTAAAACATTCTTAGTTTTTTCCTTGAAGAATTTGATTCCACCATCTTGGCCTTTTGTATTTCTTCTTCTAGTGTTTGAGGCTCTAGAGGATTTACTATATAGTTTTGATGAAGTCTTTAAGCCCCCCAATAAACATATAAGTGAGTCTCCTTTGGGATAGATCTGAAACCATAACGTATAGACTTTGGAATTGATGTCATGTCCCCTCTTTAGTGACATGTCATTTTTCAGTGGATTTGCCTATCATGGACTCTCGTAGGCAGATGGTTTTGGTGAGAGAGTCATTCTGATGATTATTTGGGGATTGGATGGTCTTATTTCCTCTTGGAGAGATGGTGTTTATCATATTTTTATTATAATGTGTTATGTGGGGCCAAAATGTTATAATTTTGAGTTGAGTTGCACTTTTTATTTTATAAAGTTACTTTTTATATAAAAGTGCATTATAAAGGGATTTTATAAGAATATTTTTTGGATACTTCTAGAAGTTCTAGTGGCTTCTTAGAAAAGTGAATAAATAGAGTGCTTGGCCTCTCATTTGGACATTCCATGACTTGAGTTTACACTACTTTTCTCTTTGAGCATTTGTGGCGCCATCTTAATCTACAGATTATCATTTGATCTTTAGGAACAGAGTTTCTTAAGGATTTGCATAACTGAGGAGGTGAAATATCCTTTGAAGGGTTGCACTTTGGAAGTGGTATTCAGCCATTTCAAGTTGAGCTTATTTGAAGTCCTCAGACTTACCTGAGGTTTTGAGTTTTTGATTGCAAGAGGAAAAAAATCAGATCTGAAAAAAGCAGTCCGAAAAAGTAAAGCGAAAAAGCAGATCCAAAAAAGCAGTCCAAAAAAGTAGATCCGAAAAAGCAAAGCGAAAAAGCAGATCCGAAAAATCAGAGCGAAAAAGTAATCCGAAAAAGCTTTTGCTACAAGTCTAATTCAGTTTTCAGAATTTCAGGATAGGGTTTTAGAACCACATTTTTGCTCATATCTTCCTCATTACTCAGCATATCATTCTGGGTATTTTTGCATCGGATTTCTATCGTCGAGGAGATAAAGATAGGTGCATTTTGGAGTCCCAAAATGCCATGATTTATTTTTAAGGAATTTTCAAAATTCCTAGACATTTTCAAAAATCTGCAAGAAAGTACATTTTCAGATTTGGGGTGACTTTGGCTTGGGTGTTGGCATCTTCAGCACTGCCAAAAATTATCGCAACCATCTACAATCAGGTTCCTCACTTCTCATTTGGCATTTGGCATATTTTCTAAGAAATGTATGTTTTCAGCTGAGTACAAAATATAGCTTCATCACTTTACTATTTTACATTGTACTTGTCTTTGTTTGCCATTTGGCATTATTGGTATCAAAGGAAGGCTAGGATTTTGCAAGTGAAAGGGCATTGTAATTTTCAGTCTATCTATATTGCAAACCTAGGGTGTGATGATCATATTATTGGTTGAAATATGTATGGCATTGTTGCAAATTGTTGATAAATGAATGACATATGGTTTTGAGCAATTTCCTACATCATTGATAGTGTTTTAGATGGTATTTGGTTGCTATCTATTATTCTTAAATTTTGGGACAGTGAACTCATATACTCAAAAATAATTTTCTATCTACATCTTGAGTTGCATTTTTGAGGGTTTATTTAGTGGCCTATTGGTAGGGGTCATTACAATTGATTGACAAATTCTTCTATAGTCCTTGTTTGTTTAAGACGAGTTAACTCTTGGAAGTACCATTCAGGATCTCTTTGGTC
Organism: Chamaecyparis obtusa; assembly: GCA_027943335.1. Lineage (NCBI taxonomy): Eukaryota > Viridiplantae > Streptophyta > Pinopsida > Cupressales > Cupressaceae > Chamaecyparis > Chamaecyparis obtusa. The sequence goes on along the minus strand of BSBK01001569.1, from coordinate 534,870 downwards.
AAACCTACTCATGAGTCTTTGAGTAAATTCACTATAGGTAGTGATATTTTTATGGCCTAGAGTAGTGAGACCATGGTGCCACCAATTGTGGGCTGACACCATGGTGCCACCACTTGTGGGCTGACTCGGTTAAGTGGGGTATGGAAAACTTAATGGTATTTTCCTTGGTCATGGGGTTGAGGGATAAATATGTATCTAGTTTTTGGACCCATGATTGAGTGGCTTCCTTCCCTGATCCCTCAAAACATGGTAGGGACAACTTACTTATCCATGATTTAAGGTCCTTGTCGGCATGATTCTTCCTTCTATTTCTATTTTCCATGGTTTTGGTCTCATAATATTCCTTAAAGGGAATAAGTCGCTGGATTGTTGGTTCTAATCTTGCATACATTTGGGCCAGTTCTTCCACACTATTTGTGGTTGGTTCCTCCTCTTCTAGAATGGGTTCTTCTCTTGGAAGGAAAGGCAGAATGGTAGGCCTGATTGCAAAGCTTTGAGTTGAGTGTTCATTTTTAGAATGATTAGAATGAGTATCTCTTCCTGTATTAGGGATGTGTCTTCCATTATGATGGCTATTATTCATATTTTGAATGGCTTGGAGACTTAGTTGGTTAGTTTTCTCAAATCTCTCATTGGTTTGTTCCATGAAGCTTCTTAGTTCACCTGTCAACTGCTCGACCATAACTTTTGTGTCTTTCTTCCGTTTATATGTTTGCATGAACTATCCTCCACAAAATGGCAGGATTATGCTCTGATACCAGTACAATGTTCCCTTGTAGGCTAAGTTGGAAAATAGGAGCAATTGTCTAATAACCCTAAATTACAAGGAATTCCTTCTATTGAAATCTTAATTATAAATCATGACTTATGAATGTAAGAACAGTGTAATTTTTCAAGATGGAGTTAATATTGTTATTATCCTAATAGATGGAGGTCACTACTATATTTGATGTATGAATTTGACTTTTGCAAGAATGTTTTTGATCTTTATATCTAATGTACACTTTTGACATGCAATATAAATTGCAAGATAAAAGTTTCTAAGAGTTGTATCCGATACTGTATTAAGGGATATGTTGAAGTCTAATTACTAGTAGTTATTATATATCTTGTTGTTCTTGTTCTATCTACATAATTATGTAATTGCCTCCAATATTATTTATAGTGATTATATTTTGTGCCTATTCTGAGCTTGAATAGTGTACAACATTAGTATTGTTCCTCATAGCAATATTGAATCATATGTCATCAATTTGTGTATGGAAGGTAACTGCCCCATGATCTAAACTGGATGTGTATAGATGGAAAATTCCTGTTGATATTAATCACGATAATAATTCTGTCTTCTATGGTTGGTATCAATATCTCCAATGATATGTCTCCTGCGATTATGGTCGTTGTATAGTGCTCTGCCTTTGATATCGACTATAATAAGATAAGATGTCCTTTATACCCTTGCAACAATCGTGCTCTTCCCAATTTCAAACTTACATATATGCGACTGGGTTGGCAGAAGTATGATTTCTCCATGGAGCGATTCAATACGAATATTTGAGGAAATGAAGGTAATCAATGGTATTCGATGTCACTTGGATGTTTTTGGTAGATTGATGATTTCTTTTCTGAGCGGGTTTGAGTGGAATAATATATATCACATTATTCATCCTCATGTTCGATGTTTGAATAGATTGCACCTCTTCGTGTTTAAAGAGACACATCTCCTTCCCAATGCTTCTCTTCATAATTGTATTGATGTGGAATTGTCTTCATCCTTTAATCATTTAACATGATGACTTCCAATGTATTTGTACTTCCAATGTATTTGTCCCTCTTATGTTTTACTTGGAGACCGAGATAATTGCATTGCTACGGTTAAGTTGCGTGTGAAGTCGATGGTCTGTATCGAGGTAATTATCATATTACGTTAACAATTATAATAATATACTATTATTCATTTATTGTTATTTTTGACATTATTATATATTTATATTTAATATTATTTATATTTATATATTATTATATCAATAATATATTATATTTTTATGATATTATATTTATGGCATATATTATATTATTGAACATGAACTGATCGAAGATGGAGCGAAAGGAGCGAACAGAGCATATGGTGCGAAAGGAGCATGTGAATCCTAGGGTTTTCAATGGCCGCTCCTCACAGCCTGCTTTACAAAGATTCAATGGCAGGCCTCAGCAGTATCACCATCAGTAGTATGGCCATGGGGGCATGGGTGCTATGAAGCCTAGGCAATATGCTTTTCCTAGGTTTCAGTCGGCGCTAGACATCTGCTTGGGACCTTTACTTCCAACCCCCATTCACGATTTCAATGGATCTCTTATTGGTAATTTTGACCCTAATGTGCCTTCCTTTGTTTCCTGGCCTAACTCTTTGTCTATTCATTCTCCAAGGTTTTTATCTTCCCCAAACAATATCCCCCTTCGTCATACCCATTCTTTTCAGAACCCTCGGTCCCAACATGTCTTTCATAATAATAAACCTACTCCCAAATCTGTCCCTCAAAATGTCAATCCCCCGCCTCACCAGTCTTTCTTTCCTCACAATAACCCTCAACATTATCAATTTCACCCTCTTACTATGGGTGGTTTAGGCAAGAACCCTTCTGATGAAAGACTGCTTGTAAATACACATCAGCAGGGTCAGCCGGTTGACAATTTGGATGCTTCGGGTGCATTTTCTTCTGCACCAAAACCTCAACCCTGTAGAATGCCCAATTCTCAACCATCACTTCAAATTGATGATGGTCTTCTTGCACCACAGGTGTTGTATATGCAGGAAAGGGCGCTTATAGGTAAAATCTAGACTTTTTTACCAATTTATGAATTTCGCTCCTGGGCTAAAGATAATTGGTTAGGACTCAAAGATTTATTTTATCTTGATCATAATTCAAATTCTTTTGTCACTATCTTTGATTCTATTTTAGTTCGTAATGATGTACATCGTATAAAAAACTGGTTCTGTAATGGTATTGGTATTTGCATGGTGTTCTGGTCTCCTAATTTTAACCTTCATAATTCTGCGTGTACCCTAATGCCATTCTGGGTAGAACTGCCTGTATTGCCATTGGAATACATGGATCTGGATATTATTGAGGTTATTGCTAATAAAATCAAAACATTCATAAGACATGATCTGATCCCTTTTGAGGAACCCCACCGATCTATTAGGATTTGTGTGTTGCTAGATCTTACTAAGTCATTCCCTCAGAATATTTTTCTTCATTCCAAATGGGGTTTTTGGAGGCAAAAAATTATTATTGAAGATGCACATTCAGTATTATGTTATGCACATTTATTAGGGCATTTCACGAATCAATGTAAAGATCCCAATTGTTCGAATTTGATTGTTTGTAAGGACAAAACATCTTTCCCCTCTAAGAGTTCTATGGTTCTTGGTAATAAGGATAAGCTACTTGGCCCTTCTAATGAAAATAAGGATACAAATTTAAGTGTTCATTCACACCAAGCCAATCTTTTTAATCAGCCTTCTCTTGAAAAGGAAGTGAATCTCCAACCTGTGGTAGTAGCCGAGGGTAATTTATTGAAAGAGCAATAGGTGAATTCTTTGTTAAATAAATCCCCTGAGACTGTGTCCTCTCAGATTGTCTCAGCTCCGTTGCACTTTTCCCCATTTTTAATAACCTCTTTTGCCAATATGTTAAAGGTTTTCATGCCAACTGTTATTGCTTGCCTTAGCAGGATTGACATCTCTCAGGCTATTATGTCAGAGATTAAACCTCATTCAAAATTTCCTTCTAAGCCTCTCTTTGATTCGATAGTGCCTTCCCTTATGTTTTTAGATGTCCCTCTCAAAATGAAAAAGGTGACCTCTGAGCATGTTGCAATTATGTGTTCGGAAGTTTTGTGTCTAGTGTCTTCCCATATGTATGATGATTTAGGCATGAATGAGGGTCAACATTTGGACTCTTTGAGTTTGAATTCTTTTCATCCTTCTAATGATAACTCAATTGATGAACCTCTCTCATCACCTTTAATTAAAGTTGCCCTGGTTGATGATGTCCATTAGAGTTTGGAGTTGTATCTGGATAACCAGTTGAGTAATAATAATTTGGCTCATTCTGTTAACTAGTTTCACCTGGATAACCAGTTGGGTAATAATAATTTGGCTCATTCTGCTAACATATCAATTGTTCAAACACCCATCTCTCCAAAGGCAGTAATTAAGACCTCCAAAACTAGGGGTAGGAAATCTAAGGCATCTAAGGCTTTGGAGGAAATTGAAGCTAGAATTCAGTCAACTCTAGACATTAACTTTGTTGCCAACAGGTGATGTTCGACAAGGAGAACTAAGGGTTCTCCTTGTCCACAATGAGAATCCTATCATGGAATGCCAGAGGCATAGAATCAAGATGACGCTTGATTCTATGCAGTTCGACATTGTTCTTCTACAAGAAACTAAGTTGTCTTTGGAATCTTTTAATAGGTCTGTGGGTAAATGGTCTTCTTGGCAAAGTATATGTGTTCCATCTGCTGGGGCATCTGGTGGCTTGTCTATTTTATGGAATAATTCTTCAGTGACTATTCATCCATTACAAAGTGGGTCTAACTGGTAGTTTGTTAATGTCAGAGTCTTTAATCATTCTTTTTTTCTCATGAATATTTATGGCCCCAACCCCACTTTGGATAAATTGCATTTGTGGCAGTCTTTGACAAATATTATTCAGCAGTACCTTGATTGCAAATTCATTATTGCAGGAGATTTTAATGCTAGTTTGGGGCCTAATGATAAAAAGGGTGGCATTTCTCCTCCTCCCCGCTCAATAATAGATTTCAACAATTTCATCTTAGATAATGCCCTCTATGACATTCTTCCACAAAATGGGAATTTTACTTGGACTAATCGTAGGTTTGGCTTCTCAAAAATTGCAATTAGATTAGATAGGTTCCTTGGCTCTCATATCTGAAAATTGGAAAATACACCTATGTGTGTGGATGTTATGCCTTTTTCAGATTCGGATCACTTTCCAATTCAAATCTCTATTTCTTTTTCCCCTAAGGATGGGTCCACTCCTACTAGATCCTCTTTTAAATTTGAATCGGTTTGGTTAAGGAATCCATCGTTCGAGCCCCTTCTTAAACAATGGTGGTTAGAAGCTCCAGTGAAAGATGGATCTATGATGTTTAAATTCTACAAAAAAATGTGCTTTATTAAGACCCTGATTAAAACTTGGAATGTCAATGTTTTTAAGAATATTTTTGAGCAGAAATCAAAAGTTGAAAAATAACTGGCTGATATTAATCAGCAAATATTTTCTATTGGTATGGATTCTCAAACCTTTCAAAAACAGAAACAAGTTCAAGAGGAATGGGCTAAATTATGTGCAAGGGAGGAAGAATACTGGAGGCAGAAATCTTGGGAGTTATGGTTACAATAAGGGGATCAAAATACTAAATTTTTTCATGCCTCAGCTAAACAAAGAAAGGCTTCTAGGTCCATTTTCTCCATTAATGATGACTTGGGGAATAAAATTACTGATGAAAAAGGTATTCAACAGGAAGGGCTTATAGGTAAAATCTAGACTTTTTTACCAATTTCTGAATTTCTCTCCTAGGCTAAAGATAATTGGTTAGGACTCACAATTTATTTTATCTTGATCATAATTCAAATTCTTTTGTCGCTATCTTTGATTCTACTTCAGTTCGTAATGATGTACATCGTATAAAAAATTGGTTCTGTAATGGTATTGGTATTTTCATGGTGTTCTGGTCTCCTAATTTTAACCTTCATGATTCTACATGTACCCTAATGCCATTCTGAGTAGAATTGCCTGTATTGCCATTGGAATACAGGGATCTGGATATTATTGAGGCTATTTCTAATAAAATTGGAACATTCATAAGACATGATTTGATCCCTTTTGAGGAACCCCACCGATCTATCCGGATTTGTGTGTTGCTAGATCTTACTAAGTTGTTCCCTCAAAATATTTGTCTTCATTCCAAATGGGGGTTTTGGAGGCAAAAAATTATTATTGAAGACGCGCATTCAATATTATGTTATGCACATTTATTAGGGCATTTCACAAATCAATGTAAAGATCCCAATTGTTCAAATTTGATTGTTTGTAAGGACAAAACATGTTTCCCCTCTAAGTGTTCTACGGTTCCTGGTAATAAGGATAAGCTACCTAGCCCTTCTAATGAAAATGATACAAATTTAAGTGTTTAGTCACACCAAGCCAATCTTTTTAATCAACCTTCTCTTGAAAAGGAAGTGAATCTCTAGCCTGTGGTAGTAGCTGAGGGTAATTTATTGAAAGAGCAGTGGGTGAATTCTTTGTTAAATAAATCCCCTAAGACTGTGTCCTCTCAGATTGTCTCAGCTCCGTTGCACTATTCCCCATTTTTAATAACCTCTTTTGCCAATATGTTAAAGGTTTTCATGCCAACTGTTATTGCTTTCCGTAGCAGGATGGATATCTCTCAGGCTATTGTGTCAGAGATTAAACCTCATTCAAAATTTCCTTCTAAGCCTCTCTTTGATTCGATAGTGCCTTCCTTTATGTTTTCAGATGTCCCTCTCAAATTGAAAAAGGTGACCTCTGAGCATGCTGCAATTATGTCTTCAGAAGTTTTGTCTCTAGTGTCTTCCCATATGCATGATGATTTAGGCATGAATGAGGGTCAGCATCTGGACTCTTTGAGGTTGAATTCTTTTCATCCTTCTAATGATAACTCAATTGATGAACCTCTCTCATCACCTTTAACTAAAGTTGCCTTGGTTGATGATGTCCATCATATTTTGGAGTTGCATCTGGATAACCAGTTGAGTAATAATAATTTGGCTCATTTTGTTAACGAGTTTCACCTGGAAAACCATTTGGGTAATAATAATTTGGCTCATTCTGCTAACCTATCAATTGTTCAAACACCCATCTCTTCGAAGGCAGTAATTAAGACTCCCAAAACTAGGGGTAGGAAATCTAAGGCATCTAAGGCTTTGGAGGAAATTGAAGCTAGAATTCAGTCAACTCTAGACACTAACTTTGTTGCCAATAGGTGATGTTCGACAAGGAGAACTAATCCACAATGAAAATCCTATCATGGAATGCCAGAGGCATAGAATCAAGATGAGGCTTGATTCTGTGCGGTCCGACATTGTTCTTCTGCAAGAAATTAAGTTGTCTTTGGAATATTTTAATAGGTCTGTGGGTAAATGGTCTTCCTGGCAGAGTATATGTGTTCCATCTGCTGGGGCATCTGGTGGCTTGTCTATTTTATGGAATAATTCTTCAGTGACTATTCATCCATTACAAAGTGGGTCTAATTGGCAGTTTGTTAATGTCAGAGTCTTTAATCATTCTTTTTTTCTCATGAATATTTATGGCGCTATCCCCACTTTGGATAAATTGCATTTGTGGCAGTCTTTGACAAATATTATTCAGCAGTACCTTGATTACAAATTCATTATTGCAGGAGATTTTAATGCTATTTTGGTGCCTAATGATAAAAAGGGTGGCATTTCTCCTCCTCCTCGCTCAATAATAGATTTCAACAATTTCATCTTAGATAATGCCCTCTATGACATTCTTCCACAAAATGGGAATTTTACTTGGACTAATCGTAAGTCTGGCTTCTCACAAATTACAGTTAGAATAGATAGGTTCCTTGGCTCTCAGATTTGGAAAATGGAAAATACACCTATGTGTGTGGATGTTATGCCTTTTTCAGATTCGGATCACTTTCCAATTCAACTCTCTATTTCTTTTTCCCCTAAGGATGGGCCCACTCCTACTAGATCCTCTTTTAAATTTGAATCGGTTTGGTTAAGGAATCCATCGTTCGAGCCCCTTCTTAAACAACGGTGGTTGGAAGCTCCAGTGCAAGATGGATCTATGATGTTTAAATTCTACAAAAAAATGTGCTTTATTAAGAACCTAATTAAAACTTGGAATGTCAATGTTTTTAAAAATATTTTTGAGCAGAAATCAAAAGTTGAAAAACAACTGGTTGATATTAATCAGCAAATATTTTCTATTGGTATGGATTCTCAAAGCTTTCAAAAATAGAAATAATTTCAAGAGGAATGGGTTGAATTATGTGCAAGGGAGGAAGAATACTGGAGGCATAAATCTTGGGAGTTATGGTTGCAATCAGGTGATCAAAATACTAAATTTTTTCATGCCTCAGCTAAACAAAGAAAGGCTGCTAGGTCCATTTTCTCCATTAATGATGACTTGGGGAATAAAATTACTAATGAAAAAGGTATTCAGCAGGAAGGGGTTAGATTTTTTTCAAATCTCCTTTCCTCCCCTTCCTCGTCTCTTGTTGATGAGGATACAAAAAATATTCTGCTTAACAATATTCCCTCTATCATATCTCCCATAGATAACTTTGCATTATTGGCTCCATTTACACTTACGGAAGTAAGATCGGTTATTTTTTCCCTTCCACCAGATAAGGCCCCTAGGCCTGATGGGTTCATGGCTCTTTTCTTTCAGAAGTGTTGGGATGTTTTATGCTTTGATCTTTTGGTTGTCCTTGAGGAGTCTAGAAAAAACACAGCCATATTGAAATGTTTCAATGCTATGAATATTGTGCTTATCCCAAAAAATGATGATCCTCAAACTTTTTCAAAGTTTCAACCAATTTCACTTTGCAACACCATTTACAAAATTATTACAAAAGCTATTTACCTAAGGCTTCAACATCTTATTCCTAAAATTATTTCTCCTGAACAAGGGGGCTTTGTTCCAGGAAGGGAAACTACTGATGGTGCTATTCTGGCCCATGAAAGCCTTCATTCTATCAATGTATATTCTATTCCTTCATTTATTGTTAAGTTAGATATGATGAAAGCCTATGATAAGCTAAACTAGTCCTTTCTTTTTAAGGTCTTGCTCAAGTTTCGATTTTCAAAAAAATGGTGTAAGTGGATTAAGGCTTGCATTTCGGGGGCCCATTTCTATATCATAATTAACGGGGTTCCTGTTGGATTCTTCCCTTCCTCTCAAGGGGTTAGGCAAGGTGATCCTTTATCACCTTGCCTCTTCATCATAATGGTTGAGGCTCTGAGTCATCTCATTCATGACTATCATGTTACTAACTGTTGGCTTGGTGTTAAAATTGAGAATACTTCTATCTCAGTTACTCACTCCCTTTTTGTTGATGACACATTATTATTTGGGAGAGCCTCTATCCAAGAAGCTAAGCAAGTTAAAATGGTTCTGGATTTGTATACTCATGTTTCTGGTCAGAGAATCAATGCCCATTAATCAAAAGTATATACTTTTAATATTAATCCTAAGATTTCTGACAAGTTTGTTAGCATTCTTGGCTTTTCTTTAGATGAACTCCCTTCTACCTATTTGGGTATTCCTTTCTTTGCATGGTAGCATAAGCCTTCCTATTGGTAATTGGTTATAAATCGTATCAAAGCCCGAGTGGTTGCTTGGAAGGCTAGGTGGTTATCTCTTTTAGGTAGAATCCTCCTTATTAAAATAGTTTTATCAACAATTCCTAATCAGTACTTCTCAATCTTACAAGCTCCAAAATCAGTTCTCAATCAAATTGAGAGTCTCATCAGGGAATTTCTATGGACAACTAACATGTCGGGTCAAAAAAAGATTCCTCTTATCTCTTTGTTTGACATGTCTCTCATTCCATCTGCTGGAGGGGTAGGTTTCCATAATGTTTCTAATATAAATATGGATTCTGGTGGTAAACTAGTGTGGAAAATGTATTCTCATCCTGCTATTAAATGGTGTCAGTTAATGCAACAAAAATACCTAGATAACCTAAACCCTTCTAGGGTTATTTCAGCCCTTGATCCTCCATAAGGATCTGCCTTTTGGAATTTCATGATGAACTCTAGACACATCATTACTTCAAATGTCTCTTGGGAGGTACATAATGGAGAATCTGTTAATTTTGAGCTTGACTCATGGAATGGTTGCCCTCCCTTGAATTCCCCTAATTTATTTCATGATGTTTGGGAAATTGCTTCCTCTAATTGGGGTTGTTTGTTGATTGATTATGTCTCTGTAGTTCATATTCACTCAGGACTAGTAATTTGGAAAGGTTTTCATAACCTTCCAATTGATGACCATAAGGCCTCTAGTGCAAATCGATTGCTTCTACAAAAGACAGTCTTCTTTTCTGAAACTCTAGATCGTCTTTTTTGGGCCCCTTCGGTAAACGGTTGTTATTCTGTCAAGAAGGGATATGAATTAGCTCAATCTCCGCAAAATAATGCTATCAAACATATAGCCTTTCTCTTTTGTTGGCATCTTGTTGTCCTCCCCAAGGCAGGTTGTTTTTCTTGGTTAGTTTTGAAAAAGAGAGTGCTTACTACTGAGAGATTAGCTAGGCTTAATATTGTAGGATCTTTCCAGTGCGTTATTTGTAACCAAGAGCCAGAGTCTGTTGATCACCTTTTTTTGAATTATCCTTTGGCACAATTGTGTTGGCAGTTTCTTTTGTAGAAACTAAATTTTCCTATGCCCCTTCCTCTCTTAGCTTGGGATTTGTTTCAATCTTGGCCTATCTCTTCCCATAAATCAATGTTCTCTTCCTTATGGATTTCTAGCCCAGCGCTCGTCTTATGGTCTATATGGTGGGAAAGGAATAAGAGGATATTTCGTAATTAGCCTTCCTCTTTTGACTATGTATTGGCCAATTTAGAAAAATCTATTGTGGAAGTTACTAATGCGTATTCTTGCAAATTCAAGGGTGCCCGAACATATTCATCGTGGGATAATTCTATTTGAAAAAGTTTTAAGGGTTTATCTTTTCCATCCCTCCCCTTTCCTCTCTGTCCTAAGGATGTATCCTCAATTAGGTCCCAAACTAAATGGATTCCCTCTCAGCAGGGTTTTATTAAGCTTAACTTTGATGGTTCTTCCAAAGGCAACTCGGGGAATTCAGGCATGGGTTTTTCTCTTTGAGATTGCTCTAGTTATGCTCTATATTTTGAAGCCCGTCGTATTCCCCATGGGACCAATAACTTAGTAGAGGCTTATGCTTTGTTGTATGGTCTCTCCACTGCCAAAAAGTTAAATTTTAAATCTCTTCATGTTGAAGGTGACTCTTCGGTAATCATTAATGCTTGCATTTCTAGGCGTGCTTTTTCCCGGCATATTCTTTATATCTTAAAACAAATTTGGTCCCTTTTAGACTCTCTTTCCGAATGTTATATCTCTCACATCTTTAGAGAGGGAAATATCTTGGCAGATGCACTTTCAAAGTTGGGTTCAGAGGGCCTTCAAATCTCTTTCCCTTCGCCCCTTGTTTCCCCAGTTACTCATCCCTCCATTTTTTATCTAATTAACTCTAAATCACTTCTTAAGACCTCTATTTAAGTATTATGTTACATTTTCGGGGGTGTTTGCTTCATTATGGCATGCCCGTACACTTGGTATTGGGATCTTGATCCAATCATTTCTTGGTCAGGGCCTTTATGCTAATCATATATTTCATTTGCTGAAGTGGATCTCTTGCTATTAGGATCCGTAGTGGTTGTAATTTATGGTGGTCTTTGTGGCAATTTTTTGGCCATATCTCCTTCGTGCCTATGATCTCTAATATCTGGTCATTTATTAGTGTTAATTAGTTCGTACATTGGCATGCTCTTTTAGTCATTTGCTATCCTTCCTTTGAATTATTTATGATTTATTCTTTTATTCATCTCATGTGTTTGTTCTATATATGTGTGTGCCCTTCTGTTTATTTTGGTGTTATTCTCTGTTGAACCTCTGACTCTCCTCTGTTGTTACTATGGCTCTCTCTCGATTTGCAAATGAATTTAGGCCCCTAAATTTGAGGGTTTCTTTTCCTCCTGATGATTTGGAGGTTCTGTTTGAGGGGAAGATATCTGATGACCTATTGGACTCTATGTTTTGTGTTCACTGTGTAAAGTGTCGCATGTGCATTCGTCAACTCATTGGGGAATCTATCCTCTCTCCGCAATTTAGGAGAGTTATATTCCCGTCCCAAATTATTTTTATCTTTTTCTCTATCTTTCTTGATCTCTCGCAATCTTGGTCATTGTTATTTCATGTGGCAAATGAGACAATTCGGCCTAAGTTTCTTCAAAACGATAAATTACTTTTTGTTGTTCAAGGGTATAATCTTTGGCAAGGAGATGCATGTATTGGAGACATCTTTCCTTGGCATTTATTGTTGAATTCGGATAAGTTTGTAATGATTTATGGGGCTATGAAGGATTGCATATCCTCATCCTCCATTTTGCCATTGGATATTGTTTTAAATAGAAACTCTGTTGATGTTGGTTGTCGGGGGAAAGCTTTTTCCAAGACTTATGCTATCTTGGGTCTCATGGCTCATTCTAGTGTTGTAGCTCATGCTAATCTCTCTCCTAACACGACTACATCTGCATTAGAGGAAAGAGCCTCTAATTTGGCTCCCTATGTTTCTTCAGCTCCTTTATCAGAAACAGGGCTGTTAAATGCATTGGAACCGGGTAGAGGTGAGCTTTCCTCTCCACGTCGCTGTATAAATGTTAATTCTGAGGCTTCTTCCTCCATTCTTGGGGAGGCTAACAGGCTTTGGAGTTCTTTGTTCTTCTCTCATCTGCCTCACCTTGAGGATGAGATTCGACATCATCAGGATTGAGTGTCTTTCTTGGTTTTTTCTCCACTATCTTATTTGCAGGTCTCTGGTTACTCACATTTTGGTGTAGGTGTTTTCTCATTCCAGTTTCCTGTCATTTTGGTCTTCTCATGATGCCAGGTCTATTCTTTTTGGTCTCAACTCACTAAAGATTTTCACCTTCCAATGGTGCTCGGGGGTTATCATTCATCGACTTCACTATGATGTTTATACTATTAATATGATGTTTATACTCACAACTCTGAGCCTATGAGTTGTATTATTGTAAAATCTGATGTAAGAGGGGGTTTAGTCTATTATGCCATGGCTGCATATGGGTTTTTTGTATTAGTAAAAAATGTATCAAAAGGGCAGTGGATTATTGCATATATCCATCCCTTTATTTTTGTAGGGGCATTGGGATGTTGGTGAATTCTTATCAAACAGTATAGCCCCTTTATGGGTTCTTGTTAGGGTCATGAAGACAAGTAAATCTGTAGATCCTTCTACTTTTATGTATTATGGGTAACGAACAAAGTTTTTCTTCACTGGTTCTTTTCTCCGAGAGCCCTTTTTTGAACCAATTTTTTATTAATATAAATATCAAAATTTTGCCTATATATATATATTATATTTAATAATGTTATATTATTTTCTTTCTTTATTATATTAATAATAAATTATATGAATTTATTATAATTTATTATTAGTGATTCAATTATTAATTTATTATTTAATGTTTTTGATTGAGGTAAATACAGATTTTGAAGGGGCCTCGAAATCCTGAACAAAGTGGTCACAAAAGATATTCAAAATAGCCCTCTAAACAGAACAGAGCAAGACCAAAGCAAGGGTTTTACAATAGACACCCACAACCTGGATGAAACAATGCACGAAACAACTTTCATGCAAACCTAAGCTAAAGAAAAATCCAAATCTAGGATTTTCCTTTAGCACCCTTCTGATGGGAACGAAGAGTCATATCAAAAGAGGAGGACTTCTTAAATTTTTTCCCTTTACTGTAATCCAACCCTCTTCGACTCTAGCTGCCTCAACCTGCCAATGCAGAGGATCATCAGCCAAACCAGGGAAAACATGGCTCCTAGCATAGACAACCAAAATACCAGTAGACCCAGCAAGAGGATCATCCACGGAACCACCAACAACCACAACCCCCACAACACCAAGGGAGATCAAAGGTGTTGCCGCCCCCACCAAACCAGGAGATGAATCAACCAGAGAGGCACAGGCAGGAGGACACACAAGAGTCACATCCAAACCAGCAAAAGGAGGAGGGGGGACCTACGCAGCCACCCGAGAGAAGCTTTTCGGTGAAACAAGCTTCTTCTCCACCACATAGTGTTGAGCAGATGCACCGTTCCGCCAAGAAGCCGCAAATTTCTTTTTACCCAATCCACACTGAGCAGTGATGTGCCTAGTTTTAAAACATCTCCTGCATCTGAAGGGAATCCCTTCATAATCCAGGGTCTGAGTCTAGCTTCCTTTAGAGGAGTTGATCACCATCTCCACAGGAAGACCCTTAGAAGGATCAATATACACAAGAATACGAGCATATGTAGAATGAAAAATGTTAGAATAATCACCATCCACCATCAAGAATTCCCCAAGAGCATTACCAATCCCCTCAAAAAGATAGTCGATCCATAAATGCAGAGGAAGACAAGGAAGACAGACCCAAATAGGAAATCTGATGAAAGAGTTCGAAATAGGGTTAAAATCAATAGGCCAAGGCTTAACCATGAGCATAAAATGATCCTCCCAGCTGAAAAAATGATTGCACACCATATTATTCATGTCCGAAACATCTTCAAACTTTGCAATAAAATACCCTTTTTCCAAGAGATAGATATGCACCGTATCCTCGAGTATAGGCTCCCAAAAATTAGTTATCTATTCATGAAACTGCAGAAGACTAGGCCAAAAACCTCTAAACCTGTATATCAAGGCATGGGAAGAAAAAATAGAAATGTTATGATCTATTTCCTCCTCCACATCCATTTCCACCACAATGGAGATAGGTTTAGAGACAGGAATAGGCCCACGAATAGCCCCTAGCTTTAACAAAGTAGCATCCCTAGAAGCAAAAGAGGGCTCAATAGACACCACATGAGAGCCCTTAACCAAACCCACAAAGGCATCCGCACTCCTAGCATAAGCACCCAGAATTGTAGAAATAATGGGAGGAACAAATGCAGGAGACCCGGAGGCAGGCTCAACAAGCGCAACCCCCACAACACCAGATTTGCTGGAAGGAGATGCACGCGCAGGAAGAGTGCCATCAATAGGGCTAGGAAGAGTGCCATTGGCAAGGGCAGGGGAAACCCTAGGCGTTGTAGAAGAACACACGACATAAGACATTCTCTCTCATCTATTTATTATTTAATGTTAAATCTTATTGGGGAGGGGATATTACACCCACCTTTTCCATTGATGTCAAAGGGGGGGAGATTTTGTGAAGAATATATAGAAAAATGTATAGGAGTGATGCTTACCAAAAGGGGGAGTTTTTTTTTTATATAGTTTTGGACTTGGCATTTTGGGATAGACACTTAGCCATTTTCCCTAAGTGTTGCCATCAATGCCAAAGGGGGAGATGGTTGGTAAGAGATAATACTATATAAAATATGATATGTTGTCATTGATGGAAAATACTATCATTACTCTTGACCATGATGTAAACAAGTCAGTTTACCAGATAATTTGATACCTATATTTGTCTAAGTATTGGAAGCAAGACATTGACCAGCCAAATATATCAGTTTGGATCGGACATAAATTCAATGTATTAGTGTATATGATTGTAAGGTATGAATGTAGATATACTATTATGTCTAATCTGGTAATTGCAAATCCTAAAGTCATCAGATGCATGAGATATTCAGTGTGGAATATTGGGTTGACATTTTTTTGGAAGAACAAAATAGTTCGAAGAAATTGAATCAATATACCTGGTAAATCATTTTTGTTTATCAATCTAATGATTGTTGATGATAGAGATGACATCAGAGGTTACTTCGTTCGGTTAGCAAGGTTTGATTTTATGTTTGGATCCTATTTTTGTGCGCATACATCTACATGTTTCATTACTCTTATTTGGGCCAACAAAGTTTATGTTTTGAGATCATGGTCTTATATTTAAGATTGAGTTTTGAGTGTGAAGGATATAAAAACAATTAATGATGATAAGGATGATGATATTATGACAAGGGAGTAAGCAACGACTATGTTGTTGAGGTGAAAATCTATGTTTGGAGCCTCATTGGAACTATATAGGGATTATTGATGCTAACAGTCAGTTCGGTATAGGACTGTAAGTCCATTTCTTGATTATGTAATTGGTTGTAAACCTTGGATGATGATATTATGACAAGGGAGTAAGCAACGACTATGTTGTTGAGGTGAAAATCTATGTTCGGAGCTTCATTGGAACTATATAGGGATTATTGATGCTAACAGTCAGTTCGGTATAGGACTGTAAGTCCATTTCTTGATTATGTAATTGGTTGTAAGCCTTGATATATTTTGGTTGTACTATTGAGAAGTGAGATCTAGGTTGTAAGCCTGAATGTAAGTGCATTCTCCTCTTTTGTACTTATGCCTTTAACCGGGCGCTTATTATTGTAGTAGTGAGATATTTGTGGGTATCATCCCCATTGATATTTTTCTCTTAACTGGGTTTTCCTCAAAAACAAATGATGGTGTACTGATGTTTATGTTATGTATTCTATTTGGTTTACTTGCATTTACTTTCATTATTAAGCTATGGTTTCAATTTAAAAGGTTAAAGAATATTGTTGCACCGATTCACCCCCCTCTCGATGCTCCCTAATCCTAACAACATAATGGTTGGGTCAAGGGTTTGGCAAATGACAAGGGAGAAGGTTAGGATTAGGGATAAAATTATGGTTAGGGTTATGGTCTATATTTTTGCTAGGGTTGAATTTTACACCATGGTTAGGGTTTAGGTTATGGCTAGGATTAGGGATTAGGGTTATGGTGAGAATAATGTTTAAGTTTAGGATTTTCCTCTTGGTTCTATGGTTAAGATTAGGGTTGGGAAGGGATTACAATTAGGGTTTATTATTATGGTTCAAATTTTTGTTAGGGTTAATCTAATATTATAAATAAAATCTAATATACATATAAACATAATATAAATAATATAGTATATTTTATATATATATATATATATATATTATAGTATGAAATTATTTATTTTATATTTTAATATTTTTATTTTCAATTATAATAAATATAAAAATATAATATAAAAGTGATAAGATAATAAACATATAATTATATATCTATATATACAAAAAATATAATATAATAATTAGATCTCTCTCTCTCTCTCTCTCTCTCTATCTGTCTCTGTCTCCGTCTCCCTTTCCCTTCCCATATATCTATATATCCCTCTCTTTATCTTCATATTTATTGTCTCTCACTGTCTCTATTTGTATATGTTTATATATACTTCTTTATGTTTGTTTATCCCTCTACCCATCTCTCCCTCCCCCCTCTCTCTACATATTTTTGTTTGTCTATCATATCTCTCATTATTTTTATCTCTCCCTCTACCTCTATAGGAAGATTATGCGAGATAGGAATATACCTCTCTCCCTTTCCCTTCCCATATATCCATATCTCCCTCTCTTCCTCTTCATATTTATTGTCTCTCCCTTTTTAGGCTTTGGGGTTTAGGGAAAGAGAGTGATGGAGAAAAGGAGAAAGGATTTAGGGTTTAAGGCTTATGCTTATAGAGTTTAAGGTTTAGAATTTGGAGAGAGAGAGAGAGGGAGAGAGGGTATGGGGGATGAGAGAAAGGATTTAGAGTTTAGGGCTTATGGTTATATAATTTACATTTTAGAGTTTAGGGGCTAGTATATGGTTTAGAGCTTATGGATATAGGGTTTTGGGCTTTGGGCTTAGGGGAGAGAGAGAGAGAGAGAGAGAGAGATGGGGGAGATAGGAAAAGAGTGAGAGAGTGGAAAAAGAGATGGTGAAAGGGAGAGGGGGGAAGGAATAAGAGGAAAGAGGAGGGAGGAAAGAGGGGGGAAAGAGACAAAGGAAACAAAGAGAGAGGGGGGGAACGAGGGAGTGGGAGGGAGATAAGGGAGAGATGAGAGATTAAGAAGGGGAAAGAGAGAGGCAGGAAGGTGGAGGAGAGAAATGGGGAGTGGGCGAGCTCCCCTCTCTTCCCCCCTCCCTCACTCTCTCCCTATTTCCCTTCTCCTCTTTCCCACCTCTCTCTCCCTATCTCACTCTCTCCATCCCTCTCCCTCTCTCTCTAAACCCTAAAACCTAAATCGTAAGCCCAAAACCCTATAATCATAATCCCTAAATCCTAAATCCATTCTCCCATTCTCTCTTTCCCCTCTTTCTTTTTTGTTCTCCCACTCTCTCCCTCTTTCCCTTATTTCCCTCTTCTCCACTCCCCATCTCTCTATAAACTCTAACCCTAAACCCTATAACCACAAGCCATAAATCTTAAATCATTTCTCCCTTTCCCCCTCTCTCACTCTCTCCCTATTTCCCTTCTTTCCCTCTTCCCCACCTCTCTCCCTCTCTCACATCATCCTACCACACACTCTCTCTTTCCTTCAAGCTCCATTTCCCCTGTCTCACTCTTCCGTTCTCTACCATATCTCCTTACCACTCTCTCTCTCTTCCCCCTCTCTCACTCTCTCTCCCATCTCCCTACCACTTTATTTTCTTTATTTGCCAATTGTACACCAATTTTGGCACACACAAAGAGAGGTAAGGAGGGCAGGGGAGATAGAGAGGGAGAGGGGAATAAAGGAGGAAGAACCCTAGAGATGGAAGGGATAGATAAGATGGGAGACAAAAGAAAAAAGAGAGATAGAGGAGTAAGAAGATGTGGTGATTCAACCCCTTAGGGCCCGCTTGAGCCAAGGTTGTGCCAATGGCATAGTTCAAGGCATCCATGTGTACGTGGAACTCCTTGTCTCAATTGGGGTATGCTAGGATGGGAGCGCTCACCAATCTAAACTTGAGTTCTTGAAAGGCTTCTTGCTCTACACCCCAAAATAGTTCCCCTTCCGCATTAGTCAGTTGTTTAGTTATGAGATCTGTGCAAAGCCTTTGATGAATCTTCAGTGGTAGCCTACATGTATGTGAAATGATTAAACTCATGTCACATCCTCCAAGATATCCATTTGAATGATGACCCCCACCTTGTTTGGGTATGTCTTTAATCCTTCCTTGCATACTATGTGGCCTAGGAGCTTACCCTATGGTACCATGAACCAACACTTCTTTGGATTGAGTTCCAGTAGTGCTCTCCAACATCTTTCCATGCATTCCTTTGGTATTGTTAGGTGGGTCTCCTTCCCATTGTAGATAGACCAATCGTCCTAGAAGGATTTAAAATTGCCAACGAACATCTTGTCAAATGTCTAGTATGATCATTTGGAACATGGCGAGGGCATTACATAGTCCGAAGGGCATTTGATTGTACGCATACACCCTATCTTCAACCAAGAATGTGGTTTTCAATTTGTCCTCCTCAGTAATTCTTCAACCCTATCTTGAAATTTTGATAATTTCTGCTCATAGAAGAGCTAAGGCAACCATCTTTGCCTAAATAATTCTACAAACTTATCCCAAGTTACCTTTGCAAACTTAAGATCTAACTCGACCCTCTTGTTTTCCCACCAACCAACTTCTATCAATTGATAAGTTCCCCAAACCTCTTTTTGGGTCTCAGTATAATTACAGTTATTAAATTACTTTTCCATTCTAGTCAACCATGCTTCCGCAACATCCCCTAGGACCATCTCATCATATTGGGGTGACTTGAATTTCTTCATATCTTTTGATATAATTCTTATCCTAGGGTTTCTTTTGCTAATCTGGGTTTGCGTCTAGGAGTGTTCCCCCTATATTCACTAGTATGCTCTTGCGTATCATCTCTAGCCCTGGTCTAAGACTCGGTTTCCCCTTCCCCATTTTCATCTAGGTTTCCTTTACACTACTCTAAATACCTGAGTTGGGTTTGAGTCTCTTGCATCATTTGTAAAAGTCTATCCAATTTCCCAGTTGGCATGTATGGGGTTTCATACCTACTGTTGTTGTTCCTTGTGTTTTCCATACTAAGGTTTTGTTCAAATTACTTGTCATGAAAGATTTTATTTAATTCTTTTAACTAAAATAAGCATTATATTACAAATTGAAAACTAACTATTGCATTCAATTCAATTTAAAATTTAAGGTACACAACAAAATTTGATATATTTATATTCACAACCAAAATTGTCATTACATTTACATTCATGACAAAAAATGTTATCACATTCACATTGCTATATACATTCACGAGCTCTATCTAAGAGTTATTTCCACTGCCCGTAATGGGCTCTTCTCATCCCTCTAATTTTGTGTATGGAATTAACTTGTGACTCGGGATAGGTATATAATGATATATTGGCTTTATAGACTCAACAAAACCTATAGTCTGGGTTTTAGAAGAGGGTTTGGGATTTGGTTCCAGCTCAGACAATATTGATGCTCTAACCACTGCTCTTCTTTCAGGTGTCCACTTCCACCTTTGCCTCTTAAACCTCTTTACGACTTTTCTAAAAGTTTATGTGTCAGAAAGCAGAGAGCATTGAGAGTAGTCATATTCAGTTCATTACCTTCCCACGTTTGACATAAGCTAGGTCTTAAGCTTTCTTTGGTAGGGTTGTATAAATTTGCTCTTGACAAAAACCAAACTGTCGTGTTTTAGTTTTCTCACTAGATTTCCTTGGTGGTGAGCCCTAGGTCCAGTGCAGAACCCAGTGCTTTGATACCATATGCAACAAGCTAAATTGCTGAAACAAAAAATAATTATGTAACCAACATAACTATGAAATAGGAAAATCAAATACAACTAACATTAACTAACACTTTAAAAAAAATATAACTAAAATTTAAATTGCAACATAAAATGAAATAGAAGTTGTTAACTTGAAAACGAATAATTGTGAGTGTACAAGCATTTGGATTTCATTATGATTTTCTTGAGATCCAATGTAACATGGAGGGAAAGTATTATCAACGCACTTTTATCACCCAACAATGAATCTACTGATCCCCCTTACACAACTTTATACATGAAGTGGTATGGTCCTTCGCAAAGGTGTAAACATGGTGATGAGATAAGTCGTCTGAGTCTAGTGGATGTTCCTACACGGCTAGTTGGTCATACACAATAGCTACTCCTAACTAGTATGACCTCTGACTAGGTAATGTATCTGGAGCAATTGAACTTACTATCACTAACATAACTTAGTGTACCTTAGCCAAGGTTTCTATTTGCAAGCACGTTAAAAACATGTAAAGTTCATCAACCTATCTGACTCGAGTTACACATCTTGTATGGAATTCAATATAGCTAGTTCATGTTCACATAATATTCATAACTTAACTAGTCCTAATCTTTCATGTCTTAATGTACATAATAACAATGAAGTTCTTAATTTTTTTAACATTTATATATTTGATATACTTGTCATTAGTAATCAACAATACTTACCTACATTCTTAGTTGTTTAACCAACCGGGTTGTTGTTGATAACTTCTACAATGAGTTAGCTTGGAATTTAGGCTTAGTAGCCATGAGACATTTCTTGGTTGACTTCAACATTGGTGTGTGTAGGGTTTTGCAAACACTTCTTTCCCTTAAATTCTCATGAATGTGCTATATTTGCACCTCTTCATGCATACGTGCATATGCTACCGTGCTACCTTGAACTTCTGCAAAACATTTCATCTTATTTAAGTCTCATAACCCTCTAAATACCTGAGATGAGTCATTTATGTTAGAAATAGGAAATACTGAGAGGGGGGGTGAATCAGTATTTCACAAACTTTTACTTTTTCCCAATTATGGATATAACAAATTAACTTGAAGCTTGCATAACAAAGTAAACTAAGAAAACTGAATAACAAGCATAGCAATAAAGTAAATGAACTCATAACACCATGTTTGTTTTCGAGGAAACCCTGGCCAAGGGAAAACCCCGATGGGGATGATACCCACAACTGATCCACTAATCAAAAGTATCTGGTTAAGGATGTTGATCCTGTTAGGAGTCTATTACATACATATAGTGTCTCTGTCTTGGTTAAAGGACTCTAGGCCTTATTAGAAGCCTCAACTCTGTTAGGAGTTGCTATTACAAAATAGATTGATTGCAAGATGAACTCACTGCCCAAACATGCAATATACAATGATATCTTCAAATACAAAGGTAAAGTACATAACCTTTTATTGTTGTCGAATAACTTTCCTATTTTGATTTAGCTTTCTAGGCTCTTCTCTTTCATATACAGAGTTTACTTTCTTTCCTTCTTACAAAATACAACTTCGCATCATACTATTCTCATTACAATTGCTTTATGTAACTTGTGTCTTTTCGCATTACATAGTTCTTACATATATACAAGTTATTACAATTAACAACTTCCAGTCGGCTTACAATACATAAACTCTTATCAAAATATAAAACCAATTTATGTTGCCTTAGGGTTAACATCTAGGATGTCGTCCCTACATGGTTAAGTCATTATTTTGATAAACAAAATAATCCCTTAACTTAATATGATCACTTCTGTCTTCTGCTCTGTTTAGGTTGGCTCAACATTGTCTTTGTAATTCTTTAATATCTCCTTCTGTACATGCCTTATAGACTTGCGCTTTCATATGTGACTTTGATATACATAGAATTATCCATGTTCAAGTGTGCATGCACTGAACTTGCTTCTGTGAACATTGCTAATCAAAATTGTCTCTGATTAGATTGTAAAACACTGTTGTACTTAGACAATTTTCAAGTGCGCTCTTATAAGACTGCTTTCTCCTATTATGCAATCATCATAGTGAGTATATGTTGTCATAATGACAACAATATGATATCTTACTTAGCCAAATTGCCAACAATATCCCCCTTTGTCATTGGTGGCAACATATGGGAAAATTGGCTAAGTCCCAAAAACTTAAGATACAAAATTGTGGCCACACAAAAATTTGATCATACATAACTCCTTATTTTCCTACTTATACTCAAAAATATCTATACTCTCCCTAAGAGTATACTTCTTGCTTATACATACAATTTTCTGCTTATACTACTCCCCCTTTGACAACAATGACAAAGGTGTAAAAAATTTAGTATAAAAATTGTTTTACCTCATGAATTTAATATTGCAAGGTCGGAAGGCTTGCAACACAATCTGCAAAATTGATCTTTGGGCTCTCTAACTCCTTTTCCCATGATTTCTTCACTGCATCTGAAACACTGAGCTATGCGCATAGGCCAAAGGATGCAATTGCACATGCCTTAAGATTTGCATAAGCAAATTTTTCATAAGATGTCTTCGAAGAAAGACATTCTTCCAATTGGTTCTCAATAATACTTATTTTTATTGATACATGCTCTCTTAGTAGAGCAAATCATTTAGAAGTGTCATATCATCAAAAATCTTACTTGTATTCCTCTCAATTTCTGAGATCTTCACATGAGGGCTTTGCAAAATTTTTACTATCATTTGTAGTTCTACCTTTTTTATCTTTATCTTTTCTGATATCTCAGATGTGTGGCTCTCTGATTGTGTACATTGAATGTACAAATATGTTCCTCTTTCCATGCATCTTCTCAACTCTTTTATACACATATCCAAATTATCTATATCATTTCTGATATTCTGACATATAACTTGAAATATTTGAGCATCATGAGCTGCTTGTTCTTTGACTATTGCTATATCAGATAAATTTGTGAATTATGTATCAAAGGCTTTCATTACCTCTTTTGTTTTTCCTTGTGGGCCTACGTCACTGACTTGACTTGATATTATGCTTTGTAATTTACCTGTAACTTCAAGTAGTGTGCCTTCTAAGATTTTCAATTTCTTGTTCTTACCAATGATCTTGTTCAGAGACGAGATCAGCTCTATTTGATCATCATCATCAACTTCCTGTCCAAGGCTTTCAAACATAGATTTAATCTGTGGTTTTTGTGCTAATTCTGCTATGTCCTTAGGTGTAGAAATGACTTCTGATTGTTTTTGTAGAACCGCAGGCTCTTCTGCTACTGCATTAACCTGTGTTTCCTCTTTCTCTTCTTCCTTTTGTGTTTCAACCTCTTGTTCCTTATTTTCTGTTGTGTCTTGTTTCTCATCCAACAAATTGCCAACATCGGCTTCATTGTCATTGAAGGGATTTTCTTCATTGCCCAAGGTGATATTTGTTCCTTCAATGTTCATTGTCTCATCTTCAATGTTAATGGAGGGTGGCGGTGATGGATCTGTCTGATACTCTGCTTCAACTGCTTGATCAGATTCATTGATGTGTTCACCTGGTCTAGAGGTCATAACCTTCACAACCATTTGCTTTGTTTCTTTGTTGATTTCCTCATAATTGCCTCCCATTATCAGTATAGTTCTCTTTTTCTCCCTTAGATGGGTGCTTAGACTTTTCATGATTTCCTTGAAATGTTCATCTTATATTACACACAGCTTCCTTACATATCTCTCTCTTATTCCATTATCTTCCTTTGTTGCTCTTTTCTTTCTATTTACTAATTTCTCAAAAAGATTGTCAGGGATCTTGCCTTTTATATCATCAAATTTCTTATCTGCAAGAATCATATGTCTGACAACTGCATTTTCTAAGTTCAACTTCTTGAAATTGTCATATAACTCATAATATTTGTTCAACTTAGTGAAATCACCTTCATTAATGATTAAGGGATTCACTTTATCTATCTTTGGCTTCCACTTCTTCTTGCTGCTTCCTGCCTTTGCTGCTGATGTTTTTCTTTGAACTGGGGAAAATAAAGTTTTCTATCTTTTTCCTGGCCCACTTGCCATTTCCTTAACTCTTTTAGTTGGTGTGGTGGAGAATCTAGTATACTTCCTTACTTCCTACACTTCCACTTCTTCAACTTCTTCATCTGTATCCTAAATTTCTTCTGTAGGGGCTGCAAGAGATGTCAAGGGTGGAACTGATAGTATCTCTTTTTGTCCAATATCCCTTATTGCTGCTGATGTCTGCTTTGCTATGACAAATTCATGTTCTGTCATACCAGTGTCTTTTAGTATTTTCTTTATAGTACTGTCAACTCTTTTATTATCCATCTTCTGTGCCTGTAATGATTGTGTGGAGTCAAAGTTATTCTCATGTGTCCCAAATCTAGGACTCTTAGCATCCAAATTGCTCTTAAGCAATCTTCTCACATATCCTTCAATCTCAGCTTCTGAAACTTCATATTCAAGTGGATCTACAAATTCCACTCTAGGCTCAACTACTTCAATGTAGGTAAAGTCAGTATCAACCAAAAACCATATCTCATCCTTGTATTTCTCCACAATAGATGGTGAAATTCTTGATCTTTTCCTCATTTGATTTTGAAAGGTTTTAATTACCAAAGTTTCACTTTCATTTTCTTTGTCTATAGGGTGTCTTAGGTACACCTTATTGATTCTATCCATAGAATTTATGTTATCATTCCAATCCTCTCCTATAGTGTATGGAAATCTTCTTAACAAATGAAAAAACATATATGTGATTAGAGATGAAAATCTAAATTGTGAGTTCTTGATTTTTTAAATTTTCTCAAGGTTCTTTGTCAACTAAATTCTTAAGATTTCACATGTCTACCTGTACTTTCTCAACACACATAAGATAAGTTGCATGTACCATGCTAGCTGCCATATCATCTTCTCTAGAATTTGCACAAAACTTTGAAGTCAAAATTCTGCATACATATCTAACATCATCCTGTACAATCTTACTGATAACAATTCCTCTTCCATTGTATGATGACTTGGTGTTGTCTAACACTGTTTTCTTAACATCTTTCTCATTAAATAGAATCACTCCAGATTTAGATAAGTTAGTTACCTCATGAAAAAAGGTCTGCGGTGATGTCAATGTCTCTATCATCTAACCAAAACTTACCATTGTGAATTCTGCTCAAAATAATCTTAGTCCATTCATCATCCTGAAATTCATAATGAAGTGTATACTCGATAATATCAATCTCACTCAAATGTTCAAACCCTTCTTTGTATGACATGTCATGTTTATAGATCTTTTCATACTCCATGATTAGGTTACCATCTCCTATGGTCTCAAACTTACATTTCAGATAACTTCTTATGTCTTCCAAATGCAAAACTTCGTCTGGAATGGATGACAAGGCTAAACTAGGGTCTTCTTCCAAAGGTTCTACAGGTTCCTTTTTCATACTAGGTCTGACTGAATCTTTGATGTGGTGAAGAAGTGATGCATCCATGATTCTATAGAAACAAAACTGCTTGATAGTGATTACTTAGCAAAATACCTCAAGAATCACGATTTATGGCTTTGCGTAGATCTGGCACGAACTCTTTCACCAAATCCTGCAAACTGCTCTTAATCTCCACTGACTAGCTCTCTTTATCACTTGTAATCACTTGAATGATCAACTAATACCGATCATGTGATTTTATCCTTCAAATCTTTCAAAATTCTGACATCGCATTAAATTTCTTTGCCGCTTCATACGAAAAAGTTGTTCCTGGTTACCTGCAAAATTTCATTCTTTCCGTGTACTCACATACATTCATATAAATTCATGCGCTCTTAACTATAGCTTCATTTCATCATATACTAGCATATATTAACTTCGCAAGACTCAATTCATTCTATTCTAACTTCTACACTATTCTAATGCCTTACTCTAATACACAATTCATGAAATAATTACTTAAGTGCTTTGAGATGAATTAGGAAATGATTCACACTTACTATCAAGTACTTCACCTGTCTGGTTTCCTGGTATACTGAGTGTGCTCACTTGATCTGTGGCTTTAACAAATTCAACTTCTTCAAAGTTACTACAGCATCCTCTCTGACTGTTGTTTGTGCTCACATTTCTCCTTGTATAGTTTCTAGGATTAGTGTTTCTCATGTTGTTCATTTTGCAAAATCTTGCTATGTGACCAAAATTGTTGCATATCTGACAAACTACTCTATTGTTTGAACCATATCTTGGTCCTGTCTGACTGATTTGTGATATGCAATTTCTGACAATATGTCCAATCTTGTTGCATCTATAACACACAACTCCATTCCTTTTGTTCATGTCTCCAATAGGTCTCTTATCTATAGGGTTAGTATCTCTAAACATTCTACTACCATTGTTATCATTAGATCTAGGTTTCTTACAATCAATAGCTCTATGTCCAAAACCATGACAATTATAACAATAACCAGAGATAGGTTTAAATTGCTTACCAGTACAATCTCTTTTCACTTGTCCAAAAGAATTGCATGAAAAACATCTACCTTTGAATTCTCTTCGCATATCTTTAGGTGGTTCATCTTCTTTAGGTGGATTAGGCATATCTTCAAATTTGTTAGCTTCATCAGACTTCTTTTCATCTCTACTCTCAGAGTGTTTTGGATTTGGTTCTTTATATTCCTCAATCTTCTTAAGGAACTTTTCTTCAAGATATCCAAGACCAGTTTTATCATAGGTTGGTTTCTGATAAGACATTTGTTCATCAATCTTTTCACTACAGGAATATAGTTTCTCAAGGTGTTGTTTAGACTGAGTCAATTCTCCTTTCACAATTGTATTGTACTTCTCAAGTTCAGTATACTGTAAATTTGCTTTCTCAAGTTTAGATGTTACTTTAATAAGTTTAGACTTCAGATCTGCATTCATAGATTTCAGATTTGATTCATCTTTGCTGCTTTCATCTTTCAAATTTAACTTCAGATTTACAATCTTCAACTCATGTTTAAGGATCTCATTTTCTTTCTTAAGTTTTGAAACTTCGTCACAATCCTTAACTTGAATTGTAGGTTCTTTCTTTGATTTCAGATCTTCCCTCTTTTCTTTTAGTTTCTCAATGTAGTTTTTCGCATCATCATATTTCCCTTTCAGAGTGTCTCTTTCTTCAATAAGAATATCAATCTGTTCAAGAGCTTCTTCAAGATTCTTCTGCAATTGATCCATATCCATAACAATCTTACTCAAGCTATTAGACTTTCTCCAAATAACTTTGTTATGAGTAACTAAGCTTTGATACCAATTGTTAGAAATAGGAAATACTGAGAGGCGGAGGCGGGGGCGGAGGGGGCGGGGGGCGGGTGAATCGGTATTTCACAAACTTTTACTTTTGCCCAATTATGGATATAACAAATTAACTTGAAGCTTGCATAACAAAGTAAACTAAGAAAACTGAATAACAAGCATATCAATAAAATAAATGAACTCATAACACCATGTTTGTTCTCGAAGAAACCCTGGCCAAGGGAAAACCCCGGTGGGGATGATACCCACAACTGATCCACTAATCAAAAGTATCCGGTTAAGGATGTTGAGCTTGTTAGGAGTCTATTACATACATATAGTGTCTCTGTCCTGGTTAAAGGACTCTAGGCCTTGTTAGAAGCGTCAACTCTGTTAGGAGTTGCTATTACAAAATAGACTGATTGCAAGATGAGCTCACTGCCCAAACATGCAATATACAATGATATCTTCAAATACAGAGGTAAAATACATAACCTTTTATTGTTGTCGAATAGCTTTCCTATTTTGATTTAGCTTTCTAGGCTCTTCGCTTTCATATACAGAGTTTATTTGCTTTCCTTCTTACAAAATACAACTTTGCATCATACTATTCTCATTACAATTGCTTTATGTAACTTGTGTCTTTTCGCATTACATAGTTCTTACATATATACAAGTTATTACAATTAACAACTTCTAGTCGGCTTACAATACATAAACTCTTCTCAAAATATAAAACCAATTTATGTTGCCTTAGGGTTAACATCTAGGATGTCGTCCCTACATGGTTAAGTCATTATTTTGATAAACAAAATAATCCCTTAACTTAATATGATCACTTCTATCTTCTGCTATGTTCAGGTCGGCTTAACACTGTCTCTGTAATTCTTTAATATCTCCTTATGTACATGTCATACAGACTTGCACTTTCATATGTGGCTTTGATATACATAGAATTATCCATGTTTAAGTGCGCATGTACTAAACCTGCTTCTGTGAACATCGCTAATCAAAATTGTCTCCGATTATACTGTAAAACACTACTATACTTAGACAATTTTCAAGTGCGCTCTTACAAGACTGCTTTATTTTATTATGCGATTATCATAGTGAGTATATGTTGCCATAATGACAACAATCTGATATCCTACTTAGCCAAATTGCCAACAATTTATTTATTATCAACATTAGAGACATATACAAGATAACCTCTCTTATAAATGATTTTCAATTTTTTTGACAATAGACCACTAATGTTGCAGAGCTATAAAATGAAACAATTTAATGACAGTGAATCAATTGACTGGTAATGAATTTATACTCATGACACTTACTTGATTGACTAGTTCAAACCCTAGAAGTTAAAATTTCATTTGAATAGAGGTCTTATTACTGTTGTAAAAGAAATATGAAAGCCGTAGTAATTTCCTATAAGCTTTCATTGCTGGTTATTGGTCTACAGTACCATCTCATGCTGCATTCTAAGTTCTCAAACTTGTACAAAATTCCCTAGAAAGTTTTAAAAATGACATTCTCGGTTCTTCTATCAAGTTCTGAATAAATTTTCAGATTTGTTTTAGTTTTGACTTCAGTTCTTCATGCTGAAAGCTAATATAATTGCCTGGTAATTTGTATAGGCTATTGATATAATTCAACGACTAATAAGGAGTGACACACTGGAGAATTTTTCTTTTCATATCATAAAAACTCTTCCACTAAACTATAAGAAGAAAACATATATGCAACTCGCATAACAGCTACAACAAATAAATTGTAATAGTAGATGGAACAAAAGGAATATTACAGAAAAAATTCCTCTTTTCATTCTTAGAAATTCGTTTTCAATGGAAGTATGCTCAAGAAGGAAAATTAGGAGTTAAACAGAGACAACCATGCTTGTAAGAGTGCATTTAAGGTTGTGGCAGCTACCCAGCTGAAAGACCTCTTCTCTCTTCTTGTCGTAAACCCTTCTCTGTTGTATTTCCTCTCCACAGAATTCAAAAATCCCCCTTTCTTATGCGTGCCTGTTTCTAAAAATGAACTAAATATGTATAAAACGTTCTCTCCTAAATACTTTCCAATTTTTTTTCATTTTATTAATTGAATTTCATCTCACTTTGCAAGGCGGTTCCCATTCTAATTTGCATAGGATTCGATGGAAAATAATATTTCACCAAGTTATGAAAACGCCTCCCATATATTAAGGGAGTGGGATGCCACAGCTTGAGCAATGGTGGTCCTTTATACATATCGACCACCTCAATTTATAATGTGGTTAACATATGGTGACAGTGATGTGGGACGAGACGTACATACCCTACCTCTTGTGGGATTCGAACTTGTGACCTCTCTTTCAAGAGTACAAGTTCTCCACCACTAAGCCAACTCAGAATGC
Organism: Chamaecyparis obtusa; assembly: GCA_027943335.1. Taxonomy (NCBI): domain Eukaryota; kingdom Viridiplantae; phylum Streptophyta; class Pinopsida; order Cupressales; family Cupressaceae; genus Chamaecyparis; species Chamaecyparis obtusa. Next base: position 504,783 of record BSBK01001569.1, on the reverse strand, counting down.
ATTGACGAAAATAGTATTAAAAGAGAAGCGCAAAGCTTTGCGGGGCTTCTCTTGGCACTGTCAAGCTGTGACAATAAGCCTAGAAAAGTGGGGGAACATCTATGAGCAACTCTCCTTTGGTTGGACTTCAAGTGATAGATTATTGGACAATGAAATCCAACTGCCATGGACTTTTCCATTCCTCAACTTTCCCTCCATCGATGGTCTCTTGGCTTTCCATTTGTGGAGACTTTCAAATTCAAACGATTGTGGATAATGTATTTTATTATTGCTGATATTGAAAGCTAATGTACATGTAATTGCAAAACAATATCAATTAGCAGAATTTCCGCTGCTTTTCCCGTGGATTTAGCCATTACGGTGAACCACACAATCTCTGCGTTATTGTGTGTGTTGTGTCTTAGCATCTGTTTAATCCGTTCTTTGAATTTGTTCATATGCACATCATTATCACAAACAAACCACCACCAATTAAATGGGAGATGGCTGTTCAAGCTAATGGGAATACGAGGAGAGGATATATTCTTCAAGCATGGATTAGGAAGCAAATAATTACAACTCAAGCCAGTTCTTCGTGTAGAGTCCTTGGGATATCATTTAAATGATCTTTACTAATGGAAGGTATGCAGAAAGTGAAGCCGCAAAAACAAGTAACTATCAGCTTTACAAAAAAAAATTAAAAAACAAAAATTGTTGCCGCAGGTGTTACCATTGCTGAAACATTGAAAAAAGATGGGAATGGCTGACTGTAGAGAAAATAATCTTTATGTCAACTGATTTGAGGGAGCTGATGGATGCTGAGGAGGGAAAGGTCTTTGTTGATGGAGGCTAACGCAATTAGTTGTAAAAGAGGATAATTTATTGCTGGTTTTGTATCCCAGCAGATAATAGTTCAGAAGTAAATAGGCTTGTTTTGGAATTTGGTTTCATGGATGATGTCAATATATGCTTATGTTGGCAATGTATAACAATGGATTTTTGTGCAACTGTACTTTGTTAACAATCACTAAAAAGTCGTTCTTGGTAAATGGTTTGTGTTGGTGAATGATGCAAACTGACTCCTCCGAATCAGTACTAGTAGGCACAATATATTGATTCCTTAAAATCAGGAGTCACAAAGTAGTCAAAAACAATTGCTGCAACGTGGTTACTGAAAACAGAATTAGAGTTCTATTGAGAGGTGGTAGCTTTGAGAGCTAAGAAAAGATATATTAGATTGGAGATTTGTAACGGCGAGAGGATAGATAGGAGAATTGGACTTTTGAGTTATTGTAAATATTTTCTTGGATAATGGAAAGATGTCTCTTCTGTATTCTCCCTGCTATTTTCTAAGTCTGTTTCTTTCCAAACTGTTTGCTTTGAGTAATAAAAAGGATATTGAAGGTTTCCGTATAGATTAAGTCTGCTGTTTGAAGTCTTTGAACAAAGGAGCAAACCCGCTGCATCATGAAATGTCTTAGGAAACTGTTTACAATCATGCTGGCAGCTTGGTGTGTTAATTTTTATTGGGGAATTTACTTATGCTGCATGGATTAAGTGGTCTTTAATGGTAACCCTTTCATAGGCCACGTGCAGATAAGTGTAGGTATATTTTCAGTGGTTATGCCATTCTAAGATTTGAATGAAGCCATGACCAGATTGCATGAGCAAATTCACAATGGAAAGATGATCAGTCCAGGTAAGTGCAGGTTTATTTTCAGTGGTAAACTGTAAACCATGCCACTCTATGATTTGAATGAAGCCATGACCAGATTGCATGAGAAAATTCACAATGGATGGATAGATGATCTTAGTTCACTTTTTTAAAATACATGTGACAATGTGATGGACTTGCCATATCAGTTTCTGAAACTATCTTGTGCTAAACATTTTCTGCTGGTCTGCCTAACCAAATGAAAGCACCAGGTTTTGGAAGGCAGCTTATATCCAAACATTTTCTGCTGGCCAATTTTGGGGTTCAGGGTTCTTAAAAACTAGAGTATATCCAAACATGATAGAATAATTCCCCATCTTTTTGCCAGACCCTTAAAGCTTATCTAGGCCTTGCTTAAGGAGGTGTAAAGAACTTACCGAGGTACTCCCTTGATGTGTCTTTCTGCTACCCTGATAATCCTGCAATTTCTTCAGCATCTGCATTTACCCCAATTATGGGCCGCATTCCTCCAAACCCAATCTACACCATATCCCCAAGTAGGGAGAGAGAACAAGGGGCAGATGTGTCATCCAGCACTCATCCTAGAAATCAGTTGAAGCTTCATTATGAACAACTTATGAGAGATAAGACATGTAAGATCTTGGTAGATGCCAAGAAATTCCACATGTGGATCCTCTGATGAGCTTAGTTGAAGAAAAAAAATTGTCTGATCTTTAGCTGTCAAAGTATTTTACTATTTTGCTCTGTCCATCTTGCCAATCGCTGACCATGATCTGCATAAAGTCCCAAGACCAATTTGGCGCTGTAGGCTATGCTGGATTTTAACCCCTTAAGACAAGCCCCACCAGTGGCTTGTGCGGTGCATAACTTTTCCAGATTAGCAATGGGAACTTGAAAACTTATTTCACTCCATCCAGAGGTACATCCTCCTGATGCTATGAATATTTGTGATGGCTACTGCTGCTGCTCAAGAGATGATAGGTAATAGGGAATGGCTTAAATGACCAATTGAAGTTCTCCTAAGCTGGCTCCTTCTCAACATTGTTAAGTCATTTATCATTCCAAAAAATATTATCTGTTGACATCTGTCAATTAGCCTTGTCATATTTCTCATAAATACCTTCCAGGAAATATGAAGATTCCCAATTATTTACCAACCAGGGATCCAACTGTTATACCCAATTCTTCTGCAATATGATAATGTTGACAAGGATGTGTTGAAAAAGTATATCTCTTATTCATTCGACTATTGGATAGGGTGAAGGAGAGATCGAAAAGCCTCTACACATGCAGCACAGCCAATGTGAAACCTTGGTGATAACTCCATTTTCATCTTTTTCAGGGTCCAAAGAAAAATATCCCCCACGTGAGTTTGTTGCTGAATCCACAACCAGGGCCTAAACGATATGCATTTAGATAAGACTAAACAATTCAGTAGTGGAAAGCTTTGTTTCTTGAATGAAGGTAATATCTGACCTTCCCGAAGTAAGCTACTGTTCTAGTGGCCAGTGTTTGTTATGGGCATTTTTAGACCCTAACATGATATGAGAATCATGGCACTCCTTTGTGGTCTTTGTATTTGGACTTCCCAATTCCTTACCCCCCCAATTTCTTATTTACTTGGGAGATCTATCTGGGTGTCATTTTCTCCGTGGAACTTGTAATCAATTCCTCCTTCAATCTTACAAATGTATCTTATTGCTATTTCTTGGCTCCCAACATCTCCTTTCAGCACCATTTCAAAATTGGGGTTCTTTCATGGGAAGAGAAGATGCCCTAAGGAAAATTTCTACTCAAATGACCAATAAGGTGGCATTCATAACATCGGATAGAAAGATATTTATAGTCTAATTCCTGAAGCCAATAGTCTATATTAAATAAAGACAAATAATAGGGATTAGAGGCTTATTCAATGACTTTAAAACATGTACAAGATAGGGATTTCTCTGCAGTGATCTAACCCATACTGAAATTACCCTTCAACTCTGAAGTGAGGCAGCAAGTGAAAGATCCAGGGGCCTGCTTTATAAACGTTGTCTCAAAAGTATTGGGATTCAACACTTTTGAGAGGAATCTAAGGCAAATCAATCCAAAATGACCTTCCATTTCAGAGGCACCTTGCCCCAAGTACTCAGTAAATCCACTACTGGACAAAATCCTACAAATTTGCAAATGAGAATGTTTCCTGCTTAGAATATGAATTCTGGAAGACGCTCATCATCTGTAATCTCCAAATCTGGCACTTCTAAAGCTAATCAAGGAAAAACAATGGATGGTGATGCCTCCTCTTGGAGGCACTCTGAGGAAATGACAGCCACTCGGAGCTTACCTCTTCATCAACTGGGTGGGTGAAAGGCGCCAACTACAGAGATGGTCTGCTGCTTGGTATTACATGGCTCCCTTCATGAAATGCTCACAACCTTTCACTTCTGGCAGTTCATTGCTCCTTGTTATTTTGCCTGTAAGAGGATATAATTTTTTCCTAAGGGGATTCTGTTTGCTCCAATTACCATTTCATGTCTGTTCCTTCACTCCATTTCAGCTCTCCTTCACTTTTCAAAACCATTTCATTATCCAAAGAAATGTAAAAATATACGGGTATAATTAGTCTTATCAAGAGTGAGAACTAAAAACGGCCAGACTGGTTGCCTATTTCAGGTCACACAACTTCTACCAACATTTATTTAGCAATTCTAGGGTCTTTCAAGCAATTATGAAATGTAAAAATATACGGGTATAATTAGTCTTATCAAGAGTGGGAACTATAAACGGCCAGACTGGTTGCCTATTTCAGGTCACACAACTTCTACCAACATTTATTTAGCAATTCTAGGGTCTTTCAAGCAATTATTTAAATTATAAATATAAAAATTTATGAAACTATTCATCCATCATTTCATCACCTTCAGCAATGACAGCCAAAGTGCATCATCAGGGGGAAATTAACTTCCTACGACTAAAAGTTAGTCATAAATGGAATGTTTTGTTATGTGGAATAGTCTGGAACACATATAATTTGATCATGACACTCACATAAGCCCATCAATTATGTGGCAAGTTTTATTGTTACATAGGTGTTACCAATCATTTCATGTATGAGATACAATTCAGCATTTCTGAAGATTGCAGACAAAGGCAGATTCAAAAATCTACTAGTGCCTTATCACAGGAGGTAAATTATGCAGTACAAGTATCTAAGAGTGTGAATAGGGAAATATACAATTTATCCACAGCATAAAATTCTTGGAAGTATCTTGGGAGATTCATTTCTGGCCATCTTCTTCTGAAGATAATTCCTCCTCCACTCTGCCTTCTTCCTACACCTTTGCTCGAATTTTAGTGGAAATAGACTCATCATAACCTTTACCGGCTGAGATAAAAATTACGGCTGGCTCCAAAACTTGGAATCAAAGGGTTGATTATAAAGGCATCATTTTTAGATGCAGGTGTTGTTGCACAACAAATCACAAGGCAGAGGATTGCTCCAAAATCATTCCTTCCAGAAACAAATCTTATCATTCAAAATAAGCTACCTGGTGGAATGGTGCCAACCAAAGCCATCAACACTTTAAACCATCTACAAAGGTCAATGAGGTCAACAATTCTACAGCTTCAGGGTTGGCCAATATAGCTTCTAGTGGCATTATGAAAGCCAACATTTTTGCAGGGTCAGAGATGACCATTATGGCTGACAGTGGCGTTATGAAGACAAGGATTCTGCTGAATCAGTGCAAGCCATTTTGGTTTCCAGTGGTGTAAAGCCCTCCAAGGAGGAGATTAGCCAAAATTCAAGCATTGAAGATCCAGATAAGGATATCTGGATCCCTGTTAAGAGGGTGAATAGGAGGAAATTGTCGCATGGCAAATTCCTAATGACTTAACAGTTAACATTCCATGATCTAGTTGGACGCCAGGATCTACATGTAAAATTGACATAATTGATGACGAGTAAGAACCATTAGTTTCGTTGTTAAATAGTGATGCACCCATGCTTTAACTTCTGCTACATTTTGTTTTAACTTTTGGGGCTGAAGGCCCTGAAAAGCAGTGATGAATATAGCCAAACAATGGGAACAGTCCCCTTGACTGCAATTTAAATATAAAAAAAAAAGTTATTGGAATTATAACCTCACAAAAATATGTAACATGGACAAAGGTATACATATAACTGTAGTGTTGGGCTAGAAGAAATCTAGGAAGCACAGTTGTCTAATATAGAATATGTTTGTATTTTTACCTCGCACTCCATAGAATATAGTTTAATAGAAAAAACCTTAAACCCTTGTGACAAAAGGCATTGTTGACGAGTTGATTGTTTGGTAATTTTTGGCTTGAATGCCATAAGCTACAATCAACCGAGCTGCATTGAGTCTTGACATTTCACAAAGAATAATATCTCCCATCATTGAAATTTGATTGCTATTTTGTAACAAATGTAAATTTGACTGTGAGGATGGTAGATTGGTCTTCACAGGTGATGTCTGATAAGCAACTGTTTTTATAATCTTGCCAACGATGCATTCAATGGCTTCTTTGTAGTACCCTTGTTTGCTTCTCAACACAACGTAGAAATTTATTTGTTATGTCCAAGGCGGCAAAACTATGATTTAGTCTAGACTTTAAAGAAAATTGGAACACCCTGAAGAAATTCAATTCATTTAAGGAAAAAAAACCGGTTTTTCAATTTTATTGCAATCATTCCATAAGTTGCATTTTGAGTTTGACAGTTAATGCCAATTTAAGATACATATGGTTATTTAAGTCTAAATTGAAGACCACTTGTCCTTGTGTTGAAGCACCCTTTACAAAGAGATGACTAGTTACTGCCATAGAGTGTAACCAATGAGATAAAATTTAAGGGTTAGCTATCGCTTCTTCCTATCCAATCAAAGATGCAGGATGCTATTTGATGATGATCACAACCAAGTTCAAAATAAAAAATGCAGCTTCCTTATGATACCATGCAGAGTGAAACTGGGGCAGCTCCCATTGAAGCAATTGCTATGGTGTGTCTCATAAATTATTTAAAAAGAAACAAGCAAATGGAAGGTAGATGGTCTAATGTTGTTTTCAGTTACTTATTGTGCAAAAGAAAGAAGACTTGGCTACAACAAAACAATAAATGGATGAGTAAATGGAATATATATTTGAATACATGCCCCACAACTAGTAAAGAGATAAAGGCTTTTGCTATGAATAAGTTCTACAAGCATATTTAGGGTAAAGGGCTAGGGAAAAAGAAGAATTATTATATCAATGAGTTCAATCTCACTTTTGATCATCACCAAAAAGCATACAAGGGTCTAATATTTCATGGGGATCCAAAATTCCTTTTGCTCATTTAAAGAATTAACTCTCATCAACTCTTCTGTGAAACCGGACATTAGAAAAAGCCATAATAAGAAGCTTGGGAAGAAAGAGTGTATCTTTTGCACTCCTAGGAATGTGGAAATAGAAAAACATTTCATTTTAGAGTGTGATACCTTCAGGGACAGCAGGGACAAGTATATACATATCTTGACAGCTGGCTCCTCGTATAATTTATTCAGTAAGGAGACCATCAAATAGTTAGGGGCACTCATCACTACCTTGCATAGAAAAAGGATGGAATTACAAAAGCCGGTTTGATCAGGCGGACTTTCCCATAGGCTATGTTTAGCCTCGTGTACATTAAAATTTTCTTCTTCTTCTATAGCTAGTAGAGGAATGTTCAGAATGGTGTGGATCTAATAAAGCACATATTATTTCGAGTTTGATAGTCTAATAATGGCAGTGAAATTATAAGCCTCACAGTTTCTCTGATCAATTTTATCACTTACAAAATCAGAATGTTAAAGATCAAGTCGATTTTAATTATTAGATTTAAAACTTGTTCTATTGGGTAGCAGAAAATAAACAACATAAGAAGCCTGAGATAAATATCATGTGTCTATGTATCATAACAAATAGCTGGAGGATACAAGGCAAAAGAAAATTTGTATAAGATCTGCAGTGAATTATAAATGGAAAAAAGAGCGATTAAATTCAGATCAACAAATTTCAAAAGACCATATCATATCAGCATTGGATGATAATATATCCACATACTAATAACACCAGAAAGAAGGTATATGTTCAGTGAATTGCCAGATCAGAATTGCAATGGGGTACCATTTGATCCTGAGACACACCAACTCAAAAACATGAGAAACGCTAACCAACCAAAGTTTCAATGAAAATGATATATCAGGACTTAGCATAACAAGATAAGTTTAGTGTTCTTTACCCAGAATGTCTACCTAAAGCCTATAATTTGTAAATGCATTTTTAGTGAAAGCTTGCATGATGTAACCACAAATTGCAAATTTCTCACTAAAAATGTCCTTTAGATTTTAGTTACAAGAACACCTAACATCGTACGTTCTTCTGGCAAACTTGCAACAAAAATTTTGCAATCTAGCTGATCCTGGCCTGTAGAATATCAGCATAAAATAAAGAAACTCTAATTTCTGGATTACCAACGAGCAGTGAATGCGAGATTCAGTTATCCCCAATTTTTCTTGATTTAAAGGGAAAAAGCTTTTAAACTAATCAAATGAAATGTTAACGAAAAGTTGAAATTAACCCAGAAACAAAATATACCAGGCAAAAAAGATTTTGAATCAGAATGGCGACGAAGCTTTTCTAAAATTCCAGGAAAAAAAACTACTATATAATCCTTATTCACCTTGAAAGGAACAAGTCCCATGAGAGCAACAATCTCCTTGAAAGGAAGCCAAAGACGCATTGAACTCTCTCATTCTAGCAGCAAAAGACCCATTTCCACCAATGAAGTCCAATCCTTTTCTTATCTTCTAATGTACAAAACCATCGACGATAAGATCTTAGATCGTCTTAAAAGCACAGTATCTACTTTATGTACAAGTACATTTGCAAAAGAACGGGAGAGAAAAACAATGTGGACTATAATTGCTTTTTAACTCTTATTACAAGACAAGACATTTATCCGGCACATCAAAAATTTAATCTCTGAAATAAATAAAAGCAAGCTTAGCATTTATGAGAAACCCAGTCTGTACTTACTAGTGAATGTGAAAATTGCTTCCAAACAACACAAGAAAACTGCTCGCAGAAGAAAAATTAAGCAGCTTAATGAGGCTCTCTATCGATTTGGAGCAAATTGTACAAGTTGTTTACGTTACGTTAGACTGCCCGTCCAGTGACTTGAAAATTGAGCAGGCAGAAAACATATCTAGAGAGAAGCTTGCTGGAAATCTCATACAATTAAAGGTTTTTCACAAGATCAGTAGAACTCTAAGTAGCGAAAATTATTGACTGGGTGAAGACTAAGAAGAAAATATTATTGACTGATTTGGGTGGTGCATGCAAGACATCAATTGGGTTTTGATCACAAACGCAAAGATAGGTCTAGCTTCTGATCATCTGATTGTAAAGCCAAACTTGTCTCAGAGAAATGGGCATCCCCACTTCGGACCCTTTTCTGAGAGCCCGAGCCATCTCCTCTTGGTTCCACCGCATGACGGAAGCTACCGGGCCATTTCACAAAACCCATTTCCTCCTCAGGGAAGCCATAGCCTATGTTAAAGCCATAGGGAGCGCCTCCCCTGCAATCAACCTTTTCCGAGAGGTCAGGGGGGAAATACCTACCTACATTGGGTTGATTCCCAACAAGAGGGCGAACCCATCCATCTATTGTCTTTCCTCCTCCTCCACCCACTCCTCCAAGTGCCCCTCCTACTCCTCCTCGAATGGTTGCAGAATGGGCCCTTATACAGAGACACCTATTCAGAATGCTGGAATTTGGGGCAAATTCAGGAGCAAAAATTGGCGGTGAAGGTGCTAAGCTGCAGAACCTCTGTTGAATATTCATATGCGATCTCTGAGCCCTCCTTGCAGCTGTCCTTTCCTTCTTATGGGCATTTTGATGCCCCCCTAATGCCTGAGAACTGTAGAACTTCCTAGAACAGAACAAACAGGGGTAAATGCGAGCTTCCGAAGACCCCCCTTGAGCAGAGCCTGTACTCTCACCGACTGTTTTGGAAGCCTCTCCAACTGCTCCTTCACATCCCCCTTCCATGGGGACATTGTCTCCACTTTTCATGAGATCAAAGTCTTCACCTAGCCCACCTTGGACCCCATCATAACAGCTGCCCCCGATCCCCAGACTCAAATCCAGTGCAACATCAGGCTGGTTATCATTGTCATCATCAGCATCGCCGTTTGCCTCAGCCAGGGCTTTTGAATTCTGAGACAAAGTGGACACGGATGGAAGTTGGTGGTTCAAACGTGGGGACTTCTCATTTTCAACTGTATTCATAACTGACTCCAAGCTTGCAGAGTTATTTGCAGAGCTCATAACCATTCTGAACCCAAACAAAAAAATAACACCAAGAGAAGAGAAGCCAACAAGATCAGCAAGGCCCACATGCAGCAAACCAAAAGAAAACGCACATTATTAACAAGATTCAAGCCAGGTAAAAACATGAATTTGTAGGAGTAGGTGAGGGCAAAATTGGTTCTTCTTCTTCTCCATAGGAACCAACGTACATACAAGACTCAAGAACCTATTTTGGGCTATTTTGGGAGTGTCTCCTGACAGGTTCATATACCATCTTACACGACAACGCTTGTGCCCAAAAATCATGTTAGACTAAACAAAAACAAACGGGCGAGTTCCCAACATGCTTCCACTCAACACCTTGAAGGCAACCATGTGTCAAATGTAACTCGCAAATAATGTCTGAACAGTCATCCGAAACATCATTACCCAGATCATCATTTACCACTTCTATGCCATCTGTCCATACCCAATACCGTTACAATTTCCCTCATTTTTCTTCAACGGACAACAAAACACAACACAAAGCAAACAACCAAAACACCCATTACTGAATCTTAACAAGCCTTTTTTTGGGTCTGTGCACTGGATAGGAAAAAGGGCATCCGAAAACAACAAGAAATGAAAAAGAAAATGGGGCGCTTCCCCAGGAAGAGGGAAGGAAAAGTTCCACAGAATAGACAAAATGTAGTAGAGCTCTGAGAAAAACACATGAGATTCTTCTCCTCCCCCTTTCGCTTCTTTCTCTTTCTCTTGTTCTTCTTGCTTTGATTTTAGCGAGTCATTTGCGGCATCCATCGCGACTGTCCTATGCTAATTTTGTCCAGCACTTGGCGTGCAGGTTCCAATCCCCTCATTTTTTCAGGACAAAAGCTCCCAAAAATGATGATTTTGCCCACGTATCTTCTGCATTCATTCATTCTTATTTCTCATATTCATTTTTTCCCGGCATCCATCACGATTGTCTTCTAGTCATGTTTGTCCATCTCTCCAATCTAGTGCCAGAAAGCACTTCCCACAGTACCCATCTGTGGAATCAACCAAATCTACAATGCAAACATACAGCAATCAATCAATGCCCACATTTCTTTTCTATTTTTATTCTTGCTCAGCTTCACTGCTTTTCAATACAATTGATTCCCTTCCACATCTGGTTCTGCTTCAGTTATGGTATGTCATGTTTTTTAATCCATTTCCTTTTTTTTTTAGCAGTTTGACATGCAGTTTGATTTTCAAGATGTGTTTATTATAAATGCAATTGCAGAGAGCTATGTGTAGATTGGTTAAGTTTGGCTACAGCCCAACAACAGATTCTGTTTTGACAGATACATCTCCACTGAAAACACACTCCAAATCTTCAGACAGGCCCCCCTAAATTTGCTTTGTTTAGTGAATGTTTCGATTCATTTCTATATTGGGAGTCGAAGAGGAGACAGGAGTAGTCGCCACATATTTCTGTCTATTTACTATTAATTAACATAGTTGTGGCAAAACAATCAAAGCTAAGATGTCAGTGAGTCAGTCAGTTGGATGAAGAAGATACATAGAACAAAGTGTTTTTAAGAGCTACTCTAGACAAATCTACAAGACGCCCGAAACTATGCAGATGCCCAACATTTCATTTGTTACAGAATTAATTGAAAAATAACTCGCTCAGCTTATGAAAGGGTTTATATTAATGACTGCTAATAAATTGTCTGGTTATTTAATGGAAAAATAACTGAGTAACCTTATGAGAGGGCATATATATGTAGAGATTGGTATAAGAATATGAATGGGGGACTTATGGTTACATAGATTTAGTTGAATTCTAGGATTTTGTTTTTTAAAAATATGGTAAGAGTATGGATAAAAGTATTTTAGTATAAATGAATTAAATATGTTTGTGTCTATGATAACAATTAAGTATTAGATCTTATTATTAACGGTTAAAGTTTCAATTAATGGCATAAGTTGTCTTATACTATTGATGAAAGCCTCCAACCAATCTTATAACCAATGGCATAAGCCTCATACTAGATATCCTATAGATATAATTAGTGTGCTTCTCCAAAGAAGGCCTCATGCTAGACACTCAATATAAATTAAGATGTTAAGTCAAGAGTACTTAAAGTCAAATGTTAAAGATGTCAAAGATTAATTTATTATTTTGTTGGAATTTTAGAGTTTGATTAAATGACTAATTTAATAGTGTTTTGTTGTGATTCATTTTATTAATGAGTAAGCTATAACTATATGGGGCTACACACTAGTATTATCTTAAAAAAGTATGACAATCTAGATATGATTAATCTACAACACCATAGTTTTGTTGTGATTCATATTCATCTTGCAAAAGTGAATTAGTGAATGACTATAAATTGGCAATAATATAATTGTGAATGACTATAAATTGGCAATAATATAATTTGTGGAATACAATCACCACAAGTCATTGGCTTGAAAGAATTGTCATAAACAAGCAACAAACAAGTAATGTGCCTAAGGTGATGTGAAACATGAGATATGCTCTAGTAGCATGGTATTGTAATGCTCTAAATGTAAATGCTCTTTCAATAAATCTTAAATTTTCTAACATTCCTCAATTATTTCAAGTGAATAAGTGAATGTCATCCCTCACACACCCCTAGGACTTTGGTCTTGATCCCTAGATTTCTAATCAACCATCTTGAATCAAATCTACAAGCATATGTCATGTAAATGTTTGTTACTACATAAATTGACACTAATCAAAGTAGGCCTAAAACATAAAGGAATAAGGGCTAGATTTGTAATTTTCACCATTATATTTGACCCTACCTTGATGTGCATGCAAACAATTGTGATGGTGCATGTCTAAGTAAAATGAGTAGCCAACAAAGAAATTAAACATTTTCCAAATACTCAAAAGATAATTATATGCTAAAAAATAATATAGATATGGTGACCATTCTTGGATTCTCCTTGCAATGAATATTCAATTGAAAATGTACAAAATCAAATGAGAAATACAATAAATAGTATTTGTCACATATTTAAAATAGGAATTAGTTACAAATCTATTTAAAAAGAGCTATATTAAAAATAAAAAACACAAAAAAAGAGGATAAGGGTAAGGGATTCCATTTACGCAAAAAGTGGTAAAGTTCCAAACAATCAAGAAGATTAACAATGTTAAAACTTTTTGTAAAACACCCTTTAATGTGGAATTACTATAACCTTGCCACTACACAACATAACTCATAAAAGGAGCATTAGTAACGTATATGACCCCCTCCAATTAGTTGTATACAAAGAGTGTAAGGAGTTAAAGGAAAGTAGAAAATTATAGTATTGGTAAAATATATAAATATGGTAAAATATATCATCATGTAATAAGTATGTTAAACAATAGACAAGGTGTGATCATAAAGTATATATAGCAAAAGAAAGATAAAGTTCCTTTAATGTTGTCCCTAATGAAAGCAATAGTGAGATAATGTTAGCCATTTATACTAGATAAAGATCCTAAGAATCAATTAGATATGAACATGACGAGGACCATGATATGCAAACACTATATATAAGGATGTCAATGACCATAAAATTGAATTATAAGATCTAAGCATGATAATATGTAATCAATATATATTAATATGATGAGGATCATAACATGGAATTATAGACATGCAAAACATGTGAGCATAAGATAAATTGTAAAGACTAAACTTACAACACAATACCACATCAACAAAAATCTCAATAATATAAGGAGTCGGTCAACAAGTCAAAGGTTGAATGTATAAGTCGACAAGATACCATTATATTCCCTATAATATAGGAATACAAGAAGTACAATTACGACCATATCTTTTGAAATGATAAAGCATACCTATGTCCAAAGGTAAGAGGAATGTCGAACATCTATCGAATGAAGTAATGGAGTCACAATAAGAGATGTCTCATCAAGTACAATCAAGTACAACTATCAAGTCAGGATAACAAACCAAGTGATTTTTGACCAATTGTCGAATCACATCAGTAAAAGATAAAGATTAGATCAAACTATGTACTTCCATATTAATGACAAAAGTAAACAAAAAAATTACCAAATAACACCATGTTGAATACAAAGAAGCGTATAGCACTGTAAAGGAAAACCCTTCCTGAAAGAAGATTCGAAAACCTGTTCACAAAAGTAAGCTAAGCCGAGAATATTGTGGGAGTGTGTTTCCACCCTACCACGAAGCATTAACACTTCCTTGGAATCCTTTCTAACATGAAGGATACCCAACCCAGCTAGAGGAAATCTAATCAAGTAAAACTAAGGAGTAATGGAATATGTGCTACTTGATACATCCACATTCAATTTCTAATATAACATGTCAAAGAATTCCAAAAGCAAACCTTGTAAATCTACTTCCATTTCATACATATGAAAAATATTGTGAAAAGATTCTCATTTAATGCACAATACATCATGTTTCATGGGTGCATTCAACATACATAAAGGAACATAACAAAATCCTTCTCTAAACTATCCAAAACATGTCAAGCTCATAATTTCCACCAATATCTCTTTTAGTTCAAATGATAAATATAACTTGAATTCATCATAGTTCATGGAGAAAACCCAAGAATACACATATAGTTCAATTTCACTTCATTTATGAAGCATAAAATATAACCACGATTAATACATACTTCACAAATAGGTCTAACAAATTTACATGTCTAAACTTTCCTCTATATATATCTACTCATTAAGATTTGACTTTCACCTCTTTTATTTTTTGTAGTAGTGTAATAAGAAATAAGCATATTCTATAACATTATCATCAAGACATGGTTAAACCAAATGCATCACTTAGGCATATTAAATTAGAAGAATCAACTCTTTCTTGAAGAACATGTTGAATCTCAATTCTTCCTCACTCACATACGAAGATATACCAAGAGATTATTTTAAATGAAGGAACTCGCAACAATGGTATAGGAAGCAACAAGATTTTGTGATACTTTAATCATATCAAGTTTCACCAACAAGTAAACAGGTACACACATTCTATTTTCAATATAATTTTATCATAGACTTTATAAGATATACTTAATTAAACTGATCTTGTTCAACAAAGTGGTTAGCATCCACTACAGGAAGTTCTCATACCTCCTATTGTAGTTTTGAATGAATAAAACAGTACCATTGCCAGAGCTACATGAAGTACACTTGTATCTTGTCACAATTTTAATGATTAGAACAATGAACTTGATTCCTAGAATTTTCAATCATATTTTCAAATAGAGATGATCGTCAAACATGTTATTTGGTATATTGTCATTTGTTCATTGACTGGGTTTTCAACAATGATGACTAATTTCAATTCTAAAAGTTTATTTCAAATTTCTTCCCAGCTACGGGGTTCAGCCAGATAATGTAAATAAAAACATTTTTGCCATAGGAGAAATAGTTTAATCATTTAAACCATGCAAATTTCAATCTTCCTTTTTATTCACTAACACATCACATTGAAGAAAAAGTCACAGCACATAAAAACAATCAATCATCAAAGTTGTTCTATAAAAAACAATTTAAGAGAAGTAACCGTTAATAAAAAGATGACTTGTAAAGAGCTTAAAATCAACCATAAGTTCAATATATTGATATTCAATCAGATTTGTTTGTGTACTATCATTTGATCCTTGATTTGAGTTCTAAAAGTGTTATTTGAAAATGAAAAAAATAAATTCATAATTCTTCATAGCCACATCATTTAAACAAATAAAGTAATAAAACCATTACTGCGAGAGATATTCTTCTTTCAAACTAAATCACAGCTCATAAAATAATTATATAATCAATCTCCATTATAATTTTTCAGAATCAAGAAATTTAAAACTAAAGAAAAATACCAGTCAATATTCCTTCAAAGTTGAATTTTTTGTGGTTTCTGTAGCTTTCGGTATCCTTCCAGATCTCTTGTCACCTATTTTTTTAACCTTTTAGTCACTTCCGATTCCCAACTCTTTGTCCTGTATTTATATATATAAATATATATCCTCTGTACAACTGGTGCAGATATCTCCTTTGTTCTCTCAACTGCACACGCTTCTTATTTTGTTTAGGTGATAGTCATTTTTCTTTTTCCAAATCTGATACACACATCCCTCTTTTATTTTATTTTATTTTCCTATCAGCCATAGCTCCAAACTTGAGGGGATTCGTAGCATTTTCATCCAAACTGGTGGCTGTGTATGTCTCTCCTCCACACCACTATCTACATTTCATTCTATTTTTTGCCCAATTTGGATCTCTTTTCCAAAAAATTTGTACAAAATTATATGAGGGGCTGGAAGTAGACATGGTGAACTGAAGTGTAAGACTAAGCAATTTAGTATTATGGAGGAAACTATAAAGAGTCTCTTCTCCTTGAAGATGACTACAGACTTTGGCAGTGAATGTTGTAATAAACGAATCTCGTATTCACCTTGAGATGGCTTAGTAAATCCATTGAATCCAGAGAAATTAGAAACAAAAATGATTTCTGAGCATGTCTAGTGATGTGCATGCCTCTGTTTTTCTTATTATTTTTATTGTTGTGCTTCTCTCCTTTTCATATCAATCACCCCCCAAATTATGTATAGTCTCTTGCCAATGTCTCCCTAAACTTCTTTGGAATTTCCCTCTTAAACAGTCTTGGTTTTTCTTCAATCTAGGTGCAAGAATCCCATTGAATCATTAACCATCTCATTTTTAACTTCTCCAAAATAGTAGTTACTGAATCCACTCGCATTTTATAAGGCACTATAAAAGGATAAAGTGGTTGTTCTTAAGTTCCAACTCTCCGAAATCACTCCCAAATTAATTACCGGCCAATCTAAAAAATAAATTAAAAAATTAGTTTCAAACTTACAGTTTCTACAAAAATCTCGGTAAGAATGAAAAATGGGTTGTGACATCATTCCCCCCTTAAGAATGCATCGTTTCAATGCATAATTCAAAATTTACAATCGTATTCAAAGATAATTCAAGAAATTTACAATTGACATGATAATAAATCATCTTCCATTATTCAAATATTAAAGGTAATGCATGTATACACTTTTACATTCTAGCATAAAATCAACAAGATTCAATTTCATTTGCTTACATAAAGTCAAATTTTCATCAGTTATGCATTGTAGTAAGTACACACATAAAAAAAACTAACACATTTGGAGCAAAAAAACACACACTTGAATCATAATTATTTCAAGAACATTTTATATGTGAGTGTGTGAATTCCATTACTACCCTTCAATTTTACAAGGTTAGAGTTACCTCTCTCCGACAATATTCCCCCTCTATTATAATGTGGCATTCCATCTGTGAGACATAGAAACACCATCAAAGCATCAGTTCATGTCGCTAACATAATCAAAATTAAAAATATAACATTCTCATGCTCAATGCTTTCAAAAATAACTTGCATGAAACTCTTAAGTAGCAACAAAGTACCTACATACTTGTGCTTACTATACCTTACCGTGGTATCACAATAAATTGAGCACATTTCTGGTTTCTTTGGATCCACATTCTTGGCATACTCTTATTTATATACTCACAATATTTTTAGCCCAATCATAGTGTCAATACTTCAGAAAATAAAAATTCCAATATTCTATATTCAAGAGAAAAGAGTCATTTGAAGATTGCAAAATTTCATCTAAAATATTCTTTAAATTACAAATTGATCATAATTAAGTAAATCATTCATACGTACCTTCTAACATGTGGTACTTACTAAGTGAGAAATTCATCCACCCATTTCACAAATCACCTGAAAATGTTAGTGGATCTGTTTTCCATTTATGTGATCTAGGCCCTCATGCCCACCTCATCACAATACTATTTAAAAAATTATTTTTAATTCATTTCATCACATCAAATATATATTTCATCTCAAAAACCATATAAATCCTACAATTCTTACATCTTAATATGAATAAGCATTCACATTTTCATCAATATAATACAAGCATGATTAAAATAAGTATAAACATCCTAATTAATCATAATAATTCATCATCATATAAAATCAGCACATCAATGTATGTTATACATATATAATAATGCATCCAAAAGCATAACCATAAAGGTAAATTATGAAACAAGACACTTAATTGTAATTGGACATCTGTCCTTCTATAAGTCCTTGTCTCTTATGTCATCGAATAGTTAGTTGTCCATTTGTAAATCTCGAGATGGGTGTGTGTCTTAGACGCTTGTCTATTCTATCTATAAAGCTTTACACTTCCTTGGGATTCTACTTACTCGCAAAATTATCAACCCTGCAATGCCCAACAAATAAAAGGTAGTGGGTATTTGGTGCAACAATGAAACTTACTACTTTCCACATATGTCTAAGTAGAACTAATCATGGATGTGGCAGGGAGATGGAACATGGGAAACATATTTATGAAAACATATGCGAACAAGCTTTGGCCAAAGCATCTTTTTATTACCAAGAATGAAAATTGGTAGGTAGAGAAGCATCCCTTTCTACCCTTCCCTGTTTACTTCTTCCACATTAGCACCCTCACCAGAAGGTAAGCTTTCCAATACACATACATAGTACAAAAAATGATACAAACACAAGTATAACATTTATTTCTTTCAATTTGTTATTGCATTAACAAAAGCATAAAAGTCACCCAACAAATCAACTAGTCTTATGAATTATGCCTTTCATCATGAGAAATAATAATACATCATAATCTCATGTAAGAATAAAGTGTTGACCATTCTTTAAAAACACCAATAGTGCTTCATAACCAAATAATTTTATTCCATTTCCATAAAACATGTCGACCTACTCATCGATCATCAAATGCATCAACTAGTACATCTATTTCAATCACCTCATAATAATTTCTTTAAAGGTCTCAAATATAATCATCCAAGTGGTAGTAATATCTTATCCGAGTAAAAAAAGATATATTCTCCATGGATTCTATCATTCTGTGAATATCCATGCAATGCTCCTCGTAACATCAAAACTCACATAAAAGAATATCAATCAATGTTAATTATTTTATAAAATACATTTCTAATATACACAACCCTTTGCATGTCAATTCAGTTTGATCATTTCATAATAGTTGAAACATATTTCAAGTAACATATGAATGCAAGATGAGGAATGGTATGTCCTTCACAATCTACTCCCTTTTACAATCTCTCAATGTTGTACGTTGAAGATGACATATGACATCACTTCACATCACAGGACTAGCAATATAAAACACAAAATACTAGCCACCACAAGATCATAAGAAATCACAATTTTCAAAGTTCACAAATTTCAATTCAAAACCTCAAGGATCATGTAAGAAGAATAAATAAAGAAGTAAGTGTGAACAAAAGCTCAATTGATTGAAAAACTCAAAATTGGTGGCTAGATGGTCACAAGAGAACTTAAAATTTCAAGCTAGTCCTTCACCACTTTCAAAGTTCATCAAATTTAAAAATAAAACATCAATTGAAAACCAAAATAACCTTTACATAGTGACTAACACTAGCCACAAGGAGGGAGTAGAAGCTACACGTCACCTTGCATCCAAGGTACGCTAAAGAACATGACCATACTTCTAGAACATAAATCTCAAAGATTACATCATCATTCAGTAACACATTCAATTGGCTAATACAACATAGAATTGTTAATTGTCTCTTTCCTTTTTTGAAATCGCATGCCATGCAAGGTAAGACATATAAATATATTTTCACAATTTTTATAGGAATTTCTATTTCATATATAACATGTTGAGTTCATCTTCCCAAAGAATTTCATAAGGTTCTAGTATTAAAATCCTTTCATAACACTTGAAAATATGTACATTACAACAATACATGTTTCCATCATTTATCACAAGCCAAGTCCTAAATTCTGGCAAGCGCTCATACCTTTATTGCATAACCATCATTATTTAACTACACAATATCTCATAAAATTTTATCTTCTTTCTTTGGTACACTAATGTAGAGAAAAAGGCATTAATTTTTTTGTAAAGTGTATCCCACACATAATGTACCTCATAATTTTTCACATATTCTAACATTTTGCAATATAAAACGGGAAGCAATCACACCACTCAAAGGTAGACAATTGCCAAGCTCACATAACTGTTTCAAACTTTCATAGTTTTAAGAGCAACTGGGGAGATTCAGAAAATTTCACACATGTAACAAATATTATCCCTCGGGTGTCTATTTCCCATAAAACAAGGAACATCCTATTATTTCCTATCAAGATAAATTGGAATTAGAGGACACTTTAGTCAATCCAGGGAATCGCAGTTACGTTCATAGACTAGGCATTAATCGACTCATAATTTCTACAACTAAGGGTCGTAACTAAGCATAGTGAACTCAAGGCCCTAGCATGGAACCCAGAGCTCTGATACCATATGTAAAGACTAAACTTATGAAAAAATACCACATCAACAAAAATCTCAATAATCTAAGGAGTCAGTCAACAAGTCAAAGGTTGAATGTATAAGTCGACAAGATACCATTAGATTCCCTATAATATAGGAATAAAAGAAGTACAATTACAACCATATCTTTTGAAATGTTAAAGCATACCTATGTCCAAAGGTAAGTGGAATGTCGACCATCTGTCGAATGAAGTAATGGAGTCACAATAAGAGATGTCCCATCAAGTAAAATCAAGTACAAACTATCAAGTCAGGATAACTTCCCAAGATATTTTTGACCAACTGTCGAATCACATAAATAGAAGATAAAGATTAGATCAAACTATGTACTTCCATATTAATGACAAAAGTAAACAAAAAAATTACCAAATACCACCATGTTGAATAAAAAGAAGCGTATAGAACTGTAAAGGAAAATCCTTCCTAAAAGAAGCTTCAGAAACCTGCTCACAAAAGTCAGCTAGGGCGAGAATATTGTGGGAGTGCGTTTCCACCATACCATGAAGCATTAACACTTCGTCAAAATCCTTCCTAACATGAAGGATACCTAGCCTAGCTAGAGAAAATCTAATCAAGTAAAACTAAGGAGTAATGGAATATGTGCTACTTGATACATCCACATTCAATTCCCAATATAACATGTCATGGAATTTCAAAAGAAAACTTTGTAAATCTACTTCCATTTCATACATATGAAAAATATTGTGAAAATATTCTCATTTAATGCATAGTACATCATGTTTCATGGGTGCATTCAACATACATAAAGGAACATAAAAAAATCCTTCTCTAAACTATCTAAAACATGTCAACCTCATAACTACCACCAATATCTCTTTTAGTTCAAATGATAAAATATAACTTGAATTCATCATAGTTCATGGAGAAAACCCAAGAATACACATATAGTTCAAATTCACTTCATTTATGAAGCATAAACTATAACCATGATTAATACATACTTCACAAATAGGTCTAATGAATTTACATGTCTAAACTTTCCTCTATATATATCTACTCATTAAGATTTGACTTTCACCTCTTTTATTTTCTGTAGTAGTGTAATAAGAAATAAGCATATTCTATATCATTATCATCAAGACATGGTTAAACCAAATGCATTAGTTAGGCATATTAAATTAGAAGCATCAACTCTTTCTTGAACAACATGTTGAATCTCAATTCTTTCTCTCTCACATACTTAGATATACCAAGAGATTATTTTAAATGAAGGATCTCACAATAATGGTATAGGAATCAATAAGATTTCACGATACTTTAATCATATCAAGTTTCACCAACAAGTACACAGGTAAACACATTCTATATTTTTCAATATAATTTTATCATAGACTTTCTAAGATATACTTCATTAAAAAGATTCCTTTCAACAAAGTGGTTAGCATACACTACAGGAAGTTCTCATACCTCTTGTTGCAGTTTTGAATGAATAAAATAGTAACATTGCCAGAGCTAAGCTACAGGAAGTACACTTGTATGTTGTCACAATTTTAATGATTAGAACAATGAACTTGATTCCTAGAATTTTCAATCATATTTTCGAATAGAGATGATCGTCAAACAATTTATTTGGTATATCATCATTTGCTCATTAACTGGGTTTTGAACAATGATGACTAATTTCAAATCTAAAAGTTTATTTCAAATTTCTTCCCAGCTACGGGGTTCAGTCAGATAATGTAAATAAAAACATTTTTGCTATAGGAGAAACAATTTAATCATTTAAACCATGTGAATTTCAATCTTCCTTTTTATTCACTAACACATCACATTGAAGAGAAAGTCACAACACATAAAAACAATCAATCATCAAAGTTGTTCTAAAAAAAAAACAATTTAAGAGAAGTAAACGTCAATAAAAAGATGAATTGTAAAGAGCTTAAAATCAACCATAAGTTCGATATATTGATATTCAATCAGGTTTGTTTGTGTAATATCATTTGATTCTTGATTGGAGTTCTAAAAGTGTTATTTGAAAATGAAAAAAAAATCATAATTCTTCATAACCACATCATGGTGTAGGAGAACCCCTATTTTTCTTGTTTTGTAAGCCATCTTTGGCATGTTTTGATTTCCCTAAGGTCATGTTGACCAAGTTGTGGAATCCACTAGGGATTTGGAGTCTATCTAGGTCCTAGGATCTCATGGTGAGACTATGATATGATGGTCTCTTGCTTAGTAAATGGAGGTAGATGATGTTAGGTTGATGTCATAAGGTTTAGAGTGTGTGAGGTATCAATTTTGGAGTCTAGATGTGGTCTATTACTCCATGGGGTCTTCCTAGAGTCTCTAGGAAGCAAGTTTTGAAAATTTTCTAAATAAGTTGTAAAAGTTTCTTAACAACTTTTGCAACTTTCAAAAGTTGCTCGGTGCAAGTCTTTCTTAAGGCCCCAGGAGGCTTAAGAGAACTCTAAACCTCCCCTAAACCTAATTTAGGGTTATTTAAGTGAACCTTGGACCAAATTCTAAGGTTGGTCATTCTACTATATGAAAAACAATTTCTAGAAGTGTGCACAGTGCTTTGATTTGTAAGAAGTTCAGTAAATAGTGAATTTAAGGGAGTTGTAATGAGTTAGATTTTGATCAATGGTAGTTAGTAGATGTTAGTGTCTGTGTTTACTTTCAAGTTCTACAATTAGTCTGGTCTTTCTTATTCATTTCTTTGTCATAGTTTAAATCTTTGTTTTATCTCTACTCATTAGTTCATACCGGGAGAGTTGTAGACATGGGGATCTAACTCACTATCCCATCGTTTATTCTTTATGACCTTTTGGGGATAGTGAGGAGACTCCATGAGTGTACCATATATAGAAGGAGGGGAACTAGAAAGCTTGCTAAATGTTTTTACAGTCAATCCCTAGGCGAGCCATGGTGAGCCTGGCTAGGAAGGACTGAAATAAGAAGAAGGATATGTTGTAGAGGTGAAATTGATGTAGGGGAATTCTAGGGTACTCGGTGAATCTGCATGGGAGGTGTGTGTTTGGCCGGTGTTACTTGGTTGTAGCCTTGACTGACGGTCTTGGTCATTGAAGGAAGCTCGGTCGCTGAAGGAACTCGATAATCTTTGGTGCTCGGTGAAAGTGTTACTCAGTGATGCTTGCGGTGCTCGGTCGACACTGGTGCTCAGCGATGCTTGGCATGCTTAGTTATTTAATTGGTGCTCGGTTGTTCCGATTTACCAACTGGAGTTCTATGTGATTTGTTGGGTAGACTTGGTGCATTTATTGCTGGTAGCTGTTGTTACAAGCTGACATGTTGAATTAAATGTTTGTAAGGCAATTTATGAGCTGACTTGTATTGCATTTAATATTTTTTAGGAGGAGTTAATGGTTTCATCCAACCAACTTATGGCTGATGATTAGTATTTAAGGGATGTTTGGGTAGTTGTTTTGAGAGTCAGATCAGAGGTTCTGAAAGGAGATCTGGATGATCAGATATGAGACTCTAATAGCAGATTTGAGTGGCGAAGTTGTGGAAAAGATCTTGCGAGATCTTGCAGATCAGATTGATTTCTGATAGTTTGTTTATAGCAGAGCTAGTGGTTGAGGCTTGGAGACAAGGAGATTGCTTGGAGGCTTGTGAGCTCAAGTTTAGATCTACCTTAGGGTTTTCATCAATTGCTGATAGCTTTCAGAGTTGAACTAGCTAGAGTTGTATTGGATCTTGTTGATCTTGCAAAATTACTTTTGATTGTAATTGGCCCTAACCCGAAAGGCCTTACAACCAAGCATGTTAATGAAAATTTGAGTTGAAAACATTTGTTGTGTTGAGTTATCCACTGTGTTGTTCTGAAGCTGCAAGGTTGGACTATCCTTAATTGGATCCTTATTGCCTTTGCCTGTGTCAGGTGGTATCAGAGCAGATTTGATCTTGTGGAGCAAAGGTTGACCTAGCAAGGCTGATCTTGTGAAGTTGATCTTGTTGGTGAAGATATCATATGATCTGAGTTGCAAATCTGGAGCACTGAACTTGTGGATCTTGCCCTTGTTGTTTGTGCAGGGTGGCAGGTTGAGATCTAACTTGCATACAACTTGGAGGTTTCCACAAGGTGGTCGATGTAGGGTTTTTTGTAGAGGGTTTCTCTTATCTTTAAGGATGCCTCTGAGAATATTGGACCCTAGAGTGATTGCAAATCTCTGTGATACTGTGGAATCTAGGATTACAGAGAAGGTGAAATTAGATTTCAGATCTGAGATGGAATTGATGAAGAATGACATGGTCGCCGAGATCATGAGAGCTATTGTTGGTGTACCTTGGAATGTTGGTACTGAAGATGGTTATGAGAAGTCTGTCGAAGACTTTAAGCCTACTGGATCTAGTGGTGATGACTAGAGGGATAGATATGGTGAAGATAGAACTACTCGGTTGCCTAGATCTGGAGCTCGGTTGAGTAATATTATCGAATGGAGGTTTCTACTTTCTCTGGTACTTTGAAGCCTGAGAATTTGATTGATTGGATTGGTGAACTTGAAGATTTATTTGAGCTGGAAGAAATTGAAGGTCCTCTTCGGGTGAGGTTAGCATAGATAAAGTTGAAAGGACATGTTGCTCTTTGGTGGAAAGAATTACAAAGAGATAGAGAAGATGAAGGTGAAATGAAGATCAATTGATGGAGGTTGATGGTGACAAAACTGAAAGCTAAGTTCATACCTTATGACTATGAGCTTGACTTGTTTAAGAAGTTGCAGAATATGAAACAAAAGGATTTGTCTGTTGAAGATTATACCGAGGAGTTCTACAAACTTACTATTCAGTCTAGACACAGAGAACTTGGTAAGGAAAAGGTAGCTCGGTATGTGAATGGTTTGAGATTCAATATTCAGGATGAGCTTGGTATACTGAAGATTGATTTTGTTGAAGATGCTTATCAGTATGATTTGAAGGCAAAAGATAAGTTGAAAAGGAAACAACATAGTAATCCCCGAGGGAAGGAAAAGATTGATCACTCGGTGAAGGATAAAACAATTAATGCAGAAGATGAATAGAAACTTGTGGAACCGAAGAAGAAGACATGTAGAGTTATCTTTAAGGGTACTTGCTATAACTATGGAGAAGAAGGACACCGTTCTTTTGAGTGTACACAGAAGAAGCTTGGTGACCGATGAGCTATTGTGGTGAATGAGAATGAACCTGAATTTGAGAACTTGCTGCTTCGGCGAACATTGCTCAGTACAAAGGAGGAACCTTGTTAGAGGAGTAACTTGTTTAGGACTTGGTGCAAGTCTGGAGGTAAAATATATGATGTTATTGTTGATAGTGGTAGTACTGATAACCTTGTTGCTGAGGACATGGTTCAGAAACTTGGTTTGAAAAGAATGAAGCATCCTTATCCTTATAGGATTGGTTGGTTACAAGATCTTCATGCTCTAGAAGTAAGAGAACAATGCTTTATTGATGTTCAGATTGGCCAGTATAAGGATATTTTGTTATGTGATATTGTGAAGATGAATAGTTGTGATATATTGCTTGGTAGACCTTGGCAATATGATTGCAGAGCTATGTATGATTGTGTTAGAAATGTGTTTACTATTGAGAAGGATGACAAGAAGTTTTCCCTGATGCCTTTGCTAAATACAATGCTCAGTAGGAGAAGCCTGAGTATTGGTAGCCGAGTTGAGTTTGTGGATCCTGAAGGTGTGGTTGATTAGTGTGAAGGACAGACCTGTGTGCTATCGAGGAAAGACTTGAAGAGACAGAGAAAGATGAAATGGAAAAGTGTGCAAACTAAAAAGGTGGAGGACTTGTATGTGAAGAACTAGTTCAGGGTTTATGTGTTGAATCTCGGAAGATGTTCTTGTCACATATGAACATCTTTTCGAACCTGGGGTGTTTGATACAGGGGCATTCTAGGGTACTTGGTGAATCTACATGGGAGGTGTGTGTTTGGCCGGTGTTACTCAGTTGTAGCCTTGACTGACGGTCTTGGTCATTAAAGGAAGCTCGGTCGCTGAAGGAACTCGGTAATCTCTAGCGCTCGGTGAAAGTGTTACTCGGCGATGCCTACGGTGCTCGGTCGACATTGGTGCTCGATGATGCTTGGTATGATTGGTTATTTCATTGGTGTTTGGTTGTTCTAGTTTACTGACTAGAGTTCTGTGTGATTTGTTGGCTGACTTGGTGCATTTATTGTTGGTAGTTGTTGTTACAGGCCGACATGTTGAATTAAATTGTAAGGCAATTTATGAGCCGACTTGTATTACATTTAATATTTGTTAGGAGTTAATGGTTTCATCCAGCTGACTTGTGGTTGATGATTAGTATTTAAGGGATGTTTGGGTAGTTATTTTGAGAGTCACATTAGAGGTTCTAAAAGGAGATCTGGATGATCCGATAGGAGACTCTGATAGCAGATTTGAGTGGCAAAGTTGTGGAAAAGATCCTGCGAGATCTTGTAGATCAGATTGATTTTTGATAGTTTGTTCATAGCAGAGCTAGTGGTTGAGGCTTGGAGACAAGGAGATTGCTTGGAGGCTTGCAAGCTCAAGTTTAGATCAGTCTTAGGGTTTTCATTAGTTGCTGATAGCTTTCAGAGCTAAACTAGCTAGAGTTGTATTGGATCTTGTTGATCTTGCAAAATTACTTTTGATTGTAATTGGCCCTAACTCGGAAGGCCTTACAGCTGGGCATGTTAATGAAAATTTGAGTTGAAAATGTTTGTTGTGTTGTTCTGAAGCTGCAAGGTTGGACTGTCCTTAATTGGATCCTCACTGCCTTTGCCTGCGTCAAAAATGGGAAATGTGGATTGGTGATTGGAGAGATTAGACATGGTCATTAGCAAGATTTGTATGCAAGGAGAAGGTGTGATTGATCCTTTTGATCACCCAAAAATAAGAAACACTTCATGCAATCAGTAGAAGCCTCAAACCCTACCAAAATCACCTATTTCTAGTTAGGGGGTTGTACGGCATGGGAAAAATCTAGAACCTCAAAAATCCTTAAAAGGTTGGATAACATTGCAAGAATCCATAATTGGTTTGCAGGGTCATTTAGAGGCAAATAGGTGAAAGACCCTATTTTCTCAGAGAAGGAGGCCTAATTGGGGCTCTCCCTTGTAGCCCTAAATAAAGAAGGAAGTGTGAGATCGATAAGGGAGATTGCTAAAGTGAGAGTTTAAAAACACCAAATGGAACCATATAAGACATTTTTCAACACCTCCTCATCTCTGCAAGTTCCTAAGTTCATTTGGAGGTGGTAAGCCCTTATCCTAGTTTAAGGGTCAGTGGATCCATGGAAGAAGTAAGCACCAAGAATTGATTTGTCTCGGTTGGATTGTATTGGTAGTTTGGTTGGGGTTGAAGACCAGAGGATTGGAAATTTGAAGGTATCCTATAGGTTAGTGGTGTTAGTTGGGGAACTTAAGGGTCACTAGGTGGACCTAGGCAAGGGCTAGGGATTAGCTCTCCCAACCTCCCTATCAGATTGGTATCAGAGCCCCAAAAGTTTTTTGGATTGCATAGTGCATGTCAGAGTGTGAATCTAGTGGATCTTCAAACATGGTGACTAATGTGTGTATGCACCCTAAAATGGTCACCTAGACTTTGGGCCCCATTCTTGCAATTTATCAAATCCCCGAATCAATATTTTCAATTATATCAATTTCCTTGATCAAATCCTAATTCTATCATTTATTCGATTATATTCTATGGGATAACCATTTTATCCTAAGTCTTTATTTAATTAAAAGGAGTTCCCTCCCCTTTTATTAAATAAAAAGCCCCCACTTTTCCTCTTATCCTAAGTTGCACAAATAAAGCATTATTCTTATTTTATAAAAAGGAGAAAAGGCCTTTTTGTCTCACATGAGGCTCAAAAGTCAAAACTTCTTTCTCATTGGAGGAAAATTGTGCACATGGATTTCTCCTCTTTCAAACCCCACCCTTGATCAAATCTTTTTCCTCTTAATCTCCATCATCCGTTGATTCTCATTTCTTATAAAAGAAGAGATCTCTTCTCATTCTAGAACCAACTTTTTATACTAATCTTATGCTATAGGATTTCTTGGTGATTTTGGAGCTTTGGAGATCTTCTTGCATTCTAGCTTTCATTCTTGCATCATAGCTTCATGTTTATGCTTTCTTAGCTTAGATTTCCTTTCAAGCTCTAGCTTAGCTCACATAGCTTAATTAGTAAGGCTTGTAATGCTTTCATTTCCATAGCTTAGTTGCATTCTTGCATCTTCATTTCTAGCATAGCATTGCATTGCATCTTCATTGTTGGTTCTTGAAGATATTGGCATTCTTGCCCTTGTCTCATTGAATCTCCCATTGTGTGGTTTACTAGCAAGGTTATAGGCTTAATAGCTCTAGCTGAGAGCATTCTTAATATCCTTGTGACTCCATGCCTAGGGAGCTCTAGGTCGCTTTCTCAAGGTTTCCAATCCATGGATTCTCTTGGAAGTAATGACTTAGAGAAGTGCACATCTTAGTGTGTACATTTTTTGCGCCCACCGTGGGGTAGAACACTCTTGTTTTGTCCTTTTCATGTATTTTCGCTAATTTTTCATCATATTTTGCTTGCTATTTCGGCTATTTTTTCCATACTTTCTGAAAAAGTTTCACACGATAGTCTTCTAGTATTGTATGATAGTTTATCATATACCTGTGTGATACTTTTCTAGTAAAAGTATCATACGCTTATACAGGATTCTGTCGCACTGGTGTTTTGTACTTTATCGCATGCAAGTAGTACGAAGTATCATTCAGATATAAAGAATCGCACCAGTATATTGTGAAATATCATACGATTCATTCTCTGACGGAACTGTCGCACAAGTCTGGCAGTGAGTGATTTTGGTCATTTCTTTGAAAGATTTGATTGGGTTGTTTCAGATTTCTGATTTGCTGTGGTAGAACAGAGGTTTACTTGCAGATTTTATTTGATTTTTGATGTGCTAACCATTGTGGGGCTAACAAGTTGTGCTTGTAGGTGCTCTCATTTCTTGAATATTTTCCAAAAAGAATGCATGTCAAAGCTTCAAATGCACAAGGGCTACTAATCCTTTCTTGCAGGGCTGCCCAAAGCATAAAAACAAATCAAGTGCTTGTTTATTGCTTTCATTTTTAAGTGTGGCATATACTAGTTGATTCTTTTCTTAGGCACTTAATATCTTGTTGTAGGAGTTTTTGGTGGTAGGAGAGTATGCTCTTCACCCTTGTGGTGAACCAGAAATCTTGACCCACTTCTAGATTTTGAAAGCAAGAGGCTAATTGAACTTTACTTGGTGTGTTTGGGAGAGATTTTTTGAGATAGGAGAGTATGCTCTTCACCTTTGAGGTGAACCAAAAATCTTGAAACTCAAAGATTAATCCACTCTTTGTTTAGTTTTAGAATCCTTTAGCAGGCCTTCTCTTGAGCAATCAAGAGGAACGACCCAAGTGGGGACAAGCTAATATCGAGCTATTCCGACCCACTATAAAATCAAGGCTATCAAGGACACAAAACCTTGGTAGACATAGTACTTGTCTTCACTTAATGTGATTACTTGTGGGATTGTGACCATGAGGAAAATGTTGAGCAAGAATGCTTAAGGTACTCTTGTGGCCGTGAGGTCTGTTACTTGCTACAAGGTAAGGAGTCCCTTTGGGGAGCAAGAGGGGTATTACAGATGAAAGCCCTTACTACGAACCATAGATAGAAGCTACCCAATTTTTCCACTTAGCCTCTTGGTGCAAGGCTAGATCCTAGTGGACTAACTTGGATCACCCCAAGATTACTTACCATCTGTGTTCCTTTGGTTGTGTCATTGGCACTTCCACGACAAAGCCAACATCTATTGTGGGCAACCACTTTGTGTAAGGCGATGGGACATCAAGTGTGGGCCAAGTTGTTAAGTATTGAGCCTTTGTCTTTTTAGGCTAGTAAGTGCTTGAAGTGTTCTTATTTTGATCTACCCATGTAAACGTTCTTGAACATCAAACATCACGGTAGCTTTCATAGGATTTTTCGCTTTGATATCACAATTGCTTGTCTTGGCAAGGTTGCTTTCGCCCTTGTGCAAGTGTTTTACTACATGTTTGATCACCTACTATTTTCAAACCTATCTATTGTCTATTGTTACTATATTTTGAACTATGAAATCAAACTTGCTAGACTGAAACATCGACCAAATTACCTTCAAAACTGATATTTTTACATTCACTGGTCAAGAATCGTACAATACTGAACAATCATCGCACACTGGTCTAAATTTTATTGTGTGATTCTTCGTTGCTGCACAACTGTCGCATAGCTTGCCTAGAAAATATCATACTGAATGCCTGGAAACTATTGCACTACTTCATGCAAAATATCATTTTGGAATATTGTATTGTTCTGTTAGCCTGGAAACTGTCGCACAGAGTAAATTTGCCATCTGTCTGACTTGTGTCATTTTCAATCTTCCTTTGGTCGATCTAGATTTTAGTAGGTCTCTTACCTTGCAGTTGGAAGCCTTTTTGTACCTTGGGCTCCTGTGTTTTGACCCCTTGAATTAGTATTCTTTGGTGTCACAAGTAATCTTGCTTGGAATCGGTAAGTTAGAAGTTATCCTTGTTGAAAAAGTAAACCTTTAGATTCTTTGGTAACACACTTGGAGAGTCTTAGTAGTCTCTTGTCCAATTCACTTCCATCAAAAATCAGTTTCAATTTCAAATATAATTTGGGTAAATCCATCCTCCTGATCCATATGTGCTAGGATACTTATCCTTTGATTGGGCACCTCTGTGGCAGTGTTGGTTTACACCTTTTGCAATTTTCTATCTTACCATCTCTTTTTGGACAATTGAACACTTTTACTATCCTAGTTTGGTATCGATGTTTCATAGGGTCATCTTGTCACCAAGGGTCTTTTCTTTCATGTCAATTACAACAAGGTATCAAGTCAATCAAAGAAAATGACCTCAAGTTGTCTTTGACCAATTACCCTTAGTCCAAACTCGTCAAAAGTGAAAGGGAAAAGAGACCATCTTTGATCAATCCCCTAGGAGAGAGTCTGAAGCTTGGTTTGACCCAAAGAGCAATCCTAGTGAGTTGAGTACCTCTTTAGCACCTTCTCAATCAGATATGGACATGAGTTACACCATGACTAGAAAGGAGAGAGAAGTAATGGATCAAAATCTTGATGACATTTTTTAGAGACATAGGGATAACATGCTATTTGGTGATGAAAATCAACTTGAATCACCCCCTATCAACACCAGATATCTAGATGCCCATCAAAGAGCTGAAAGGTATACAAGATGAGCTCACCAAGATGAAAGGTCACAACCCAAAGACCAAAACAACGAACCTTGTGATGCTCATGTAAATGCAGCATTTACTAACGACTTGTTCAAACATTCGAGACCAAACTCTCCACTCCAAACAACCTCAAGGTATGCGAGT
Organism: Chamaecyparis obtusa; assembly: GCA_027943335.1. NCBI lineage: Eukaryota > Viridiplantae > Streptophyta > Pinopsida > Cupressales > Cupressaceae > Chamaecyparis > Chamaecyparis obtusa. The sequence continues at coordinate 472,975 of BSBK01001569.1, read as the reverse complement.
GAAAGGCTCAAAAGAATTGAGCGAGAAAGGAAAGCCTTTTTGGATGAACAAGTTGTGAAAGAAGAGAGGTTTAGACTCGTAGAGGCGGAGTAACAAGCCTTGTTAGAATTGGAAAGAAAAGCATTTCAATAAGAACAAGATAGGATTTTAGCCCAACAACTCAATGCGCAATTCAACAACATGGGTACCAATAGTGGAAACAACTCTCCACCATCTACTCCTTCGGGAACTCCACAAAGCCGAAGGCATTCAAGGACTCCTTCAAGATCTCCTAGTCCTAGAGGAAGAAGGACTTCACAACATAGGAGACACACACCTCCTAGGAACTCAAGACAACCCTCCCAACGAGCTCATCATGGCTCCCAACATGGAGGAAGTAGTGCAAGTTTTGATGCTCAAGACTTCATGAGGATGCAACAAGAACCACTCTTCCAACAATATGTAGAGAGGTATCTAGATAAAAACAAGGATAAGTTCCTAGAGAGCTTGATCAACAAGGGTGCCAGAGTTCCTTACAACTTTGATGTTGATAGAAAAATCAAGAAACAAGGACCATCCCAAGAAGAGGAGATCAAAAAACTCAAGCGTATGATGGAAAAGGTGTTAGCCAAGAAAGTTGAGGACCAGGAAGAAGACAATAGGTTTCTAAGGGAATAGATAGCCCAATTGGAGCAAGTATTGGGTGAAGTGCAGATAAAGACTGAAGAAGTCAGTGACAAGTTGGATGGAAGAGAAGCAAGGGGTAAGGAGATAACTGAGGAGGACAAGACTCTAGAACTAGACCCTGTGTTACAAGAAGAGCCCTTCTTGAAAGCCTTGAAAGTTGTGAGTGGGAAATCTCTAGAAGGCATACCATTATTCAGTGGTAAAATAGAGGTAGATCTAGTCATGGATTGGATAGAAGGCATGTAAAATGTGATGGGGTCACTGAGGCACATAAGGTAAGAGTAGCCAAATCTAGGCTTAGAGGCTCTACCTTAACATGGTGGAAGTTTATCCAAATTGAGAGAGAAAAGGAAGGCAAAAATCCAATCTGAACTTGGAAGGGCATGGTAAGAAAAATAAGGGAAGCCTATATGCTAGATGATTACGAGATTCAACTCTATAAACAGAGACATAGTTTAAGACAAAAGGACCTTTATGTGAATTCTTATACAGAGGAATTTCAAAAGCTTTTCATGAGGTCAAATTTTTCATAAGATGAAAGCATCAAAGTAGATAGATATTTGAATGGTTTGAAGTGGAGTATACAAGAGGAAATGGCTCTTCTCAGTCTTGAGATAGTCCACTAGTGTTATAAACTGGCCATCAAGATTGAAGACAAGAGTAGAAGGAAACAAGAGCAAACCTCCAAGAGTAGAGGCAGAGGAAGAGATCAAAGGGGACACAGAGGAAGCTACCAAGGTAGAGGGACTGAACAAAGAAGTCAGGGAGAGTCCAAACCTGCTAAACATAGTGGTGAGTCATCTTATAGAGGGAATTTTGGTAGAGGTAGAGGCAACCAAGGAGGCTCCACCAGAGGAAGAAGTGTAGACAGGAGCAATTCATATTTTGCTAGCATGAAATGCTATAACTGTGGGGAGATGGGACATCCAGCCAATAGGTGCCCAGATAAGGCATCTTCTTCAAATGTAGAAAAGAGAGTGGCCTACACTCAAGAGGAAACTTCAAGTGTCAAATCACTGGAGGTTAGCCATATTGAATAGAAATGGGTGAGCACCTCCTTTTTAGGAGGGTACTCATTAGACAACCAGCAAAGGAAGAGCCAAGGCAAAGAAGATAGCTCTTTAGAGTGAAGTGTAATGTCATGGGGAAAGTTTGCAAGGTGATTTTTGACTCTGGCTCCATAGACAACATCATTGTAGAAGAGGCAGTCAAGACACTTAATCTTCCCAAGGTACCTCATACCAATCCTTACAAGGTAACATGGTTGAATAAGGGACAAAGTGTCCTAGTAAATGAGCAAGCATGGATTGAGTTTTCTATTGGTGGGTATAAATACAAGTTATTGTGTGATGTGCTACCCATGGATGCATGCCACCTATTTTTATGAAGGCCATGATAGTTTGACATAGAAGCTATCTACAATGGCAAAGAAAAAACTGTTACCTTTAAGAAGGATGGATTAACCTTCAAGCTACAATCTTTGCTATAAGAATAAGGGGAGAAATCCAAGACCCGTAGTGTGTTGTTGAGAAGTGGAAGGGAGTTTTTATATGCACTCCAAGAAAGGGACAGTGAGGGATATGCCATAGTGGTGAAGCCTAAGGAAGAAGAGAAACCTACTCAAGCACCACTACCAAAGGAGATTCAAGAGTTACATGGTAAGTACAAGGATATTGTGAGTGATGGGACACCAACAACCCTACCACCTAAGAGGTCAATAAGTCATAAAATTGACTTCATACTAGGGGCCTCATTTCCTAACAAAGCAACATACAAACTCACATTGGAGTAGAATCAAGAGGTGGTAAGACAAGTGCAAGAGTTGCTTGATCAAGGGCTCATAAAGAAGAGTATTAGCCCATGTATAGTACCAATGGTCCTAGCATCAAAGAAATGGGGCAAATGAAGGCTTTGTAGTGATTTAAGAGCCATTATCTGGATCATAATTATGTATAGGTTTCCCATAACTAGAATTGAGGACTTGATGAACTGTTTAGGAGCCCAATACTTCACCAAGTTGGATCTTAAGAGTGGTTACTACCATATTAGAATAAAGGATGGAGATGAGTGGAAGACAACCTTTAAGACCACTGAAGGGCTATATGAGTGGCTTGTAATGCCATTTGGGCTTACTAATGCCCCAAGAACATTCATGAGACTGATGAATGAGGTATTAAAGGACTGCATAGGAAGATTTTTGGTGATATATCTTGATGATATACTTATCTTCAGCAAGACAAAAGAGCAACACCTAACACATTTGGAGATTGTACTAAAAAGACTCCATGAGGAACAATTGGCAATCAACCTAGAGAAGTGTGGATTCCTCAAGCAAGAGCTAGTTTATTTGGGGTTTGTGGTATCCAAAGGCCAACTAAAAATGGAACCAAGCAAGGTGGACACTATCACAAATTGGACTACACCAAACACTTGGACAAAAGTAAGAATTTTTCATGGTCTTGCTCAATTTTATAGGAAGTTCATAAGGAAATTTAGTGGCATATGTGCACCAGCCCTATACACCATAAAGGGTGGAGTGAAGACCAAGTTTAGATGGACACTAGAAGCTAGCAAGGCATTTGAGAAGTTGAAACAGCAAATGGCAACACAACCCATTCTCCTACTACCTAGTTTTGATAAACTATTCACCTTGGAGTGTGATGCAAGTGACATAGTAGTTGGAGGAGTGTTGAGTCAAGAAGATATGCCCATAGCCTTATTCCATGAGAAGCTTAATGAGGCTAAGAAGAAGTATTAAACCTATGACTTGGAGCTATATGCTTTAGTTTAGTCACTTAGGAAGTGGAGGCATTACCTCCTTCCTAAAGAGTTTGTGGTATTCACTGACAACCAAGCCTTGAGTTACATCAACACCCAAGAGAAGCTAAGTAATAGACATCTCAAATGGATGGAGTATCTATAGGCTTTCACCTTCACCATCAAGCATAAGAAGGGACAACTGAAAAAGGTAGTAGATGCATTGAGTAGGAGGCTACTAATAGTCAAAGAGGTTCAACTCCAAAGCATAGGGATAGACATCTACAAGGACCTCTACAATGATGATGAGTATTTCTCTAAGGCTTTCAAGGTATGCTCTAATTTTGAGAATCATTTCCATAGTCAGTTTATTGACTGTACTTTGCAAAGTGGATTTTTATTCAAGGGGAATCAATTGTGTGTTTCCAAGGGATCAATGAGAGAGAATCTCAATCAAGAAAATCACAATGGCAGTCTTAGTGGCCATTTTGGCATCAATAAAACAATGGAGTTGGTACAAAGGTTCTACTTGTTAGGAATGGGAACACTGAGAGGGGGTGGGGGTGAATCAGTGTTCACTGTATTTTAACTTTTCACTTTAATCTGAATATTGAATTATAAATGCTTAAGTACTAATTAAATATTCACATAAACATGAAACATGAAAGCAACACATGACACAAATATGGTTATGGGGAAACCCAAATAGGTAAAAACTCCGGTGGGACTTGATACCCACTAATAATCTGCACTAGTGTTTTGTGATCCTTGTTAGAAGATCCTTTACCCTATTAAGAGTAGCTTTACAATGCTTTTAGTACAGTAAACCTTGTTAAGGGTCAGACCCTATTAGGAGTCTTTTACAATGATCCCTGTTAGGGGAGTGGACTCACTATCCTAGAGCTCACTACTCAAATGATGAAGGCTATAACCTTTTGAATCAAATACACACTATATCTACAGGTGAATTGTCACTGTGACACTGCTTGTCAGATCAGTTCCTTTGGTGCGCTAATGCTTTGACCTCTTGCAAAGCTCTAATACATCATATGCTCTCTTCACATACCTCTTCTCTACTTCTCACAACTTTATTTCCACATCCGTCCAAATACAATGGGCCCACCTTATATTTATGTGCTCATACCAATTATACAATTAGGTCGGCCCTATAACTAATTACAAATAATGCTTCCAAATGAATTGGCTTAAGCGTCCTTACAATTATACATATACATATGTCAAAAACCTAAATACAATGGGCGCATGGCCTCTACAAAATTAATTTACAATCGCAAACCAAAATAGTCATTGTCGGCTCTATGCTGGCACACACTGGCTATGCAACTTCAACTGACTGTAACTTTCTCATCTTTGCATATCTACTTATGCGTTCTTAGACTAAGCATAAGTATAGTCTAACAACCTTAACTTCTAGGGTGCATACCATATTTCATTCGTACACATGGGCACAGGTGCTTTGAGCTGCAGGAACTCTGTATGTTGTCCAATCTTCAACACTTAATTGATTTCTGATCTTTACACTTAGTGCGCTGACTCCAAACTACTATATGACTTTGTTTCCATAATGACAACACTATATCTAGTCATATACTTTAGTATAGACAACTTTCCAACACTACTATTGGCCTAAATTACCTAGAGATGTTAGGAGGTATATGGAGGAATATGTAATATGCATGAAAGCCAAAGGAGGATTCAATAATGTAGGACTTTATCAACCCCTACCCATTCCTAATAGGCCATGGGAATGCATTAGCATGGACTTCATAGTGGGACTCCCCAAGACAAGGACATGGATGGATAATATTTATGTGGTGGTGGACAGGTTTTGTAAGATGAGTCACTTCATTTCCTGCAAGACAACACATGGTACCATTCACATTGTTTAACTCTTCTTCAAAGAAGTGGTAAGAATTCATGGACTACCACTTAGCATAGTCTCAGACAGAGATGCAAAGTTTATGGGTCATTTTCTAAAGACCCTATGATATAGGTTGGGTACTAACCTATCATTTGGCTTAGCTTATCATCCTCAAATAGATGGCCAAACTAAAGTAATCAATAGGGTATTGGGTAACTTACTAAGGTGCCTAACCAAGGAGTATTGGAAGACTTGGGATTTAGTCCTCCCTCAAGCACAATATGCCTATAATGACAGTGTGAATAGAACCACAAGCAAGAGTCCTTTTGAGGTGGTTTATGGAATGCATCCAAGGGGTATAAATGAGCTCAAAGACTTAGGAGGTTCAGACAATAGGAGTGGTTATGTTGAGGACTTCTCCCAAACCATGAAGGAAGTCCAAGAACAAGTAAAAAGAACCCTAACTAAGGTAACTCAAAAGTTGAAAGCCAAAGTGGAAGAGAGAATGAAGGATGTATAGTTTGTAGTGGGTGATTATGTCATGGTACACCTCAACAAGTCTAGGATGCAAAAGGGAGTACCTACCAAGCTGTAGATGAAGAGAGTTGGCCCATGCTAAATTCTAGCTAAGTATGGAGCCAATACCTATAAGGTGGATCTCCCACAAGACTTATCCATTTTTCCAGCCTTAAATGTAGTAGAAATGGTCAAATATAAAGGACCATTAACTGAGATAACTCAGAATATGTAGGAAGTACTATCAGACATTAGTTCAGTGGCTATTCCTCCAAAGCCTAAGCCTCAAGTTGAGAAGGTACTTGAATCTAGGGTGAAGAAAAAAACCATGCACATAGTTTACATGGAGCATCTCATCTAGTGGAAGGGACACCTTGAATCTAAAGCAACATGGGTAGAAGAAGGGGACTTTAAAAAGTCTGGCATCAATCCTTCTATTTTATCCTCTATTGAACCTTGAAGTCTTTTGTGTAGAGGGGGAGTATGGTGCAGGATCACCCCTTTTTTTCTTGTTTTGTAAGCCATATTTGGCATGTTTTGATTTCCCTAAGGTCATGTTGACCAATTTGTGGAATCCACTAGGGATTTGGAGTCTATCTAGGTCCTAGGATCTCATGGTGAGACTATGATATGATGGTCTCTTTCTTAGTAAATAGAGGTAGATAATGTCAGGTTGATGTCATAAGGTTTAGAGTGTGTGAGGAATCAATTTTGGAGTCTAGATGTGGTCTATTACTCCATGGGGTCTTCCTAGAGCCTCTAAGAAGAAAGTTTTGAAAAGTTGCTAAATAAGTTGTAAAAGTTTCTTAGCAACTTTTGCAACTTTCAAAAGTTACTCGGTGCAAGTCTGTCTTAACAATCTAGGTAGCTTAAGAGAACTCTAACCTCACATAAACCTAAATTAGGGTTATTTAAGTGAACCTTGGACCAAATCCCAAGGTTGGTCATTCTATTGTATGAAAAACAATTTCTGGAAGTGCGCATAGTGCTTTGATTTGTAAGAAGTTCAGTAAACAATGAATTCAAGGGAGTTGTAATGAGTTAGATTTTGATCAATGGTAGTTAGTAGATGTGAGTGTGTGTGTTTACTTTCAATTTTTTCAATTAGTTTAGTATTTATTATTAATTTCTTTGTCATAGTTTAAATCTTTGTTTTATCTCTGCTCACTAGTTCATACTAGGAGAGTTGTAGACTTGGGGATCTAACTCACTATCCCAATGCTCATTCTGTACAACCTTTTGGGGATAGTGATTAGACTCCATGAGTGTATCATATACAAAAGGAGGGGACCTGGAAATCTTGATAAATGCTTTTACAGTCAAGCCCTAGGCGAGCCATGATGAGCTCGACTAGGAAGGACTGAAACAAGAAGAAGGATATGTTGCAGAGGTGAAATGTGAAATGTGGATTGCTAATTGGAGACCTTAGAAATGGTCGTTGGAAAGATATGTATGCAAGGAGAAGGTTTTATTGATCCATTTGATCACCCAAAAATAAGAAACACTTCATGCAATGAGTAGAAGCCTCAAACCCTACCAAAATCACCTATTTCTGGTTAGGGGGTTGTATGGCTTGGGAAAACCCTAGAACCTCAAAAATCCTTGAGAGTTTGGATAACATTGAAAGAATCCATAATTCGTTTGTAGGGTCATTTGGAGGAAAATAGGTGAAAGACCCTATTTTCTCAGAGAAGGAGGCCTAATTGGGGCTCTCCCTTGCAGCCCTAAATAAAGAAGGAAGTGTGAGATCAATAAGGGAGATTGCTGAAGTGAGAGTTCAAAAACACCAAATGGAACCATATAAGACATTTTTCAACACCTCCTCATCTCTACAAGTTCCTAAGTTCATTTGGAGGTGGTAAGCCCTTATCCTAGTTTAAGGGTTAGTGGATCCATGGAAGAAGTAAGCACCAAGAATTGATTTATCTAGGTTGGATTGTATTGGTAGTTTGGTTAGGGTTGAAGACCAGGGGATTGGACCTTTGAAAGTATCCTATAGGTCAATAGTGTTAGTTGGGGCACTTAAGGGTCACTAGGTGGACCTAGGAAAGGGCTAGGGATTAGCTCTCCTAGCCTCCCTATCACATCATTTAAACATTAAAAAAGTAATAAAACCATTACTATAGAAGATATTCTTCTTTCAAACTAAATCAAAACTCATAAAATAATTATATAATCAATATCCATTATAATTTTTTGGAATCAAGAAATTTAAAACTAAAGAAAAATACTAGTCAATATTCCTTCAAAGTTGAATTTTTTGTGGTTTCTGTAGTTTGGTATCCTTCGAGATCTCTTGTCACCTATTTTTTTAACCTTTCCGTTGCTTTCAATTCCCAACTCTTTGTCCTATATATATATATATATATATATATATATATATATATATATATATATATATATATATATACACACAACTAGTGCACATATCTCCTTTGTTCTCTCAATTGCACACACTTCTTATTCTATTTAGGTGACAATCATTTTTCTTTTTCCTAATCTGATACACACATCCCTCTTTTATTTTATTTTATTTTCCTATCAGTCATAGCTCCAAACTTGAGGGGATTCATAGCATTTTCATCCAAATTGGTGACTATGTACGTCTCTCCTCCACACCACTATCTACATTTCATTCTATTTTTCACCCAATTTTGATGTCTTTTCTAGTAATTTTGTACGGAATTATATGAGGGATTGGAATTAGACATGGTCAACTGAAGTGTAAGACTAAGGAATAGTATTCTGGAGGAAACCATAAAAAGTCTCTTCTCCTTGAAGATGACTACAAACTTTGGCAGTGAATGCTGTAATAAATGAATCTCGTATTTACCTTGAGATGGCTTAGTAAATCCATTGAATCTAGAGAAATTAGAAACAAAAATGATTTCTAAGCCCCTCTAGTGATGTGCGTGCCTTTTTTTTATTTTTTTTATTGCTATGCTTCTCTCCTTTTCGTATCAATCACCCCCCAAATTATGTATAGTCTCCTACCAATGTGTCCCTAAACTTCTCCAAAATTTCCCTCTTAAACAGTACCAATTTTTCCTCAATTGAGGTGTGAGACTCCTAGTGAATCATTAATCATCCCATTTTTAACTTCCCCAAAATAGTAGTTACTGAATCCACTCGCATTTCCTAAGGCACTATAAAAGGATAAAGTGGTTTTTCTTAACTTCCCACTCCCTGAAATGACTCCCAAATTAATTACTGGCCAATCTAAAAAATAAATAAATAAAATTAGTTTTGAACTTACAGTTTCCACAAAAATCTTGGTAAGAATGAAAAATGGGTTTTGACATAAACATGTATTCATGAATACAATATCTTAAGTACACATGAATATTTGGAATATCATTATAAGCATGATGTATAAATAGTACAAGAGTTATCTACACCATAATCATGAAAAATAGAAATGATCATAATTGTCTAATGTAAGTACATAAAAAAAAAATGTATGAAAACATAAATGACATGTGAAACATAGAAGTCAAATAAGGCATAAATGAAAACAATAGGAACTACTCATGAAACATGGTAAGATTAAGCGAAAAGATACCCCCAAGTGGGAAACAAAGCATGAAACATACTATACTCTCTCTTTGTAGAATAACCAACAAATATTCCTTCATCACTTCTAGGATCAAACTTTCTAGTATCTTCATCTCACTTAATGTACCATTTACTTCCAAAAATTCTAAAATATTTCATTGTAGGAATATGACCATACCAAGTGTGGACACCTAAATTTGATTAAACAATTAGGTAATCCAATTTTGTTCTCTTCTAGGACATTTTATTAATTCAATATTATTTATTTTATTAATTTATGTCATCCCCTAATTAATTAATTTAATTAATTAATTATAGTCTAATTTATTATCTAAACGACAAACCCATAGTTTGATAATTAATTAAATCCCCATTCCTCTATTAATTTAAATGGATACATTTATCTATTTGAATTAATTCATAAACCCTCATTTTACTCACACTTGAAATTAAATAATATATTTAAATCCAATTTGAAGCACATGGCTCCTAACCTTAACCCTTGACCAAACCCATCCCAAACTCCTAACATGTAGTTCATACTCAACCCAACCCATTCATACATACTAATCACCCTTAATTAGCTAATGACCCATGATTAGCTAATCCAACCCTCCACTCATTCTCTCTCTTCTCATCACATTCTCCTAATCCTCTCACTTGCCCTCTAATCTAAGCCTAATCACCTCCTAAACATTTGTACAATCATAATCCATGGATTAAGAAATCCTAACCCAACCCAAGTCAACTCTCATGTCACATCCTCACATCCCCCAATTCCATCACCTCATGTCAACCTTAAATGCTTTTACACATCCCTTACACACTCCATCCTTCTCTTACACATTTGTCCCCTCTCACATCTCCTAAAATGGTCACATTCCCCCACTTCTTCCAACCTCTCCCATTGTGACACTTATCACAATGAGATGTATTTGAGAAAGAACAATCCATATTCTCTCTCTTGGATGCATCTTGACCCTTCCTTAGGTTTGCATCTTGACCGTCCATTCATCCCTCCACTTGTGTATAAATTGAGCTCTCTTCTCCTTCATTTTTATTCACCATGAAAGAAAAGTTATCATACCCATTTGAGAGCCATAAAAATCAAAGGCAACCTCATAATGCCAAAATCCTCCCACACTTGAAGCTTGAGCATCATCATTTGAGCACACATATCCTCATTGGACAAATCTTCTACTTTGGAGAGCTACTTGGTTTTGAGGTTTGCATTTCCTTATTTGGTTTTTGCTCTTATTTGTAGGTCTAATCATATATGTTGGAATAGATTAGTATGTTGAATGTTTAACTTAGTTTTACATTCCTAACACACTAGTTTTATTGTATACATTTTGGTATGCCTGATGGGACCCACTTCTAGGGTCATTTCTTCATCATATTCTTCTATTTTACTTTGCAAAACTAACCAAAAACTAATGTTTTTTGTTGTTTGAGTGTTTTTGGGTGTTTTGCAGGTTTGGGATGAAAGAAAACACATTTGTGCTGCCATTCCCGCTCTCGAATTTCACACAGCAGCAAAAATATAGTTTGTGAGAACGTGGGTATGGTCAGCGAGATCACATTCTTGTGAAGGATCCTTCTATTCTCTATCTAAATCTTTATCTCTGTTCCAAAATTCACGAGTCATTTCTCTATCACTGAGTGCGGGATCACATTCCCACAACATGAGAATGCGGTTTGACCAGGCGGGATCGCCATTGTAAACTTGTAAGTCATAAGGCATCTTATTTGAAATCTCAAAATTTGTGCCCTCATTCCCACAACGCAGGATCAATATTTGACCTCGTAGGATCGTACGTTGACCTGGAGGGATCGTGGCTACAAGTATCATACTAAACTCGACATTTATTATTCTCTGTAACTTTTTTGTATTATGATAGACCCGCAATATCGTGGGTACGGTCCATGGGATCATGATATTGTTGTCTGCGGGATTGCAGGAAGGATCAACGAGAACGTGGATTAATCTTTTAAAAATAGAATTTACACACTTTTATTTGGTGTACTAAAAAGAATAGTGAATGCGTGTATACAATTAAAAATGGCTTCATTAATTAATTAAATATTTATTATTTAATTGATATTGACTTGATAAATTAATTAAATATTTATTATTTAATTAATAGTTATTTCCTCTATTTATTAAATAGATTATTCAATTTATTTAGTAAATTCACTATAGTCTATTCCTCTATCCTAAGTCTTCTAATTAGTCTTATTAAAGTGATTTAATTAAATACACAATCACCTAAATATGACTAAGTCCCCTAGTCCACCTCACCTACCTAGTCACCTGACACATCACTTTGGCTAAAATAAATAATTATTATTAATTATTTATTAGTAATTATCCTCACCCACACATGTCCTATTCTTAAGGGCTATGTGGCTTCATAAGACTTGGTCTCATGACCACATGTCCTCTCTTAAACCAAGTCAAGAGACATGCCCTATCCCTAAGGGGCTTCTCAAGCCACCTCTAAGGGTCAAAGGTGACTCATGGGACACTTGTACAAAGAGTCCTCATGAGGAAAAGGTCTCTCCCTCTTTCTCTCTTTGGTCTTTGTGAGACACTTGACATGTGTCTTTCCCTTCCACCCTATTCTTCCTCTCACATTCCAACTACATCCCCCTTTCTCTCAACTCCTTCAACCAAGTCAATCCTAGCCCTAGGATCTTCCACCTTTCATTCTCAACCGTAGGATTGTGCCACCTAGGCCTAGATCCTCCAAAAATCTATAAAAGGAGCCTAATTTCCCCTTTGTGAGCTAATAGGTATTTTGTAATCAAGCATTCAAGCAATAGACAATCAAGCATTCAAGTATCCAAGCACTCATTATCAAGCATATTCATATCATTTTGTGAAACATCCACACTATCATCATCTCATTTACATAATTAGGATTTAGTTTTGCATTCAATCATTCAATCTCCACACTTTGGTATCATCTTGGGCAAGGAGCTTCAAATTGTAAATCTGAGAGCTCAACACATCCAAGAAATCAGAGCATAGGAGGAAAATGGAGACAAGCTACATGGTAGGTGAAGGTAAAATCTTGTTTTAGCTTCATTTTTAATTGTATTCTTCATTGTTGTTTGCTAATTAGTTAGATTTATTAATCTTAGAATAGTTAATTTATCATTTATAGTAGTTAGACATCTAATTTGCATACATTTTTGGTGCCCACCGTGGGGCAACCCACATTTTTCACTTTCAATTTTTAGTTTTCCGTGTGCAGGTTTTTCTACAGGTTATTTCTGCGCATTCATCCCCAATTTATATGCATCTGTTAATTTCTGCACATACATTTTCTGTTACCATAGTCACAACTTTCCATTCTAACTTTCCATTTTCTGTGAAGTTGCTGCGCATTCATTCAACTATTTTGCTCATACATACTTTTCTGCTGCGCATCTATAATTTTTGCGCATATACACCACCTCATTGCATATTAGTATCTCTTTGTTGCGCATCCATCTTTTCTGCACATCCATTCATAATTCATGTGCATTCATTAACTTTTGTTGCACATTTGTTTTATACAGTAGTTACATTTAGTTTTACAGTTGTTTGGGTTTTTAGCTAATCTTTTTAACAAGTTTTTGTTCGTTCTGGTAGTATTTTAGGCTATTTTTGCAGGACGTTATTTTGCAGACCCCATTGCTAAGAAAATTTTCTAACGGTTTGTTTGCAGATTTCCAAGGGGTTTGCAAAAGAAACTAAAATCTTGTTTGGGCTTAAAATATGACATGTTTTTGCTTTGTGTGTCTTCTTTAGCATAGATTTGAGTGTCTGTTGTGTTTTTCTTATTAAGCTATCTGTAATCCCAAAATTATAACAACATATCCTCTCCCCTCACCATTCGTGGACCTTGGGTGTAAGAGAAACTATTATAATTTTTAGAGGGCGGTCTTTGGTGGGAAAAGAGGTACTCACCCCAAGGAACGACCCAATTGGTAATAGGCTAAAGCCAAGCCCTTCCAAACCGGTATATAAAAAATGCTAGTGTGATTAATCTCACATTAGACAGGTGTGAATTCATTGTGGCAACCAAAATCTCCTCCAGTACCCTAGTGGTGCGTTAAAGTCTTACTTAGTAGAGGTGAAAGCCTTGCTTTGAAAAGATTGGGAGAGCCCCCTTAATTGGGAAAATGACTTGATCACAACCACCTGAACGGATGTCCTTATTAAATACATTTGTTTAGTGGCCAAAAACCTTCTATTTGCTGGCTCAAGGGGTCACCCAAGCCCGTGAAGACACCCGACATTACTCACGGTTCATAGTAGAGATAACAGTTCTTTGGGAAGTAATGACCCATTGAATTCAGAACTTGGTGTGCATGGGAAGTGAGTGTACTGTAAGGAGGAGCCCATGCCTCCAAGTTCCTAGGCTGTCCGTTGTGGATTTACGTGGTTGGATTTTATTATCCTAGTGGGGATTCAACAGATATTGTCCTTGCCAACCTTAGGATTGTAAGCATGTTTATGCATTCATACTAGAATAGTTAGATTAAATCATTTTTGTCTTGTGTGAGCGTGTTTATGCATTTTTCATTTGCCAAAAACCAAAAAACTTTAGAAAATTAAAAAAAATTCAAAATCTTACAGTTCAAATCAATCAAAAACAAAAACTTGTGCATTCATCACAATCTGCTGTGCATACATTAAACTATTCTGTGCATTTGATAATTTTCCCACACATCAGTTCAAACTTGCTGCGCATTTGTTTCATTTTTCTGCACATTTATCAATCTGTCCTGCACATTTGTTGCTGTGCATTTACAACAGTGAGCATTTCCACAAACTTTGAAAATTTCAAAATCACTTTTTTAGATACCCATTTTCATCCTTAGTAAGATTCTAGAAAAACATTTGCGTTACACAGACTTCTGATCTTTAGTTTGACCATTTTCATCAATTTTCATCATTCTTCCTTCACCACAAGTCATCAAATCATCTTCTGAAATTCCAAATCTAGTGTTGAAACATTACCCTATCTATCAGATTTTGATCTTTGTGAGTTTATCCTATCAGGATCTATCATCCTCAATCAAACTTACCTAGGTTACTATCTCTTGATTTTCTTTGTCATATCATAGTGAAATTTATACTTCCTATTGACTTAGATTTTATCAAGTTGTCTCATCATTTTTTTCAACACCTTTTCACTATCTTTTCTATCAACCACTCTTTCCATATCTTTTCATCAAACATCTTTCATCCCACAAATCAATTTTCCCATTTTTATGGTTCAAACTTGATCTCAAAAACTAAAACAACCCGTTGATTTAGAATCCCTAGACAAAATGGAAGGAAACAAAAGTAATGACGAGAATCCTTGGCCTGAAGCTCCTAAGAAAACTTCACTTTTTACATCCGAAGAGGAACCCATAGATCAAGAACTTAGGGATGCTACACAAGATCCTAGATTTTATCATGTCATGGAAAGACTCCTAGACCTAGATAGAGAGATGTATTTCCTCATGCTTGCTCAACAAGGAGCTAAACTACCAAGTGATTTTGATATTTCTCATCTTAGAGAACCGACTGTTGTAACCAATCAAGAAATTCCTAGTAGTTCTCAAGATACTCATGGAGCAAAAGAAACCAAGCAACCATCCGATGCTTCTCAAAATGATCAACAGAACCATGCTTCCCAAAATAATGATTCCCACAACAATGTTTCCCAAAACACTCAAGGAAACATGTTATCTTTGGATCCCGTTCTACAACAAATCCAAATGCTTCAACAACAAATTCGTGACATCCAAACTAGATCATCAACTAAGAAGTATTCCTTGGATGATATATGTCCTTATCCTTTTGATAAGAATTTAGCAATGATTCCATTCCCTCCTCACTTTGAGGTACCAAAATTTGACAAATACAAAGGGAATTCAGATCCACAAGACCACATTCACGAGTTTTGTGCTGCTTGTATTGAAGTCGCTCACAATGATACTTATCTTATGCGACTATTTCCATGAAGTTAAGGAGGACAAGCCATGGAATGGTTCTCTAAACTACCCCCAGGCATCAAATCTTTCAATGAGCTTCTTGACAAATTTGTGACTCATTATTCATATAACATCAAACATGAAGTCACTATGCTTGATCTTTGCAATGCACATCAAAAGAATGGAGAACCCTTCCTTACTTTTTTGCAAAGATGGCGTCAATTGTTTTCCAAATATCCATGAACAATTCTTGAACAAGAAAAGATGGATATCTTTGTACACAACCTTACACCAGAAATGAGTTATAGGTTACAATTGCCACCAAACTTCAATAAGCTCATAGAAAATGGTATGAAGATTGAGGAAGCCATGGTCTAAAAAGGTGAGATAAAAATTTATTCTAAAGATAATGCTGAATGCTCAAATTCCAATCCCAACAACTACAACAATGAAAAATCAAAATTCTGGAATAAAAATAAAAACATTGTCAATGATGGGATTGTTGATAATCATAATGTCAAACCAACACAACCCCTTCTCAATCTCATGAGTCAGGCCAATGCTACTCAAGGTACCTACAACAATCAATCAGTAAATCCAAACACCAACAAAGATTCATCTAAACCAAGATTGCCTTTTATGTCCCCTCGAAGAAATTTTACTCCTTTAGGGGAATCTCTCGAATCAGCATTACAGAAGTTAATCACAAAGAAACTCATTATGCTTCTTGAAATGAAATAATTTGAACCTAGAGTAAAACCTTCTTGGTGGAATGCGAATGATTATTGTGAGTTTCACAGAGCAAAAGGATATAAAATCAATGACTGCCTAAGACTAAAAAATGTAGTTCAAGACTTAATTGAAAGTGGTGAAATTGGTGTTGACGGGCATACCTCAAATGAATCACATATGGCTTTCAAAGATCCACTTCCTGAGCATCAAAAAGGAGGTTCTTCCAACAATAAGGGTGACAATCAAGCTAATTATAATTCTACACCCTATCAATATGTTGGTAACATTTCTGAATGTCATCCTTCTAAGTATTATGCCAATGTCATTACCATCAAAGGAAAATCAGAGAGTCAACCAGTCCATGTAATTACTTGTGCTCAATCCAAAGTTACTCTCCAAGGAGTCCAGTCTAAACCAAATGCACCTCAAAACAAGCCGGTTTATGTCCCAAAGTCTACACCAAATATTTCCAACCAGTACAATCTTTTCAAACAACTCAAGAAAACACCTGCCCAGATATCCATCTTAGAGCTTTTGCATCTATCCCCATCTCACAAAGATATCTCTTAAAAAGCTCTCTTAGAGACCTAGGTCCCTACAAATCTAGATCATGATCAATTTCAAGCTATGGTGGGCCATTTAACAACCCCGCATTACTTATCCTTCACTGAAAATGATGACTTAGCTATTACCCAACCTCATAATGCTCCCCTACATATTGAATTCCTTGTCCAGAGTCACAAAATCAAATGAGTACTAATAGATGGAGGAGTTGGCTTAAATATCTGTACATTGAAACTAGTCCTTGCATTGGGATTTTCTGAAAATGCTATTGATCCCAAGAAGAAAATCATGGTAAAAGCTTATGATGAGGAAGAGTGGTCATCCAAGGGATCTATTTTTCTACCAATCAGAGTAGGTCCTATGATCAAAGATGTACCTTGCCAAGTTCTAGACATGGATCTTGCTTATAGAATTCTCTTGGGAAGACCATGGATTCATTCCATGGAAGCTGTACCATCAACTTATCATCAGTGCTTGAAATTCCCTCATAATGCTTAGGAGGTCACTATCAAAGGAGACACTAATCCATTCCAATATTGTAACACAGTAAAGACATCTGATTCTTTGATACCTTATAACCGTACTGGATCTTCTACAACTACACCCAGTGATCCTAGTAATATAGCATCAACTTCTAAATCAAATGGGCTCAAGATAGATATAAAGGAAAGAAGTATGGGAGAATACACTTTAGGTAAGGCTCTTTGCATCATAGAGTTACCTTTATCTCCTAGATCATATGGTAGATCTTTGATCACTAAACAACAATCAGAACCCCCTTCAACACTTATTTATGACACATTCATAAGTGGGGGCACAATATCCAAAGAGGTAGCTGAGCGTAATGCTAATCATTTGCTTAAGTCACAAAAGAATGAAGAGGATATCAAACATGAATATATATCACTTGATGTCTATGGTAAAGGCTATACTTTGCTTCAAAAGATGGGATACCAAGCTGCTGGACCTATAGGGTTACAAAGAGAAGGTGTTATCAAACCAATTTTGAAAAATCCAAACTATCAAAGAGACACTACATGATTAGGATACATAGGAGAAGGACCAAAAGAACCAAAAGGAAAAGAAAAGATCAAACCTTTTCATGAGATATCTAACGCTCCTACCTTACAATTTAGAAAGAATGGTATGTATGTAGATCTAGAGAAACAAAGGATAGCATAGAGAATCATTGATAGACTTGGGGATAATGATGATTCTAACTCAAATGATTATGAATGGGATTCACTATCTGGCTGTACTAAAGAGATAGGAGTTGATGTTGTCCATCACCATAGTAATGATTACCATGAGGGAGAGAGTTCAAAGACTAACTCACTAGGATTGGTCCCACGTGATACTACTTTTGTCGATTGTGAGGAAAGTGACCTTTATCTTTCGATAGATGAATCAGATGAGAGTATGGAAATAGACCTCACTGATACCATTATAAACCTTGACAAATTTTCCATCAATACCATCTCTGCCTAAACTGACCCGAATGATCCAATGCCCCTTGTACATCCTAAAATTATCAATTGGGATTCTCCCAATCATCCAAAACTTGATGTATTCCATAATGATAATGCAATCGTTGACTATCTTGGAATTAGGGATCATTTACCACCAGGGGATCACAAGTCAAGATTTCTGATAGAAATCAATGACATGGCCTACTTTGGAGAGAGTGCCAATCCTTTTAGTCATAAAAATATAAAAATAATCAACAGATCTAATGGTGAAAACCACTCAGTGGCAGTATTAGATCCAAAAATAGTAAAAATAAATGATGCATCTGATGGTGAAAACCTCTCTGAGGCACCTGCCGATGGAAGGATTGACACTCTTCCCAATTATCTATATCAAGAGCAATTTTCCATTCTTATAGAACCAACAGTACCTCTTAGCATTGGAACAAAAGAATCTCCGCGCATCCTCAAAGTAGTAGCATCCTTGACAGACTCAGAGAAAGAGGCTTTTGCAAAATTTTTCAAAGAGAGACAAATCAACTTTGCTTGGTCCTATGCTGATATGCCTGACCTGGATCCAAATCTCATTATGCATCATTTAGCTATCAGACCAGGCATAAAACCAGTTAAGTAGAAGCTCCACAAGATGCACCCACACATTGCACTAATAGTTAAAGTAGAATTGAAGAAGCTCTTAGATGTTGGATTCATTCGTGCTATTGATTATGTTGAGTGGATTTCAAATATTGTTCCCATCTCAAAACTAGACAAGTCTATCAGGATTTGTATTGATTTTTGAGATCTTAATAAAGCTTGTCCAAAAGATGATTTCCCTCTGCCAAATATTGACATTATTGTTGATTTGACAGTTGGGCATGAGATGTTATAATTAATGGATGGATTTTCTGGCTATAACCAAATGAAGATTGTGCCAGAAGACCAGGAAAAGACTTATTTTACTTGTCCATGGGGTACATACTGTGTGCTATAAATATGTCACACTTCTATGGATCATTACATGCAAGGAAACTCAAGAATGAGCCCTCACAAATTGATCCATAGCTCCCTAGGCATGGAGTGCAAGGGATTTTAAGAATGCTCTCAGCTAGAGCTATTTAGCCTATAACCTCGCTAGTAAACCATGCAATGGGAGATTCAATGAAGACAAGGGCAAGAATGCCAATATCCTCAAGAATCAAGAATGAAAATGCAATGCAAGCTAGTTTAAGAATGGAAATGCAAGCTAAACTATGGAAATGAAAGATGCAAGTATTACAAAGCCTCCTAGTTAAACTAGATGAATTAATCTAAAGCATAAAGGAAATCTAAGCTAAGAATGCCATGAAAATAAAGCTACTATGCAAGAAATCAAATCTAACTATGAAGCAAGAAAGCCATGATGATGCAAGAATGAAGACAAGAAGATAGAGTGTTGATGAAGATCCAAGATGAATGCCAACAATGCTCCAAATCTTCAAACCCTAGATGCAAGAATGTCTCCAAAAGCTCCAAGATGACCTAGAAAACCTGTAGCATAACAATAGCATAAAAATTTGTGGATCTAGAATGAAGAAGAGAGCTCTTCTTTTATAGGAAATGAGGAGAAATGGACCATGGAGATTAAGAGGCAAAAGATTTAATCAACGGTGGAGCTTGAAAGAGGAGCAATCCATGTGCACAAGTATCCTCCAATAGGAAAATAAGAGTTGACTTTTGTGTCCATATGAGACAAAAAGTGCTTTTCCCTTTTTTATAAAATAAGAATAATATTTTATTTGTGCAACTTAGGATAAGAGGAAAAGTGGGGGATTTTATTTATTAAAAGGGGAGGAAATATTCCTTTTAATAAATAAAGACTTAGGATAAGATGGTTAGCCCATAGAAAATAATCGAATAAATGATAGAGCTAGGATTTGATCAAGAATAAGCAATTGATAATTTAGCAAAAGGGGCTAATAGTCTAGATGACCATTTTTAGGTGTATACATTTGCCCCTCTTTGACTAATGTGTGATCGATTTGGGAACACATGTAGTCAAAGAATGAAGTTGAAATGTGAGATCGATTTGGGATCACAAAGCAACTCAGATCAGCCAAGAAAGCAAGAGATAGCCAAGAAGGCAAGCAAATAGCGATCTGACTCCAAAGAATGAAGTGCAGAGAGATAGCAAATCCTGCATGATCAACCTGGTAGCAATAGTACTGAACACTTAGGAAAGAGATAGCCAATAAGATATGATGTGTCTGCCCCCTTGGGATCGAAAGCGAAATCCAAGTAGAGGGAAAGCGAAGCAAGAGCAGCATGATCAAATCACTAGAAATCATAATTAAAGAAAGAGAATAGAATAACCATCAAGCAGTGAAGATATGCCCCACACATGGGACACGGGGCACGAACCTATCGGTCCCTCAACCCGAAAACACCACAGAGGGGGATTTGAACTTGGGATTTGAAAGTGAATGAAAGACTAGAAGTTTGAAAGAGATGGAGATGAAGAGGTGAAGAATGCCCTAGCGAAGATGGAAGGATCAAGCCTCAAAAGGTTAGCCAACTGCACGGAAGAAGGAAAAAGATGATCAAGGTGAACTCAGATTTCAGTTTTGATCCCGAAATGAAAGGAAAATGATGTGATATGAAAGACAAGAAGCGAAAGACATGATCAAGAAGAAGCAAAAGGTGAACGCAGTTGATTAACAAGTCCACGTAAGATGAAAAGGAGAGCTCTCTCCATATGCAAGATGCAAAACTAAACTAACATGAACTTAAAGAATGCAAGCTACATGAAAAGTGTTTTACTTGCAAGGTCACAAAGCCAATAGACATCTAATATTCATCATTGAGCGTTATTGGTAGCATCGCGAGATCATACAATACACACTAGCATAACTATGTGAATCTGAATATGATCTATATCAGATAGAAATGTGGAAATCCCACCTAGGCATCAAAGACGTGTAGGTCCAGATGACTAATGTAGTGAGATCACCTAAGTTTGATATAGCAAGATTATGCTCGCATCGAGACACAAGAAAGTCAAGATGACTAGAAGCATGCACTCACGAAACAGTCAAGGATAATACCTTGTAGGTCCATAGTGTCAAGTAAGACCAGCATAAATGCTCATGACAGTGAGGACCAACAAAATATACCCACAAGAAGAAAAAGAAATAAAACATGTTCTCATTCCCTTAGTCTTCTAGCTATGCATCATCGAAAATGATCATAGGGGGAGAACACTCAGCAAAGAAATCATCATAGACAACACACAAAGAAATAAAGTCAAACAAATCTCAGCAAGTCAAGTGCGTGTGTGTAGGTCATAGAGTCAAACTTTGAGTATCGCATCTGCTAGTGAGAAATATTGCATCATCTAGACTGTGGGTAGGATATCTGATAAGTGTTAAGAAACACTCGACGCTAGGGTAGTGTTGATAAACATAGTTGGGGTGGTGTTGAAGAACACCATTTGCGAGGTGCCTAAGAAACCCAGATGCACAAAGAGACCCAATATAAGCTTAAAACAACGTATGCCCCCTAGACTAAGACGAGTCAATTCCAGGCTAGGAGAGGCAAAGCGAGAAGTGGAGCGAATGAGCGCCACGCAAGACTGATAGACATCGGTGCAGAGGGTCTCAAGCAGTGCCTATTTCTAGGTTTTCACCACTTGATAAATTTATTGCAATTTTTTTTTCAGGACTTTTTATAATTTTTTTGTATTTTTGCTACCAAGGCGCCTGTTTCCAGGTTTTCACCAAGGCACTTTTTCAATTTTTTTTTTTTGAGTTTTTTGATTTTTTTGTATTTTTTCAGGACTTTATATGCTTTTTAGGATTTTTTCAGCATCATATATGAATTTTTTTGGAATTTTTTTAGGATCATAAAGTATGTACAAAGAATGCCCCAAACAGAAACGGGCATCAAGAATCTGCTTCCTTTGATGTAGAGAACTGATAGGCCCCAGGCCCAAATGTTGCAACTGTGACAATAGGAGGTCTCAACCAGTTCGACCAATAATAACCAGCCCTAAGCAATGTCTGAGCTAGCGGAGAATCGTTAGAATGTGATCCACATATGCCATTGTGGATTTTAGCTAGCACTTTTTCTGACTCCTCTATTTCTAGACACTTAAGGAGAGTTCCGTCTAGACCCTTCCTATACAAGTCACCAGAGACAAAGGCAAAGTGTAAGGGATGGCGAAAAGAATGGCGTGGTGGATTTGCAAGAGGAATATGAGGTGGAAGATATGAAAAGATGGTAGGATTGTAAGACTTGTGAGTAGGATAGCGTAATTCATCCACTAGGAACTTGAAGCAAAATTTATGATTTTTCATTTGTAAGATGGATGTCGAAGCAACCAAGGCATTAGCAACTTTGTTCTCAGCTCTAGGAATGGGCTGAAGTATAACAGATATGAGATCATGCTTGAAGTAGTGCACCATTTTTCTGTAGAGAATCAGCTTGTCATCTTTTATTTGAGACTCATTATTTTTGAGCAGATTTTTATTTTTACTTTTCTTAGGTGTGGATACTGCCACAATGTGGTTTTTTCCATCCGACCATTGCTCTTTTCTTTTGACGTGATGACTGTGATACTTGATTGCTGATTCAATCTTTTTTGTTGCTAGTTCACTAGTGGAAGAAGTAACAGGTGTTGATGTGAGATGAAATGAAGTGACTAGTTCAATAGCATTTATGCGAGGGATGTCATCTCTGGTAACAAGAGAGGTTGAGCCTATAGGGTAAGCTCCAAAAGTAGCTAGATCTAGACTTGTCATAGAAGAACCAGCGTGGTCCACTAAGGCAATACGAGGAACAAACTCATCAAACCCCACACAAGACCCATCAACCACGTCGGGATGGTTACTACAAGAATGAACCATATCAACATCCATATCATTAGTAGATATACATTTTTCTCCCCAAAGAAGTGAAGTAGAGGGAAGATCATCTCCCATTTGAGCCATAGTGTGTAGCGGTGACTCATCTGTATCTGTGTCTGAATTCCACTCTTGGACAACTTGTTCTTCTTGTTCTACCTCTAAAGGAATGGATGAAGGAACAAAAGTATCAAAGATCACCATAGCAGAAGTGGAAGGCTTCATCTGATCAGAAGGTCTCCCATATGACCTAGGAGAAACAGGTATAGAAGCAAAGGAACCCAGTTTATATTCACCCATACCAAGGCTCATCATCTTAAGTGTTTTCTCAGCAGCAACTAGAGACGTACTAGGATCATCAGTAGGTTCATTGTGAGGAACAAATTTTTCAGTAGCAGCAAGAGCATTATTAGCAATAGTATGGTCTCCAGGAATTACAACTTCAGTGCCATTGTATGGAATTTTGACGCACTGATGATAAGTGGAAGGAACAGCTTGCATGTCATGGATCCAAGGATGACCCAAAAGAATGTTATATGCGAGTGGGATGTCCAATACTTGGAAGCTAATATCTTTCGTGATAGGGCCCACTCGGACAGGCAGCGTGACAAGACCTTTGGAAGATCTTTCCACTTCATCATAAGCTTTTATAGTAATCTTCTTCTTGGAATCCACAGCCAATTCTGACAAACCCAATTGTTGTATGACATTGAAAGAAACAATATTTAACCCTGCACCATTGTCTATCAGGACTCGGCGGACTCGGGTATTGTAGACTAGAACTTCAATGTGTAAAGCTAGATTATGTGGGTGAGCAATAGATATGTCATCTTCTGTAGAAAAGGAGAGAGATAGCGGAGATGAAATGTGGTTGACCATAGCCTGAAATTGATCTGGATCAATGTCATTGGGAACACATGTTGTACGTAGAGCTTTATCAAGAATCTCTCTATACGAAGGGGATAACCGAAGCAACTCAAGGATAGATATCTGTGCTGGTGTCTTTTGCAAATGTTGGACAAGATCATAGCTAGGGGTGGCTGAAGGAGCCACTTGTTTGGAAGGCAAAGCTTGCTTGGGATCTTGCGCAGTTTTAAGGACAATCTTGGCTTGCCCCCTAGTAACAGCATTTAGTGTCTCACTTCGGGAAGATGAACTACCACGTGTTTGCAAGACTAACTTTGGCTTACCATGATTGGTGTTATGATCATCGTGAGACCTCATCATTAGAACTCTCTCAACGGGCTCTACCATGTTAATCACAAGCGTATTAGAAGGATACATGTAATTGATCTTTGCATCATGATTCTTCTTATGTGTTTGAGAGGTTTCCCCCTTATCATGCTTAGGTAGAGGATCTTTGAAAGCTGTGTGATCAGAATTTTTGGTTAAGCCATCAGTGGAGATTGTGCCATTCTCAATAAGTTCCTGAATATCATCCTTAAGCCTAAAACAATTGTCTGTTGGATGTCCCTTATTTCTGTGATAATGGCAGTAATGATCCTCTCTCCACCAATCAGGCTTATTTATCAGATCCCAGTTACCAGGTTTATTAGGAAGCGTAAGATATCCATTGTCAACCAAAGTCTTAAGGATCACATCGTAAGGTTCTGCCAACTTGGTATAGACTCACTTTCGAAATGACTTCTTAGGCTTATCTACATATTGAGGTTTAGGAGCATTGTGAGTGTTGCTAGCTTCTTGTTGTTTTGCTGCATAGATAGCGTTGGAGAGATTGAAAGCGGGCTCTTTAACTTTAGGAGCATCAACAACCCCATCATTAACAATATACTTGTTCTTATTCCAAGGTTTGTTCTTGTCTTTACCATTGCCTTTAGCATCTTTATTAATAACAATATCCCCTTTTCTTATAGCTACATCCTCAATTCGATATGCACTTTCAACCATGTCATGGAAGGAGGAGAACAATTGCTTCCTTAGATCATAAAATAGCTCAGGCACAAGTGTGTTGACGAAAATGTCAATCTTTTCTCTTTCGGGTAGCTGACGAGGATATCGAGAATACAATGACCTCCAACATTGTAAGTAAGTTGCAAATGGCTCACCTTGATGTTGTCTTAGATTACCGAGATCTATCACAGTGACAGGTTGTTGGATGTTGTAAGAGTACTGTTGGGTAAATCGCTGAGCTAACTCATCAAAAGTCTTAAGCGGTGGTGTCAATTTCGCAAACCATTCCAAAGCTTGGCCTCTTAAGCTTCGAGGGAATAAGCATAGGAGATATGTGTCTTCATGAAGAAAGTCCATACTAAGAGCATAAAAATGACGCACATGGTCATGAGGATCACCATTTCCATCATACTTGTCATATTTAGGAACCTCAATATCCTTAGGAAATGGGACCATGTATAGATCTTTATCAAAAGGAAGAGCACAAATTGATTCTACAAAAGAGACCTTTGGAGGCTCTTTTTCTAATGCCATTTGGGTAAGGTGTTGATTTGTCCGACATAATTCTTCTTGCAGGACTTCCAATTCAGTTGGTACTCTTTGTTGGACAATTTGTCTGACATCATAGCCGGGAGGAAGCTTGTATCCTCTAGAAGTCATATATTGAAAATATTGATCGCCATTACGCTCTAAAAGCTTATGCATCATTCGTTGGAAATCCACATCTTGTTCACATCTCATAAGATCCTCACTAGAAATCTCATCATTAGCCTCTGCCTCATGTTGAGAGGGAGGAGGTCTAGAAGGTGAAGAAGGCATAGCAAAAGTTGGCCTTGGAGGAGATCTTGGTGGCGTGTTGTTGCCATTGTTGCCATTGTTAAAAAGAGGTCTATGCTCATGATTACTAGTCTCAGGTTGCTCATGAAATGTCCCTCTATAAGCCATGTGCCTAGTAGCATCCATCCTTTGTTGATTGTGTTCTTTGTCTAAGCATGCTTGATTATCCTTACGCTCAAAGTGTTCTTGCAAGAGTTGAAACTTTTCTTGTTCAGTCAAAGTGAGTGAGACACTGTCTGTGTTTTTGGGGATCTTGAATGCGGAAAAGAGGAAACCTCCTTTATACCATGGTGTAGCCTTAGAATTCTCAGATTGGTCAGAACTAGAACAGTTGTTGCTAATGGGTGCTTTTGAACATCTAGTTGGAGAAGGTAACTGTGTATAATTGAACGGAGGATGACTCTCCTACTCAAATTGAGACCGAGTTGTAACCGGCATGAAAAGAGATGTTGGTTGACTAATAGAATGAGACAAAGTTTCTTAGATTTGAGATAAGAAAAGCTAATAAAGATCACTTGTCAAAGTAGAACAATAGAGAGATGACTCGTCAAAAGTGCTCAAGTACTTACATCAATCAATTGACTAAAGCCGAGTAGCGAGCAAGAAGCTCAATAAGCAAGTAGCTAGAGAGGTAACCGTGATGCGACAAGTGATCAAGAGTAGCATTTGTTAAGCTCAAATCCAATAGTTTTAGCTCATTTGTTTCAGTCTAGAACAAATCTAAACATGTAAGTAACAAACCAGTTTCAAGTAAGAATAGAAAAGGACACTCTATAGCAGGTTAAAGTGCAAGTTTAGCAACTCTGAATTGTAGCAATGACAGGACAGCAAAAAGATTCTGGGTGATACTTTCCAGGCAGAAAGGGCGATACTTCTCAGTTTGGGCGATACTTCACCCCAAGCCAGGCGATAGACTATAGTATGGTTGGGCGATAGACTCCAGGCTAGCCGGGCGATAGTCTAGCAGGAGCGAACTATCGTGCGATATATCTCAGCAAAGCGTGCGATAAAATAGCATGGCGCGAACTATTGCGCGATATTTCTCAGTAAGGCGTGCGATACTGTTGCAGATTCGTATGACTTTTTGACCAGTGAACATAAAATTCTCAGTTTTAAAGCATTTTGATCAAGTTCAAAGGTTGGATAGTGCAATTTCTTAGTTTGACAAGCAGTAACAGTAGATAAAAGATAGGTTTGCAAACAGTAGGTGATCAAACATGTCATAGAACACTTGAAACAAGGGCAAAAGCAACCTTGCCAAGACAAGCACTTGTGATATCAAAATAGAAAACCTTATGAACGCTACCGCGTGTTTGAATGTTGAGAACGTTTACACGGGCATAGCACAATCGAAGACAATTCAAGCAATTACTACCTAGAAGGACAAGGCTCATTACTTAGCAATGTGGCCCACAACTTGATGCTCCCTTGCCTCACACCAAGTGGTTGCCCACAAGAGATATTGGCATTGTCATGGAAGTGTCAAAAACACAACCAAAGGAACACATATGGTGAGTGTCTTGGGGTGATCCGGGTAAGTCCACTTGGATCAATCCTTGCACCAAGAAGCTAAGCGGCTAAAATAGGGTGGCCTCTATCTAATGGTTTGTAGTAAGGGTTTCCGTTCATAGCACCCCTCTTGCTCCTCATAAAGGACTAGGACCTCGCGGCCTCAAGAGTACCTTAAGCATTCTTGCTTAATGCTTTCCTCATGGTCACAATGCCACAAGTTACTCACATCAAGCGAAGATAAGTACTATGTCTACCAAGGTTTTGTGTCCTCGATAGCCTTGAGATTATAGTGAGTTGGAATCACTCACCACCAAGGAAAATGATGACAAGGTTGTCCCCACTTGGGTCGTTCCTCTTGATTGCTCAAGAGCAGGCCCACTAAAGGATCCTAAGCTAAACAAAGAGTGGATTAATTCTTGAGGTTCAAGGTTTTTGATTCACCACAAGGGTGAAGAGCATACTCCCCTATCTCAAAAACTTCTCCCAAACACACCAAACAAGATCCAATTACCCCTTTGCTTCCAAAACCTCAAGATGGGTCAAGATTTTCTGATTCACCTAAAGGTGAAGAGCATACTTCTCCTACCACCCCAAGATTTCTTTCACAAAGTATTAAGTGCCTAATGAAACAACTAGTATATGCCGCACTTAATAAAGAAAGAAATTAAACAAGCACTTGATTTGGTTTTTATGCTTAGGGAAACCCTGCAAAAACCATTAGTAGCCCTCTTTTACATGCAATTTTAGCAAATTTCAAGCAAGAAGCACCTACAACCACAACTTGTTAGACCAACAAGAGTTAGGAGAATCAAAATCCAAAATCTAACAATGATTAGTACATAAAAAAAATCAGATAATGTGCAAAAATAACTGATCAAATGATAAAATTTGAAAATGAAACCATCATGGTTGGATTAGGCTCAGAAAGACCTTTCCAACGATATATCACACTTAAACTTTTGATACCATTTAGCCAAGTAGCATGACCCACTTAACCAATCTGCTTGGCACGGATTTGAAAACGCTGGAAATTTCAAAAAATTTCAAAAAGATAGCTAACAACCTGAAACTTGCAAGATAGATAAAATAGCCCAAAAATAGCTCACTACCAGATACAGACATAGTATCACACGATACTTCACCCGACACCAGGCGATACTTTTAGTCTGCGCGATATTTCGCCTTATACCAGGCGATACTTCGCCCGACACCAAGCGATATTCTCTACTATAGCCAGGCGATACTTCTGATAGGCAAAGTATCGCACGCGCATACAGAGGTATATCACGCGATACTTCTTATGACAGGCGAAGTATCACACGCACATACAGAGGTATATCGCACGATACTTCTGGAAAGTATCGCACGATAATCTGAGACAAAAAAATAGAGACAAAAAATTAAGCTGAAAACTTACCGAAAAATTGACGGAAAATGACGAAAATGCAGAAAAAGAAGGGACAAAGCTAGTCTACTCTGCCCCACGGCAGGCGCCAAAAATGTGTGCTATAAATATGTCACACTTCTATGGATCATTACATGCAAGGAAACTCAAGAATGAGCCCTCACAAATCGATCCATAGCTCCCTAGGCATGGAGTGCAAGGGATTTTAAGAATGCTCTCAGCTAGAGCTATTTAGCCTATAACCTCGCTAGTAAACCATGAAATGGGAGATTCAATGAAGACAAGGGCAAGAATGCCAATATCCTCAAGAATCAAGAATGAAAATGCAATGCAAGCTAGTTTAAGAATGGAAATGCAAGCTAAACTATGGAAATGAAAGATGCAAGTATTACAAAGCCTCCTAGTTAAACTAGATGAATTAATCTAAAGCATAAAGGAAATCTAAGCTAAGAATGCCATGAAAATAAAGCTACTATGCAAGAAATCAAATCTAACTATGAAGCAAGAAAGCCATGATGATGCAAGAATGAAGACAAGAAGATAGAGTGTTGATGAAGATCCAAGATGAATGCCAACAATGCTCCAAATCTTCAAACCCTAGATGCAAGAATGTCTCCAAAAGCTCCAAGATGACCTAGAAAACCTGTAGCATAACAATAGCATAAAAATTTGTGGATCTAGAATGAAGAAGAGAGCTCTTCTTTTATAGGAAATGAGGAGAAATGGACCATGGAGATTAAGAGGCAAAAGATTTAATCAACGGTGGAGCTTGAAAGAGGAGCAATCCATGTGCACAAGTATCCTCCAATAGGAAAATAAGAGTTGACTTTTGTGTCCATATGAGACAAAAAGTGCTTTTCCCTTTTTTATAAAATAAGAATAATATTTTATTTGTGCAACTTAGGATAAGAGGAAAAGTGGGGGATTTTATTTATTAAAAGGGGAGGAAATATTCCTTTTAATAAATAAAGACTTAGGATAAGATGGTTAGCCCATAGAAAATAATCGAATAAATGATAGAGCTAGGATTTGATCAAGAATAAGCAATTGATAATTTAGCAAAAGGGGCTAATAGTCTAGATGACCATTTTTAGGTGTATACACATACTGCTGGAATGTGATGACATTTGGCCTCAAAAATGCTGGAGCAACTTACCAAAGAGCAATGACCACAATCTTTCATGATATGATGCATACTATTATGGAAGATTATGTTGATGACATTTTAGCAAAATCCAAAGACAGAGCTGGTCATTTGAGAGTGTTGGATAGAATATTCACCCGGATGGAAAAATATCATATTCGACTCAATCCAAAGAAATGTGCATTTGGAGTCACATCCAGTAAATTGTTAGGGTACATTGTCTCAGCCAAAGGAATCAAAGTAGATCCATAAAAAGTTAAAGCAATAATGGAGATGGCTTCCCCCACTAACATTAGTCAGTTAAGATCTTTACAGAGACGTCTCCAATCCATCCAAAGATTTGTTTCTCAACTAGCAAATTGAAGTCATTCCTTTCAACATTTGTTGCATAAAAATATCTTATTCCAATGGGATGATAAGTGTGAAGAAGCTTTCAATAAAATCAAGCAATATCTGGTGAATCCTCCAACTTTGATGTCACCAATTCTGGGCAAGCCACTCTTGCTCTACATTTCAGCTACGATAGTCTCACTAGGTGCTCTTCTAGCTCAACAAGATCATAAAGGAAAAGAAAAAGCAATCTACTATATCAGTCGCACATTAGTGGGATATGAGCTAAACTATTCTCCTATAGAAAGAGCATGTCTGGCCATTGTTTTTGCTTCATAGAAGTGGTGACATTACATGTTGTGACATTCTATCCAACTCATCGCAAAGATTGATCCTTTAAAGTATCTATTAAGCAAGATAACATTGACAAGCATATTGGTCAAGTGGGTCATGCTACTTAGTGAATTTGATATTGAATATGTAGACAGGAAGGCTATCAAAGGTCAAGTGATAGTAGATCAGCTAGCAGATGCTCCATTAATGGATGACCAACCTATACACATAGAGTTTCCTGATGCATACATCTTAGCTTTATCTACACAAACATGGCAACTATATTTTGATGGATTGTATACTCAACAGGGTTCAGGAGTTGGTATTCTCTTTGTCACACCACAAGGATACACAATTCTCAAATCTTACAAGTTGTTCTTTCCTTGCACCAATAATGTAGTAGGATATGAAGCTTTGCTGATTGGGTTAAAGATGGCTTTGCAATGGAAAGTAATTGAAATAAATGTCTATGGGGATTCTCAGTTGATTATAAATCAGGTTAATGATGATTATCAGACTAAAGATGATAAGTTATTACCATATAAATGTATGGTTGATGACTTCAAACAATATTTCTCAGTCATCACTTTTGAGAAGATTCCTCG
The DNA here is from genome assembly GCA_027943335.1 of Chamaecyparis obtusa. Classification (NCBI taxonomy): domain Eukaryota; kingdom Viridiplantae; phylum Streptophyta; class Pinopsida; order Cupressales; family Cupressaceae; genus Chamaecyparis; species Chamaecyparis obtusa. The sequence continues at coordinate 441,904 of BSBK01001569.1, read as the reverse complement.
GCATGATAAAAAGGCTATCAATGCAATGGCAATGATTACTTCTTTGTTTGATACAGAAGATACCAAGGTTCATTTTGAGTTCTTGGTGGAATCCCTGACTTGTCCTGCATATGATGATCTTGATACGAGTGTTATATGTCATCTAATTTGACACGACTCCCCAATCTATGGAAAAATCTATTCTTATCTAAAAAATGACATCCTACCCCCTGACCTATCCCAAAATAAAAAATGAACTTTTGTCTACCAAGCCTCCCGCTATGTCCTAATATCTGACACCCTTTATTGGTGAGGTCTTGATGGTACTGTCCTACGATGTCTCAAGCATGATGAAGCTCAAACTGCCTTGTGAGACGTACATGAGGGTATTTGTGGGACACATTCGAGTGGTCCCTCTTTGGCTAAGAAACCCATGCATATGGGTTATTATTGGCCTACCATGGAAACATATTCCTTTCATTTTGCTAGGGCATGCAAGAAATGTCAGATACATGGAAACCTTATTCATGCTCTAGCACAAGAGTTACATCCTTTTGCAACTACCTTGCCATTCAGTCGGTGGGGGCTTGACCTCATGGGTGCTATCAAACCTCCATCTTCCAATGGCCACAAATGGATTCTCACTGCAACAGAGTATTTTACTAAATGGATTGAAGCTGTTCCATTGATTACCACCACAGGGAAACAAATATCTATGTTTATCCTAAATTATATCATTTGCAGATATGGTATACCTATGTATCTCATTATTGATCATGGGAAATAATTTCAAAATCAGGACATGGATGAATTGTGCACAAAATTCCATATCACCCATAACTATTCCACCATGTGCTATCCCCAAGGAAACAACCAAGCTGAGGTGTCAAATAAAACTATTATTAAAATCCTACAAAAGACTATCAATGACAGTGGCCGTGACTGGCATATCCAACTGAATCCAGCCTTATGGGCTTATCGTACTTCCATCTATACTCCTACTGGAGCCACCCCATATTCCCTTGTTTATGGATCCAAAGTAGTCTTGCCCCTTGAGGTCGAGTTGCCTTCACTTTGTATCACTCTCAAAGATTTGATTCCTGACGAAGAATATAGAGTTGCACGGTTGACTGAACTAGAACTACTGGATGAATGTCGTCAGAGAGCTTATGATCATTTGAAAGTCTATCAGCAGTGTATGTCTCATCAGTATAACAACAAGGTAAAGATCAGAGACTTTCAGTTGGGTGACCTAGTCCTTCAAGAAAATCCAAAGAATCAATTGCATCGTGAGAAGAAGGGCAAGTTAGAACCCAATTGGTTAGGTCCTTTTGTAGTTACAATAGTTTATGGTTCTGAGGCTTATTAATTGTCCATGCTTGAGGGAGATCCTTTGGATGAACCTCTTAACAACATACACCTTAAGAAATTCTATCCTTGAAATCCCAATGCAAGGGCTATGTATATATTTTGTAAATACAAAAAATCATAAAAATACAAAAAAATAAATAAAAAAATCAAAAGAAAATTGCAATAAAAGTATGTGGTAAAAACCTAGAAATAGGTCATGTGTATCAGGTTAGCTCCTTTATCTATTAGGATTCTTCTAGTGTGTCTGTTCATTATATATATCCACAATAAAACAGCTAGTTAGTCCCAATTCCCACCATGTATATATCATAATAAAATGGCCAGTTCATACAACAGACATTGTATCGACCCATAATAAAACTCCATCATAGCTTGATTGTTTGTCATGGTCTTCATCCTAGTCTTGTTGCATCCGTCTTCATCCATAATAAGTCAGTCCATCACCTAGCTAGGGGCATGTCCTCGGCCTAGTTCAGGTTGTGGATCTTTGATAGTCATGACTCTTAGAGGACATAATGGAGTACTTTCACCAGACAAGTAAATACAATCAAACATTCTTTCACAATGATATCTTTATGATGAATCAGAATTTGTGATCTATCCTTCGAAACATGGCTGTTTATCTATTGATTCTTGACTATACATCATCAATTGAACTAATCACTATACCTTACACTATCTTTTGGCAAAAGAAATGTATATTCATGGCAGGCATGTTAGATTGATTTGTTGTCGATTATGCATTCATATCTAGATTTCATTGTTATCATGTTTCCTATGCTATTCCGTGATATCTTTAACATGAGTTTGAAACTCTCATATGTCATTGATTAGGATAGCCAGGATGGGACATGGTATTTTCTTTGATTGCTGTTTGTGGGATATTTTCTGATGAAATCGAAGGAACAAATAGTTGGGGTGTCTGTGCATAAGTGCCTTCATCAATTTAATAGTATTGACAACATACAACTCATGTTGCTCTACAAATGCTATTTATGGTGATACACCAACACATACCCCGACTCCAAATATTTGTTCCCTGATGGAGGGGGGAATATTCCTTGTCTATTATGCAAACAAAACTCAGGTCATCTCGGTTCAATTATACCTAGATGCTTGTGAAGTTTGCTACATTAAACTCCATGCCAGAAGTGCTCAGGTCATCCTGGTTTAATTATACCATGGTGCTTTCATTTCCTTGCAACATAATGAGCTCAATGATGAAAATCAAATTCTAGTTATTATGAAGTTCTAAGATGATTACATGAAGTTGTGGAGATATACTCATTTCATAATTCATATTGCATTTCATTTAAGAAGTTCATAACTTGCATATCAGTGCTCCTTTTATAGGGATTTGTAAGTTGTCCTTATTAGATTATCTGTTCTCCTAGTTCAATCTTCTTGTGTCAAGTACATTGTTATTTTAAGTTGAGGTCATTTGGACAACAAAAACATTAATGCTTCATCTTGCATTGTACAACATTTTATCAATTCATTTAGGCCATCCATTATCTTTCTTTGTTATGTTCATTTGTATAATTATCAATCTATGTTACATACATGTTTCATGTGTTGTTTTGATTATAGTTATCATTAAAATCTCATTATCTTTTTATTAGGGTGCACATTGTTATATTTTAGTCATCTTATAAACATTTTCATTCATTACATATTATATGCATTTAATACCATCATTTGTTATCATTCATTTAATGTCATCATTTTTTATGCATTATCTACATTGGTTATCATTCATTCATTTACATCATTTATTTATTATCCATTCATTATCCATTATTTACATTGTTCTTTACATCATTTCATTAGTAATCACATAGCATTGTATAAAAGTAAACTCATTTAAGACATGCATTTATATCCACATCATATGTTCACATATTAACCATTATACATCATTTGTTAGATCATTAAGCATCAATAATATCAAATAGCATATAAAGCATTTTGCATTCTAGGACATACATTCTATGCATAATAAAGTAAATCATGATAGAACTGCATCACTATATATAAAGTCCATCACATACAACAAAACTGTCCAAATGTCCAATGATATAAAGAAATATAACAATGTGTCCAAAGTCAGTGTCCATCAAGTCAAAAATATAATGATACAATGGTAACATGATACAACAGTGTATACAATGATCTCTATGATCTATGAGCCACTGCCTCTAGACTCTGTCTATCTCTATCTGCGAGATGCAATGAGGCCTCGTGCTGCTAAACCACCTGATCTTGAGGATTTTCCCTAATCTCCTAAACCTGTCAGTGCTCTCAGAGGGCATGATGAAACACCTCCACTACCAGCTGGTGCCTGTCTATCATCAACCATAGTCCTAATAGCCATTGAGCTCTCTCTATAGCTCCCAATCCACTGATCCCTTGGGACTGCCTATCTATAAGCCTCTCGCCAGTAGGATATCTCCTTCCCGGCACGTACCATGGCTCTCAAGCTATCTCTATGGGGACCCAAATCCTTTGTGCACTATAGCTCATCTAAAAACATCTCTGACTCCCTGAATCTCTCAATCACTGCATCCCTCTCATATCTCGGTAATCCCATCTGGCTCTCTAGCCTCTCAATCCACCTCTCTAGACCAAGAACACGGTCTGCCTGCACCTATGTCATTGCTAGTTGGACTAACAATGAGTCAATATCAGGATCCTCCTCCTCCGCAACATCTCTCTGTAAATAGGGATCCTATCCCCCGATGTCCATCTTTGCTAGCTCCTCTTGAGCATCTACATTAGCCATCGGTACATCCTGCTCATCCAGTCCATCATCAGGGATCTATCCACCCTGTACTACTCTGCCCTGAGCCAATAAAATGTTTGCATCATCCTGTACAACTACTCCTTGTACTGGGATAGCTGGTATTTGTACCTGAGCAACTGGTACCTGTAATGGAGCTTCTACTGCTGGCTGTGCTGGAGGCTATCTCCATCCCTGTCTAGCTAGAGGTAGCATTAATCCCCTCAGCCTCACACCACCTCCTCTCATCCATGGACCAGCCCTATCCCCTCTCCCTCCATCTCCTCCATCACCTCCTCCACCATCACCACCGTCTCCTCTCCCTCATCCCCACCTATCTCACCCATGACATCTCCCATGATGCCTATCTATTGGATCCCTCTCTGGTGGCCTAGCTACTAGATTAGTCAATCATGGAACTGGAAAGTCTCTAAGGAACTGCTCGAAATCAACAGTCATCCCTGGGTCTACAACACCTTGTCTCATAGGCCATGCCTAGAATGGCATGTCCAAAAACTCTTGTCTCGTAACATCAAAAGATGCCATAGGCTCCTAGTCCCATCTCTCCTGATGAGTCCTCATGAACTCCGTCACTCCTTGAGGCATGCCCTGGATCCTGCCAAACTAGCGCAGAACTCGGCTGACCAATTGTCTCTCCAGAATGAAGGGTGTCTGCCCTATAAGCCATTGTGACTCAAAGAAAAATCCTAGCTACCGCTCATCATCCCAGGGCTCACATCCTAGGTAAGGCCTCCATGTCACTATATCCAGTGTATCAAAGGTATATCGCCAGAACTCTAAATGACCCAGTTTTGCCTGAGATAAAACTAATGAATATAAATGGATATACGGCTGTCCTGCACCGCAAAATCTAATAGCTACTGGCCATGTCACAACAATATGCTCCCGTGCCCAAACATGGAGTAGTGTGATGCCTGTTGATAATGATGCACTCCTATGGTACACCACTTGATGTAGATCATGATATAAATGCGCTAATAAGAACACAACCCAAGAAAAACAAGTCCCATCCAACATCTGCTATAGAGTGCGGCCCCATCCAACTGCAAATCTATGTGATCTCCGATCAGGGCATACAAAACCCCCAATCGCTCCTGCTAGTACTATTGGTAGAGGCTCGTACAGATCCACTATGTCCTCCCAACTGATCTCCTCATCAATGTCATCATCTCCGAAGATGACTCTGCACTCCGTCACTCTGCCGTGCCAATCATAATGTACTAACTCCCCTGTGATAGGTAGCTAGAGGATGTGATATACATCCTCTAGTGTGACTATCATCTCCCCTATCAGAAGATGGAAGGTACTCATCTCCGAGTGCCACCGCTCTACCAATGCCATCATCATACTCTGGTTCACTCTGATCTCGGGCATGTAAATCACATGATATAAGCCCGATGCACCAATCAGGAGTCTATCAGTCTCTGACAGTGCCGGTCTCAGATTTTGTGTGATGGGATATCTCTCCCATGAAATCAGAATATCACTAATATCCTCCTATCCAAGTCAACCAACATCAAGCTATCAGATTTTGATAAACTGATCTACAACATCTATCTATCCTATTATATCAACTACAAACATGTTTTTATCATTGTTTTAACAGATGATTTTATCAATTATCTAGCATCAAGACTGGTTAACTAGCAACCATGCTACAATGTTTCCTATCTTGACCAAATCGATCAAATTTAATCGCCGACAGATCAAATCAGCTTATCAACATCTAGTTTGACGTAATTGACTTGCTAATTTAACCAAATTCTATCAAATCAAACAAATGCGCAGCACAGAAAAATGCATGCACTGTATCTTTGAACATTTGTGTAGTAACTCATGTATGCGTAGATTTATTTGACATATGTGCCACAATTCACAACAAATGCATAGCAAGAACCTATGAGCACTTTTAATTCACATTTGTGCATTAAAATTTTTCTTCTAACATGCATGCGCAACTGCTCCAAATGACTGCGTAGAAGTTTTTATTTTCTATGCAAATGTTGCAAGTTGTTGCGCATTCATGCATGATTTCTCCTATCCTACACATACTAAATCCTATCCTATCATGCTAGAAATCACAAATTAACAAAGAGGATCGAATCACCTACTGGCTCACCCGAATTGGGTGGTCGCTAGAATTGTCTGGCCCTCTCGAAGCGGTGATCTGACAATGGATATGGCATCCTGGCAGCTTTTCTCTTCTCTCTCTCGTGCTCTGATCTCCAAATGACAAGTGTGCACAATGAGCCTATTGTGAACCCCTTTGCCTTATTTATAGCATGTGGACCCGATATGCTTGGTGTGTGACCCTATCTCCCATTTTTCTTCTGTTTCATGTTGTTTTCACTCATCTTTTCACCTGTTTCTTTCATGAGATTGATTATCCAACTAGAAAACTACAATAATAATTTTTTTTTAAAAAAATGACAATCTTTTTTGTTAATCAATCTCTCGAGGGGGCATGCATAGGTCATCTTAGACATTGTCTGGTGCAGGGGCAAAATACTTGAAATTTTCTTTGAAACAATGTGACACACACATTATTTCAAAGAGGGGCAAAATGTATACAATTAAAAATGGCTTCATTAATTAATTAAATATTTATTATTTAATTGATATTGACTTGATAAATTAATTTAATATTTATTATTTAATTAATATTTATTTCCTCTATTTATTAAATAGATTATTCAATTTATTTAGTAAATTCACTATAGTCTATTCCTCTATCCTAAGTCTTCTAATTAGTCTTATTAAAGTGATTTAATTAAATACACAATCACCTAAATATGACTAAGTCCCCTAGTCCACCTCACCTACCTAGTCACCTGACACATCACTTTGGCTAAAATAAATAATTATTATTAATTATTTATTAGTAATTATCCTCACCCACACATGTCCTATTCTTAAGGGCTATGTGGCTTCATAAGACTTGGTCTCATGACCACATGTCCTCTCTTAAACCAAGTCAAGAGACATGCCCTATTCCTAAGGGGCTTCTCAAGCCACCTCTAAGGGTCAAAGGTGACTCATGGGACACTTGTACAAAGAGTCCTCATGAGGAAAAGGTCTCTCCCTCTTTCTCTCTTTGGTCTTTGTGAGACACTTGACATGTGTCTTTCCCTTCCACCCTATTCTTCCTCTCACATTCCAACTACATCCCCCTTTCTCTCAACTCCTTCAACCAAGTCAATCCTAGCCCTAGGATCTTCCACCTTTCATTCTCAACCGTAGGATTGTGCCACCTAGGCCTAGATCCTCCGAAAATCTATAAAAGGAGCCTAATTTCCCCTTTGTGAGCTAATAGGTATTTTGTAATCAAGCATTCAAGCAATAGGCAATCAAGCATTCAAGTATCCAAGCACTCATTATCAAGCATATTCATATCATTTTGTGAAACATCCACACTATCATCATCTCATTTTCATAATTAGGATTTAGTTTTGCATTCAATCATTCAATCTCCACACTTTGGTATCATCTTGGGCAAGGAGCTTCAAATTGGAAATTTGAGAGCTCAACACATCCAAGAAATCAGAGCATAGGAGGACAATGGAGACAAGCTACATGGTAAGCGAAGGTAAAACCTTTTTTTAGCTTCATTTTTAATTGTATTCTTCATTGTTGTTTGCTAATTAGTTAGATTTATTAATCTTAGAATAGTTAATTTATCATTTATTGTAGTTAGACATCTAATTTGCATGTAATGCGCAATCAACATCTCATTTTTTATTTATTTAGGGCTTAAAATGAACAAAGGCTAAAATTGACAATCAACCTTCACACTTCACATTGGTGCTTAAAAATGAACAATAATCAATCTTGAATGCTTAAGGGACAATAAATCAATGCAATAAAAAAACTTCAAATTGGTGCCTAAAAAGAATCAAAATCAAGTCTTGAATGCCTAAGGGGAAGTGACACTTATTTGTTTTGAAAGAATCAAACATTATTTTCAAGCATTTTTATTTTCTTTCCAAAAAGAACTTTTCATGCTAAAAATGAGTGTTTGATGTCCTAAGATAGAAAAACATTTAGTCTAAATCTAGGTTCAATTTGGAATGAACTCTTCTTGGCATGTTTGAAGGAGTGTTTTCAACACTTCCTTAGAGATTTTATTTTGTTACAAATCCTTGTTAAAGTAAGAGACGTGAAAGAAATCCACTTGTATCCATATCCTCTCCCCTCACCTTAATAGATCTTGGGTGAAGAGAAAGATCAAGTCCGATTGACTTCACTTCTAGTGAGGCCTGTCTAGAGAGAAGCACTTCCTGTTTAGAAAATGACCTCAAACTGGTAATTCCCTGATTGGTATATAAACAAGGTGTTGAGAAAACTCTCGCCTTATCCTCTCAAGCTTAGGAAAGGTGTGTTGAGAGGATAAGGCATGTCGATGGTAGCCCAAGGTAGGTGAATATCTCTATGATTTTGGCATGGTCATTTGGGCTCTTAAGTAAGTTACGCACGTAAAAAATAATTGGGAGGATGCCATGAATCTTATTAGAAGCCATTAAATGAGAAGCCTAATTGATCTACCCTCAAAGGCTTTCTAATCCTTGTGCAAGGAGAATAGTAATCTCCCCAAGACACTCATCATATCATGCCATCCTTGAGCGCTTGGAACTGGATAATACAACATTATTTAATCCATTACATGTTCATTAATGGCCATATTCTGATTAGCTCTTGGATGTGTGCCTAAGTCAATGAGCAAGGGTTTTTTAGTCACACTAATCCCTTAGGGTAGAAAGTGCATGTGCGTGTCTTCAAAGTTACAAACGTAGTGAAAACATTTATTCAAACATACACAAAATCAGAGTTACAAAGTTCTTTTCCAAAGAGATCATCTATCTATTTTCCCAGAAGATTGCTTTGTCTCTTGTGGGATTGTTTGTCAAAACATCCCAAATCCAAATATCTGTTCAAGACTAGAAGCCAAGGTACACTTACCACAGTCACTTCCTAGCTTGACATTTCCAACATTCAGAGATTGAAGATATTGTGGACCTATGACCAAATTAGTAAAACACAAGAAATCCAAATTGTCAACACTACATGTATATCGAGAAAAGAAGGTTGCCAAAAGAAAACTAAAGAATCACCAACCTACCATCACTGCAATCCAAGAAGAAGAAAAGTACCAAGCAAGACTAGACAACATGGAGTATAACGCAAGAGTCAAGTAGTTTGCATTTCAAATTCAAGTAAACCACCGGTACTATGGTAACATATGATCCTCAACCACTGACTATTGAAAATGTGTGGGCATACCCCACTGAAACACCTACTACAGATTCCATGGAAGCATTCATGTGTCATCCAGGGCATGCACAAATGGTAAGCACAATCATAGCATAGAAACACCTTGCCATATTGGCTAACTATACATAGGAGGGCACTCCCATTCCACCACACCTATGATATTTTAACCCCACAAGACCCATCCACATGCCCACCAATGTCTATCCTGTTGTCATCCAACAAATCCATAATCCCACCATGCAGATATCCCATGTCACTTCACCCATTCCTCATCTCTTGCAGCCTGTCTCAACAAACCCCGTAGGAGAAGTGACAACCCAATCCACCCCCTTTCTATCATGGATGCACCACCTCCACCTGCCACCTCACAAATAGCCTCTCAATCACAAATGCCCATGCAAATGCTACCTCCCACTCAAAACCCTACACAAGCAGTACCCCAACCTGTTGTAAGTTAAGCTTCCATATCAACATCATTTGCCCAAGGAGCAACACAAGCCACTCAGCTTGCATTCACCCAATCCATCACACAACCAATTTCCACCCAAGTTCCTCCACCACCCTATTTCACTAGTGCATAGGCTCAGCAAGTCTCTTTCACAATAGGAATTCCATTTATGGAATCCAAACACCCTCCATCCACACCATCAAATCATACTTTTTCTCCCACTTTTTTAGCACCCTCTGCATCACAACCCACACCCAGAATCGATGCAACATGGAGTCTTAATTAGGCACAAATGAATGCCTTGGGCATACCCACACAATTGCACCTATCCCAACCTGATTATTAGCAAGGAACCATCCCCCAAGCAACTCAACAACCACCTGCACCTACTTTCATGGCATCCTTACCCACTTTCACCAACTACTTGGCCATGCCACCCACTGCTCCTCATGTCATATCTCCACCACCATAATATCCTAGCTCTTCCCATGCCACTAATTTTCTTACACAATCACCTATAGTACATACCCAAGCCACCATCCCCCCTCTTAGTAATGTGGGCATGCATCCCTCATTTATCAAACAAGCCCAACACTAGTCCCAACAACAACCATTCTACCAACCTACTCCGCAACAATAGTATTTTCCAGCGCAACAGGCCAATCCCCTCATCCTCCAACAACAAGCCACATCATATCCCACACAACAACACACCTCCGTGCTAAAACAATAATACATCACCCAAAAAGCCATCGAAAACCCATTCCAGGCCATCTATGTGGTAGGAAAATCTCCCTACCCGTAGTATCCTCCACATATCCCCCCATATTCACCTACAACATCTGACCCATTCCCAATGGGAGTACCCACTCCAAAACCTATCAATTCTAAGTGGGAAGAAATGAAGAATGCTCTCAAGGAACTCAAGGCTGGAAATGAGAGCAAGGCATTCAAGTTCTAAGAGTTGTACCCATACCCTTTCGACAGATCCATCACAATAGTCCCCTTCCCCAAGCATTTTGAGACACCCAAGTTTGACAAGTATCAGAGGAAGGGAGATCTAGTTAGCCATGTTAAAGAGTTTTACATGTAATGCCAAGAGGTGGCATATATCGACAACTTCCTCATGTGCCTTTTCCCTAAAAGTCTAGGAGGAACCACCATTGAGTGGTTCTACAAAATACCATATGGTTCTATCACCACCTTTGCCAAACTCTCAAAGAAATTCATGGCCTAGTATGCACATAATGTTGAAAATGAACTCTCCTTGATGGACCTATGCCATTCAAAAAAAAAAGGAGGTGAGACTCTAGCTGATTACCTACAAAGATGGTAGAACCTCACTACTAGATTATCATACCAACCGTCGGAGAAACACCTCACAAAGATATTCATTAACAATCTTCACCCAAAGATAGAACACTTCATGAGAATTAATTGCATACAGACCTATCAAGACATAAAAGGAAAGGGAATGGACATCAAATGAGGTATTTTGGATGATTGTACCATCAAACATTACAAGGAGAGCTCGCAAGATAGGTCCAACAATGATTAACCTCGCTACTGGAACAAGAACAAAAATGTGGTCATAGACGGAGTCATGGATACCAAACATGTCCAATTTGTTGTAGCTGGTCCTAATCCCCCTCTCCCCATGTACCAGAAGTAAGAACCCATGTACCAACACCAAGCACCCACCTACCCACAACTACCTTGCCAACCACCCATCAATCCAACCAATGCCATATCTGTCACTCAGGGACATAACAAGCCACATGTCCAGAATAACCAAAAGTGCATGTTCACTCCCCTTGGAGAACCCTTGAATGCCATCTTTCACTGTATGGCTAGTGCTAATCTGATTGTGTACCCACAAACCTAGCCCTTTGATGAGTCAACACCCAAGCTAGCCTAGTACATGGACAATGAGTATTATGACTATCATCATGTTAAGGGACATGCCACTGTGAAGTGTATGAAGCTCAAACATTATGTCTAGGACCTCATTGATAAAGAGGAAATCACAGTGGATGCCCCCACCCAGATGTCACCCAATGCTAACCTACAAATCTACCAAAACGTGTTTTCTCAATACAACGCAGGCAAAACCTAGGCCAACACTAATCCACCTCAAAACCAAGGTAAAGGAAAACAAGGTGATCACACTGATGGGAAAGACTATACCACTACTTACATCAACTATGACAAATTTGTCAGTTGCATCTCCCAAGTCGAACCTAATGTGAATATGATCCATGTCAAAGGTGCTGAGATTAAATGCATTGTTACTGTTGTCACTAAGGATTGCACCCAATTTGCTAAGTGTTAAAACTCAGCAATCCTATGAAACATGGGACTATTCTTAGGTTGTGGGTAACCTATCTGAGAATAGACCTCCAGATTAAGGGCCGGCTTCCCTTTGGATCACTTAAAACTGACTAACATTTAGGAGGAAAGGGAGAGAGTGCATAAAAAAAATAACTGGAACTGATTGAAAACAAGGTGATCCACCAAATTTGAAAGGATATCCACAACTGAAATAAGCTTACTGCAACAACAAAATGAAAATAGAACTTCACAACTTGATTCTACTACCTTAAACTTCTTAGGAAAATAGGCTACTTGAAACACAGAGAAGGGAAGATGATTCCACAATTCTAATGTTTTTAGTTTGCACACAAATTAACACTTTAGAGCTAAGATGAACTCCTGAACATTCATTTGGATCAACATATAGATTAAGGATACAAGAACATCCCAATAATCCTGCATGAGATTCAAGAGAAGAATTCTGAAATTGTAGGGAAACAAGAAGAATCAATTTTATTTTTGAAAAGAAACTAAGTACAAGATGTGTCTCTCAGAGCTACAACATTCATATCAGAGAGAATAGAATGAAGAGCTAACCTCCATCATGAAAAGTGAGAGTTATATATCTAAAACCTAGGAATCTGCATTGAAATCCCATCACCTCCTAAGAATAGAAAAAGATCTCGAAATAGATCCATGAGGCTACATCATAACTTGAATGCCAGGTTCCCAAGTTTTTAGGGGTAGCGGAGAAAGTGGGAACCTAAAAAAGATGGTCAAAAGAAGACCACTCTACCCCTCTAAGTCATGTACTAACCATATTCTGATGATAGTTTATAAAAACACCATCACCAGAATTTACATTAATAAATCATGCAATGAGTTAACATTTAAAATCCCATCCCACTAAGGCACAAAAATGGATTTAATGCATATCCTAAAATGGTCTCAACCCAAAATGGGGAAACACATTTTAAAATAATAACATTAAATAATGGAACCCACCTATGCCTAAAATAAATCATGGATTAATATATATTTTAAAATATTCTCAACCCAAAAATGGGGAAAATATATAAAATATTTACATCACATAAAATCCAATGTTTTTAGGAAATTATGGAAAGAATAAATCCTCAACCCTAAAAGAAGGGGAAAAATAAAATCATGCATTATTATCAAAAACCCCTCTTTCGATAATGGGAAACTACTAGCATCAAACCCTCAAACTCGACAACTGGCAAGCTGCTGTTCTCACTGGCAGTTTGAATTTGGAAACATCTAGCACCTTCCTCTCATGACATTACATTGTCAAGGTAGGCATTTGATTTTCTTCTTCATTCTGTTGCTTTTATTTTATTTTCAAGGGCACTGAGGGATGTGAACTCTCTATATGATTTTAGAATGCTGGCATCATTTTCATGAGTGAATCTCAATATATTTCCATTTCTTAAGAGCACTCCTCTAGGTTTCAAGGGTATGGTGCTTTTGTGGCTATGTGTTCAGTCCTTCAAAATCAGAGGGCACTATGCTCATATATTTGTCTTAGTAGATTAGGGTGTTGTGTGTTTTCCTTTCCATGTTTGATGCTTCAGTGCTCACTATTTGATGTTTGGTATCATTTTTGCTTATAATTATACTTCCTCCCTGATTCTTGTATAACCCATGAATACCCTTGAAGCCCACTGCCGCTACTGCAGTGCTAGTTACACGGTTTGTTGTAGCTAGGGCATCATATTTTGTGATGCATTTTTTGCATTGGTCACTGGTGTTTTATTCTGATTGTGCCCTCCTTATGATACATCCTGTGAACAAATCTGGGCGTATCCCTTAATCTTTACATACCCAATTCCAAAAGTATTGATGGCTTGCTGTTGCTTTTATTTACTAAAATGCTTTGTGCTTATTTCTGTAACCTACTCATCACTGGTCTTTTTTTGTGCATGGTTCACTAAAAGCATTCATGACTTGATTGATGATATCAGTTCGTGCATGTAGCTTGCTCTACTCATTTTATTAGTAGCTCCTATTTATCTTCTGTGTTTGAAGACACCATTGTATATATCCCTCTGAAATTCAAGGGCACGGTGTTCAATGAATTATCTTTGCAAACTTGGGCACCATCTTCATGTTTCATTTGTGTTTGCTCACATGGCTTGGCCTGCAAACCTATCCATTGTATTGCATTTGAACTCGAGGCATTGTGAACATACAATCCTCTATCATTGAATGTTGAAATACTAGCAGATGTCGTAGTTGGGTTAAAATGAACTCCTGGGTTATGCACTCAACTATTCATTGTGTTGTTTGATGGCACGTTACCAAGTGCTCGTTGTCTTTCCTTCCACAACTTGTGGACAAGGGTAAAATGCTCAAGAAGGTTTTGGCTTTGGATTTTTGTTGTAACACCATTTCTTATGCTAGCTTGTGGTTTCCTCGATAACCTGGTGCTCGCTATGTTATTTCCTCTTGTATTTGAAAATTAGGGTGTTGTGTTGAGGACACCGAACCCTCACCAGTGTTGAATTTGTTCCCTATAAGCATGCATTGTGTGTCACATCTTGAGTATGAATCGAGGCCTGACTGTTGTAAGATGCCCCTCTCGGTAATATTCACTATATCATGACTGTTTGACACTACATTTGAAGACCCCAGCCTGCTGTGTTCTATCTAGGCTATATACCATGAATGAATGTTGGAGTTTGGTGCCAAGCAATCCATACCAGCTAGGGCATGATCCTTAAGTATTGATATTGAAGCCCCTTTTGTAGGCCCACCCATTGTCTCATTTGCTTAAACATGGTACCTACTATTTGCATTCACGGCTTGTGATAATGCAAGCCCGTGAGTATCGAGGCATTGTGATTTGTGTCATGCATAATTTTTTGCAATGTAATCAATTATTGGTGTTCTATATAGCTGTATCTCATCCATTCAGTGGTATTCAACTCTTGTGGAGCCTGTGGGCTATAAGCTAGGGTGTTTCTATTACTGATTTGAGCTCACTATTTTATTCTATGGCTTCATGTTGGATCACATTGTAGTGGCTACATTCCTTTGAGGCTCTGTGATGCACAATATCATTGTTTCTCTTTTGTCAGCTGTAACTAGCTTGATGCCACTCCATTGATGTTACAATAGGTTGATAGTGTATGGGTATTTCTATCTTGGTAGCTTGTTGAGATGGATCTCCAAGGCCTGGGCTTTCCTTTTTACTATTATTACTGACTATTGTCACCATGCTTGTGCTCTTTTCTTTGGAAACATATCTCACTGATCTTCTATTCTGATTTATTTGTTCATGGGACACCGTGAACCATATTTGTTACTGTCATTATCATGCCCTGTTGTATTCTTTGGAAGCATTTCAATCTTTTATTTA
This sequence comes from Chamaecyparis obtusa, assembly GCA_027943335.1. Lineage (NCBI taxonomy): Eukaryota > Viridiplantae > Streptophyta > Pinopsida > Cupressales > Cupressaceae > Chamaecyparis > Chamaecyparis obtusa. Next base: position 426,343 of record BSBK01001569.1, on the reverse strand, counting down.
CTGTACATGGATCTCATGGTGGCTCCATCTTCATGCCCGATTTCTATGAAGCTCCACTGTTTGAATATAGATCCCCTCTATTATGACTTCATATCATTTGATTATGGTTCTATCTTCATGCATTTATCCTTTATTGTAATGATTAGAGACTCATTGGTTCAAGGCTCATGAAATGTGGAAGCTCAATATTTTGTTAGATTTGTACCCCATTTTGTATTTGATTCATCATGTAGACCTGATCATGTTCATGCTATGATGTAACCTTGAATTAGCTACAAATTTGGAGTGCATTTTACTCCTCTATTTTGATGATGATTCATTATGCCCTGTTGAATGTGCCAGTTGTTTGATTCATTTGAGTGTCCATTGATACTGCATCCTCTTGCTGTTGTTCCTTTGTTGATCATGGGTGTTCTTGGCCCGTGATGCAATCGCTAACAAGGAAATTTGAGGGTTTTCCTATCATGATCTGCATCACAGGTCAAGGTCATTGATCTAGGACATAGAACACCTGAGTTATTGTTGGATCAACTTCTCCTATATCTACATATGGAACAAACATGTCAGTGAAAAACATGTTGTTTCTTTTATTTTGGAGCCTTGATACACATGCCCTAAGCACAACCCTTCCCAGAGGTGTATGACTAGGTGTATGTATGCATCTTGTAAATACTATGATACCAGTCATTGCTTATATCCATGGATCTAACCCATATCTTCTCTTCTCTTCTTGCAGGTTCTGGACCACAGGAGCTCTCTGGATAGGACCAGATCTAGACACCATTACTAGCCAATTTCTGGTACCCCTGTATTTTAATTGATTACTTTATGTATATCTGCACTCATTCATCCAATTCTAGTAATGGCTATGCTCACGATCTGTGTGAGCTTGGATAAATGTTTCTTTCCAGTTCTTTCCCTTTTGTACAACATACTTATCATTGATACATGCACATGTAACTCTTAGATGTAGTTCATTTCCTTTTTTCTTTGATGTACCTTGAAATGAACACAAATATTAAGAAAGACCACTAATAATTTTCAAACTAGGGTGAAGTAGTCTAACTTAGTAACTAGGTCTCTTCAAAATGAGTAAAATATTGATAACAGTTACCATTCGTAGAGGCTAGATATCTGTTGCCGGTGAAAAACTTACCACTATCCCAAGTGCACAATACAACCTCCTAGAACACCTTGGGAATACACCTGCCCAAATCTCCATCCTTGACCTCCTTCGCACATCACCTCTTCATTAGGAAGTCCTCAATCAACAATGCCCTCCAAGAGACTCATGTCCCTATAGACATTAACATCATCCAATTCAAAAACCTTATAGGATACATATCCACATCCTCCACCCTCTCTTTCCAAGCTTTTGATATGCCATCCATTGAGCTAGACCATAACCTCCCACTTCACATTGTCATCATGGTCAATGACTTTGCTATCAAATGGGTCATGATAGATAATGGTGCGGCCCTAAATCTTTGTATATTAAAGTTCATCCAACATGTTGGTTTTAAAAAAGTAGACATCTCACCCGAGATCATCACTTTAAAGGCCTATGACAACCTGGAGCATACATCAGAAGGTATCATCCTACTACCTATCAAGATAGGCCCTGTAATTTAGGAAACCATGTGTCATGTTGTTGATCTTGACCTACCATTTAACATCCTCCTCAAAAGACCATGGATCCACTCCATCAAGGCAGTTCCCTCTACTTTTATCAGTGCATCAAATTCCCACACTAAGGCACTAAAATCACCATCACGTAGATCCCCAACCCTTTGCTTACTACCATGTGTTGGAAGTGTCTTTCCCTCATTGCACTCATTGTCCTGGAACTGACATTGGCACATCCGTTGCCAGTTCATCTTGATCCCACTATGATCCAAAGACTATCCTAGCCTCCACACTTTCTTCCATCAAGATCAACAATAGAGGCTATGGAGAATACAACCTCATTGATGCTTTTGTAGTTGGGGCTCTCCCTTTAGATCCACACACTCAAGGACACCCATGTCATCAAACCAAGGCCCCTCAGGAGGGTCCCAAGATCAAGACTCTGGGTTCATCTACTTTTGTCTCTAATGGAATTTTGAATGGCCAAGAATTGGCACCTAATATCAACCAATGGCTATACAAGGATCCCCCATCTCCTAACACTGAGCTTCTTGGGTATTTCAAAGACAAACACCCCATATCCCATAAATGGGCCACCGGCCAATGGAACTATCAAGGTGGCAGTCTGGGACCCGTAGAAGCTAGAAAGAAAGAACCCATGGAGGCATCCAAGAATCCACAACATCAAGGCCTTGGTTTTAATACCCCTCGCCTACACATACAAGGACCCACTATCGTGACTGGGGGCACTAATTCAATTGGCATGACCCTATTAGATATAAAAAACAAACTTGTAGAAGTCGAAGACATTCTGGAAGAGGAATAAAAATGATCCTATAATGATATCTTTGATGATGAAACCTTCCTGGGAAACTCTATTCTCCATCAACTCGCCATCAACCTCATTGACCTCCCACTCCTCCACCCTGACCTCATAGATTGGGATCAACCAAGCATGGCACATATTGATGAGTTCAGAAGTGAGAAAGTGCTCCTAAAATTCATGGGTGCCACAAGTCAATAGTCAGATTGGGGGAAAGAGTCAACATAAGTCTATTAGCTCAAACCCAAGGGATATTTTGGGGAAGAGGAAGTCCCCAACTGTAAAATAAAAAATCAAAGAGAAAATATAGAATCCTTATGTGAAACCCCCTTGGGGCACATACTAATTCCAACATAGTAAAAATAAAGGGCGTATCCTCTAGTGAAAACCTCTTTGAGGTGCTAGAGGATGGAGACTTGCCTCTTCTCCCTATCTAGGACTACTAGCCAAAATAGTCATCCATTCTCATTGAGGAAACCAAGCCCATTAACTTGGGCATGGAAGAATGTCCAAGAATCACCTACATCATAGCATCTCTAACCAAGGGTGAAGAAATGGCTCTCACTACACTTCTCCAAGAGGCCACCACCAATTTTTCATGGTTGTATGCACATATGCTTGGGCTTGATCCAAATCTCATTGTTCACAATATTGAAGTGGACCCAACCGCTAAAATGGTTAAACAAAAGTTGAGGAAGATGCACCCCAAGGTAGCCCTTTTGGTAAAAATAGAACTGGAAAAGCTCTTAGATGCCAAGATCATTAGAGCTATAGATTTTTTTGGAATGGATCTCCAACATGGTACCTATCACAAAGCCTTTCGATGAATTCAAGATCTGCATTGACTTCAGGGACCTCAACAATGCATTTCCCAAGGATGAATTTCCATTGCCCAACATTGATATGATCGTTGACCTCATAGTAGGCCATGAGATGTTTCCACTCATGGATGGCCATGAAATGTGTCTTTGATGTCACATCGGGAAAACTGATAGGATTCATTGTATCAAGGTGAGGTATCAAGATCGACCCAAAGAAGGTAAAAGCTATCATAGAGATGTCACCTCCCAGAACACTCAAGCTATTAGGAAGCCTACAAGGAAAGTTATATTTGTTCTAAAGGTTCATTTCCCACCTGGTAGACAAGTGCCAACTATTTACAAAATTGTTACGCAAGGACACCACATTCAAATGGGACCCATTATGTCAGTGTAGTTTTGAGAACCTCAAAGAGTACCTGGAAAATTCACCTATCCTTGTACCACCGACGCCAAGTAGGCCCCTCATTTTGTATATATATGCAACTACTACGACATTGGGGGCACTCCTAGCCTAGCTTGATGATAATGGAAAGGAGAGGGCTATCTACTATATCAGTCGTACATTGGTAGGCTATGAGCTAAATTACTCCCCTATGGGAAAATCATACTTAGTAGTAATCTTCTCCACTCAAAAGCTTTGCCACTATATTCTTAGCCACATAGTAAAGCTAATCTCAAAGGTTGACCCTCTCAAGTACATACTCTCAAGGACAACACTCACATGATGGATGCCAAAGTGGGTAAGGCTTCTTAGTAAATTTGACATCTAGTATGTCGATCGAAAATCCATCAAGTGACAAGTCATTGTAGATCATCTTGTTGAAGCACCCTTAGTCGATGCATACCCCCTAGTGATGGATTTCCTAGATGAACATCTCTATATGTTTGAAGAACAACCCCTGTGGAAGCTATACTTTGATGGATCATATACATCACATGGATCAGGGGCATGAATAGTATTTGTGACCCCTCAGGTTGACTACATCCCCAAGTCCTTCAAATTGGGATTCTTGTGCATGAATAATATTATAGAGAAAGAGGACCTCATCGTAGGTCCTAGAATAGCTATCCACTAGAACATCATAGAGTTACAAGTATTCAGGGACTCCCAACTGATCATCAAATAGGTTCTTGATGAGTTCTAGACCAAAGATGACAAGCGATTACCTTACAAAGAGCTTGTGGATAAACTCAAAGAGCACTTTGTTAGCATACAATTCACATAAGTGCCAAGACTTCAAAAAAGGTAGCTAATGCTATGGAAACTATCAGTTTGTTATTGGAGATCCCCCATGATGGGACACAATATGAGTTTTTAGTCGAGCAGCCACACATGCTCGCTTATGAGAATGTTGACTCTGAAATGGTGTGTGTCTTGGTTAGTCCCTAGTCCCCATGGTACCACAACATTTACGCTTACCTAAAGAATGGTATTATATCTCCTCATCTCACCAATACCCAATGCTAAAACCTCATTCATAGAGATTCCCACTACACTCTTATAGAGAACACCCTTTATCATTATGGCTATCATAACATCCTCTCCCAATGTTTAGACTCAAACAAGGTCACCGTGGCTTTACAAGAGGTTCACACTAGCATTTGTGGTTCCCACATGAGTGGCATGGTCCTTGCAAAGTAGCTTCTTAAAGTTAGGTATTACTAGCCGACAATGGAGCATGACGCATGTGAATTTGTAAAGAAGTGCCTACAGTGTCAACAACATGCTAATCTGATCCATGCACTGGCACAAGATCTACAACCCATCGCACCCTCGTGGCCTTTTTCATGTTGTGGTTTTGACCTTGTTGGCATGATCACCCCTCATTCCTTTGATGAACACAAATATATCATAATAACCACTAAATATTTCACAAAGTGGGTTGAGGCAATTCCGCTTAGCCTAACTACATGTGTCCAGATATCCAAATTCATCCTCTATCATATCATTTTCTATTTTGGCATCCCCTCCACCATCTTCTCAGACCACAACACACCATTCAAGAACTAACATGTCAAAGGCCTTTGTGCCCAATTCTAGCCCATATTTCCCAGCAAGGAAATGGTCAAGCTAAGGAACCTAACAAAACTATCCTAAAAATCTTGCAAAAAGTTGTCAATGATTCTAGCATCGACTAGCATCTGCAAATCAATCCCGCCATATGGGCCTACCTCACTTCATTCCGTACACCCATAGGTACCACCTCATACAACCTGGTATATGGTGTTGAAGTTGTCCTACCAATTGAGGTCAAAATCCCTTCACTACGCGTGTCCATGAAGAATTACATCATAGATGAAGACTATCATGTGGCACGTCTCACCTAGTTGGACTTGTTAGATGAGAAGAGGAAACATGCCTATGATCACCTGATCATGTACCTAAAATGACTCAAGAGGAGCTTCAATAAAAAGGTACACCCCCAATAATTCCAAGTGGGAGACATGGTCCTAAAAGAGAACCAAAAATTACAAGCCAATTGTGAGAAGAAAGGGAAGTTTGAGCCCACCTGGTTGGGTCCCTATGTTGTGACAGCTTGTTTCAGCTCTAGAGCCTATAAGTTATCCACACCCAAAGGGGAGACCCTTAATGATCCTATTAATATCATATATCTGAAGCGGTTCTATGCTTGAACCACCCATATGATCCTGAAAAAATTAATAAAAATGGTGAAAAATCTAGAAAATACAAAAAAATTAAAAAATGACTGAAAAAAGTAAAAAGAAAAATAATTGTCCAATGGTGAAAACTTGGAAATCAGATGCCTTGGACAAGTATGTTGGTGAAAACCTAGGAATAGGCACCACACATAGTGGACCGAATCATTATCTACCAAACTCTCATCTTCCCATTGGACCCGCTATCCGTCCCATATCATCCCCTCATTTGTCCATTTCACTCACCCTTGTTCCCAAAGTGTTCTTACCATCACATCAGTAGGAGAGAACTACTATACTATATCCTGAGCTTCTTGTATATACCAAGGCATTACCTATCCTTGCAACATTGAGCTATGTACATAATTTTCACTTGTTAACCTATCCTGATCACCTGAGCTTTTGTAGATATCTGTCTATATATAGTGTCCTCTCTTTTTGGCTCCTTTGTACATATCACCCTAGTTTCCTAATAGTATCTTGATCCCAAATGCATGACCCATCGCAATCACAATCCAAGAAACTTCCTTAGCAAAGCATTCACTGTCACTGTGATTATTCCAGAGTCATCTTTTCGCCAGTTATCAATTCAGCTCTAGCTAATCCCACCAAGCAAGTTCTTGTAGGATGCATCCTTCCTCCTATCTGACCTAATCCCACAATCCACAGTCGGTCAATCTCTTTTGGGAAAAGAATGTCTTTTTGGGTCTTATCATGATTTTTTAATGCTTTCTTTGGTTTTTTTCACAAGTCTCATATTGCTTCTCTCTTCGAGGTCGCCATGATCCTTTATATCATGGTGCACTAAGATGTGAGATGATATCTGAGGAAGGGTCACTTTGATCTTTTGTTTTTCAGCCTGTGAGTTAGTCGGATGCAACCTACTACACAGTCTAAATGTGATCCTTTGGGTCATATGGTGCATTTGGGAAGTATCATTTTCTTGTGGGTTCCTCAGCATAGTTTTCACCATGCTTCCTCTTGGGTTCATGCATGATGCCAGGGGAACCCTTGCATGTCTTTTTTGAGTTAGTCCTCTGCAGCGCTAATGACACAACCTCACCTCAAGTTCCTAGTAACTTTGGCTAGTCCCTTCTGTTTCCATGTCAAACTAAGTTCTCAAACTACATGGTGGTATTCCCCTTCAGACTACCCCACGCTCAAGATTTGTTAAACATCCCCCTCCTATCAAATTCCAACTAAATAATCCTCCTATCAAAGCTCACCAACCATCCTCACAAATCCTAGCCAAATCTCCCTCACATCTTTTCCACCTTTTTCAATCACCTCCCCAAACCTCATCCTGATGCAAACCTATCTACCATCTCCTTCCATCCACATTTCTAACCCATGGATTTTGATTCTGCAACTATCCCCTCACTTGCTATCCATCCCACTTCAACACTCTCTACCCCTCAGTGATGGTTCAGTCAGGCGGTGATATGCTTCACCACCATACCCATCCTCACATCTCATCTCATATGCATGCTCCACTTCAGTACCTTGCAATTTTCCATCTGCATTTTTGCATTTCCTTTTCGCCTGCATAATTGCATTTTGCCTTCTTCATTTCATTAACATTTTTTCTCATCCTAAATTGTATTAACATCCCCTTATCATTCTATATACACTACATCTCATCTTATAGTCATCATCTTAGGTTGCATTATCTCATCTCATTTTCGCATTCTCGTCCCTTGCCACATCTATGCATTCATTTTAGATTGATTTCATTGTTAATCCATCTTAGACTCATGTCCTTTTTTAGATTCATTTCATTATCCTATCATTTTAGAATCATTTCATCTTGCATTCTTTAGTTAATTCATTTTAAATCATTTCATCTTGCATCCTTTAGTTAATCCATTTTCAAACCTTTCATCTTGCATAGTTAGGTTCAATTTAAATCTTGCATTTTTAGTTTCATTTTAGATCTATTTTATCTTGCATAGTTAATCATTTAAATTCATTTAAGGTTCATTTTAATCATGCATTGTTAATTAATTTTAGGTTCATTTTAATCTTGCATAGTTAATCATTTAAATTTATTTTAGGTTCATTTTAATCTTGCATTGATTAAGTTCATTGTTATCTTGCATTGATTAAGTTCATTGTTATCTTGCATTGTTAGGTTCATTGTTATCTTGCATTGTTAGGTCATTTTTATCTTACATTGTTAAGACATCATGCATCCATATGCACATTAAATTATAATATAAGTAAATCATGCATCACACATAGGGCATCACATCACATACTGCATCCACAAACCATTAGTAATTGCATCTCATATATACACACATCATATCAAACATCACATAGGAACCTCTCATCCTGCATCACACACATGTGAGTCTCACATCATATAGTAAATAGCATCACATCCTACATCACCCATGTCAGTGCATCATAAACATCCATACATTCATCATTACACATCATATCCCACCCCAGCTCATCATGTATATATAATCACGAAAAAGAATACAAGAATACCCCATCCCAAAAGAGTAAAAGAATAACTTTATGTCCTAGTCCATGTCCATAAAAAGTACAGATACAATATACATAGGTACCATGCCCTTGATCAATAAATGCTAAAATACATGATTAAAAACTGCAACATATCACTACCGATCTATCTCTCTCGAGGGAGGCTACATCTCGACATCACCGGCTAGGGGGTCGCCTTGTGCTGGATCCTACAATGGTACCGTAGAGAAATCCACTTGCATGACCCTAGGTTCCAGTCACTCCATTGTGCCCTATATCCCTATAATCTACACTCTTGAATTCTTGCCCTGCTCTTGAATCCACATCCATACTTGACCACAACACCTCTGTCTCTTCCATCTGCATAGAGCTATCAGCCGACCACTACTGACTCTTTGAGTGCCCTAGTCGATAGCTCTCTTGTCTCATCCTTTGAGAGGCACCAACCATAGGTGTGCTACCTCCTGTCCTCTAGTTACTACCAACACCTGTGCTTGGATTCCCATCTATCTATGACCCTATGGCCCCTGAGTGGCTCGCACGTCTATAGTGCTGGCATTTCTTGGGTGGTATTGACATATGGTATATGCCCCAATACCACCCTATTTTCTCCCTTAAATTGACCAACTCCCTCTGTAATTGACCCACCTCTCAAGATCACTCCTGAGAGCTCTATATCACTCTATCTCCTTTGGGAGTCTGCCTCTTGACTACAAAATTTTGCATTTCCATGTCTCTCTCCCCATACAACAGGTATCACTTTTACTGTAGACCATCCCTCTCCCCTTGTAGTTGATCCCTCTCTCCCCATAGCTGGTCCCTCTCCACCATCAGCCCATCCCTCTCTCTCCTCTCCTGCTCTGTCTTGTTGATCGTCAAGAGTACATCTTGTAAGGCCCAGGCGAGCTGTGTTGTCAAGGCATCTCGCTCATCCTATGTATCATGAAGCATTTAGCTCATGCGATCAAAGGTTTCCTGTAATGACTTGAGACACCCTTCTAGATCTCCCCCTCCTCTTCCCAATGACCCCACTCCTATTGACTGCCCTGGTGGTGGTGGTGGTGGTGGTGGTGCTCCTTGCCCCAATGGTACCTATCCCCAATCTCCCCCTCCTCCCCCATCCACGTCCATCCCATCTCCTCCCCCACCACCTCCTCCCCCTCCATATCCATCTCCATCTCCATCTCCATCTCCATCTCCATCTCCTCCTCCTCTCCTCCCACCCCTCTGTCCTCTTTGACCCCTTTTTCTCAGCCCTGGCCCTCCACTGATAGGAAAACCTACTCTCCCTATGCCCCTTGGTGGCTGAAACCATGCATCATAAGATGGGGTGGTCCCCGTATCTACCTATCCTCCAACCTAGTCCCACTAGAACAATTACATCGCCTACCACTCTGCCAACAACCCCACCCTATCCACCCTCCCCCCAAACTTTGAAACCCACTCTCCAGTGGCTCTCTAATACCAGTGAGCAACGTCTGGTACATCCTGTGCAAACATAAACTATCAGGAGACCCTATCCAGCCTGTACTCCTCCACGATGGACTCCCATTTCCCTGTGATGTATGTCGACATCACGACATATGAAAAATCCCTTTGATCCTACACCCATGGTCCTTGCCCTAGGTATGGTCACCAGATGATCCCATCTCAGATCCCATCTAGTGTCTCTCTCTAATGGTCAATGTCATCTACCACTTGGTATGCTAGTAGCTCCCCCCAACTATACATTGTAGGCTCTTGTGGCTACCTATCAGTCCTCCCTAGTGGTCTCAACACTTCTATGTGCTCCCACGCCCTTACTTGTAGGATGGAGGCAAATCCAAAGCTCCTCCCCATGCCATTTGTATCATGAAAGATGATCTAGTGCAGGTTCCTATACATCTCTGCCAGCGTTAGTGTGCTCCAGGTTGCTGGGGCACTTGCATCAATGATTCACACTATCCCCGAGATTAGTGCTAGTGTCACCCCTATATCTGCTGTGTCCGAGGCTATGTACCCTGAAACCAGGCTGCATACATAAAAGTAAAGTCGATGTGTTGGTGGCACTGCTACTGCATGGTGTGCCAGAGCCAACTGTCCATGATGCAAGACTAGCACTACACTTGGTCCTAGAAGTGGGGCCACCACCTGCTGCTATGTGTATGACCCTGCCATCACTAGTGTTCCCTAGATCTACAATCTAAAGATCTGATAAATGTCCTCAAAAGTCACCGTCATCTCCCATGTAGGTAGGTGGAACATCCCTGTCTCAGAGTGCCACCGCTCACATAGCACAGTGACCATCACCATAAAATGTCCATCTTTGTGGCATCTGGGCTAAGTACCCTAGCCCTAGTGCATCCACCCATGCCCACTCTACAGGGGTGAAATGATCTCCCACTACCAGCACCACCGCATGTCTCTCCTGGCTAGTTAGCCCATCCAATGACCATTGCACCCAAATGAGTCAATCATGTTAGTTTTCCACTTGACCAAAATCCTTTTTTCCTATCAGTAGCCACCTATCCCTCCCCTCCTCCCCCTCTCTCCTTTTTTTCCCTTCATTCCCACCCACCTATCCCTTCCTGTGTTCCTGCAAACCCTAAAGTTCTTACGTTCCAATGGAGAACTTTGTTCCTACAATCCTTCCATTACAGGATCACACACATTCCCCATCCCTATCTTGGCATGGGAATGCATCCCTGTGTCACCCAACCTAACCCCACCTCCCCCCAGAAATGCATTTTTTCATGCACCCCCTCAATTTCTGCTCCGGGATCATGATTTCGCAAGAACTTCTCATGGGCTTATGGTCCTGCCATAGATTTACCCCAACCCTCAGACTTCAGTGATCCTGCAAGAAGTCCCAAGCCTTTTTCCACACCCCTTCCCCTTGCAATTTTTGTGGGAACACATTCCCGTAGGCACGAATGCATTCCCGCCGATCCCATGTTGACGGGATTGCATTTTTTCAACCTAAACTAAGCAATAAATGTAAAATTGACTCAATGACAAAGTTGGTTTTATGATCCTACTAGTCAGTCAGGGACCCCCATCACCAGAGAGTCCTCATGACCTCTGAACAATGCCTCAGTTGCCCTCTATCTTCCATCTCCTCTTCTCTGCTTAGAGCTCAAATTCTTAAATTTCTAAGTTCTAAGGTGTGCAAATAACCTATTTTTGGCCCTCCCGACCTTGATCAAGGCCCTCCTGAGCCCCATTTTCCCTCTTGGATGTCTTTTCACCCATCGTTTCCTCTCATTTTTCCACCTCTTGCCACAATTTTTCCTCTTTCACCCCCTTCTTCCCGGTTCAACCCTTTTTCGCTAGTTGCACTCCCCACCACCTTTCCTTTCGAGACGTTGTTTGGTCACCTTTCTTATTTCCAGCCGCTCTCTCAAGGGGGCATCACCCAACCTAAACCTTCTAGCCCATAATCTGGGGCATCTTCATCACCTGGTCCATTCTTCGTGTCATCTAGTACTTTTAAATATCTTCAAAATAGTGTTATTTTAACACTATGTTGAAGAGAGGAAAAATGTGGACACCTAAATTTGATTACACAATTAGTTAATCCTATTTTGTTTTCTTCTAGGACATTTTGGTAATTAAATATTATTTATTTAATTAATTTATTTCATCCCCTAATTAATTAATTATAGCCCAATTTATTATCTAAATGACAAACCCATAGTCTGATAATTAATTAAATCCCCATTCCTCTATTAATTTAAATAGATACATTTATCTATTTGAATTAATTCATAAACCTTCATTTTCCTCACACTTGGAATTAAGTAATACATTTAAATCCAATTTGAAGCACATGGCTCCTAACCTTAACCCTTGACCAAACCCATCCCAAACTCCTAACATGTAGTTCATACTCAACCCAACCCATTCATACATACTAATCACCCTTAATTAGCTAATGACCTATGATTAGTTAATCCAATCCTGCATTCATTCTCTCTCCTCCCATCACATTCTCCTAATCCTCCCACTTGTCGTCTAATCCAAGCCTAATCACCTCCTAAACATTTGCACAATCATAATCTATGGATTAAGAAATCCTAACCCAACCCAAGTCAACTCTCATGTCACATCCTCACATCTCCCAATTCCCTCACCTCATGTCAACCTTAAATGCTCTTACACATACCCTTACACATTCCATCCTTCTCTTGCACATTTGTCCCCTCTCACATCTCCCAAAATGGTCACATTCACCCACTTCTTCCAACCTCTCCGATTGTGACACTTGTCACAATGAGATGCATTTGAGAAAGCACAATCCATATGCTCTCTCTTAGATGCATCTTGACCCTTCCTCAGGTTTGTATCTTGACAGTCCTTTCATCCCTCTATTTGCCTATAAATTTAGCCCTTTTCTCCTTCATTTTAATCCACTATAAAAGAAAATTTATGATGCCCATTTGAGAGCCAAAAACATCAAAAGCAACCTCAGAATGCCAAAATCCTCCCACACTTGAATCTTGAGCATCATCTTTTGAGCACACATATCCTCATTGGAGAAATCTTCTACTTTGGAGAGCTACTTGGTTTTATGTTTGCATTTCCTTATTTGGTTTTTGCTCTTATATGTAGGTCTAATCATATATGTTGGAATAGATTAGTATGTTGAATGTTTAACTTAGTTTTATGTTCCTAACACACTAGTTTTATTGCGTAGACCAAGTTCATAAGGAGTCTTAGCAACTCCTTGCTTAATCTGTCACTAGTATGTTTGAGGCCAAATTCCAACGGCCATGTGTCAGATTTTCAATGCCTATTTGTCATAATTTAAACACATGTGTCCATTGACATTTTTGCATTACAAATGGTGCCATAAGTGATAATCGTTGGTATTTCGACATCATTACTCATCAGAATTGGGCACATAAATAGCAATTTTACTATGGGACCGATGCATCAAAAAATGATTTTTATGACATTTGGTCAGTTAGAAAGCGACAAATATGCAATATATTCCAATAGGATAGTTCATTGGAGGTATAGCAGTCCTATCACACATATCTGTCAGATATCCGATGGTTTGTAATATACTACCAACAGGATAATCCATCAAACATATGGCGTGTCTGTCGAAAATGCTTTACTATTTGTTGAAAAAGCGATGGATTAGCATAATAAAGAAAAAAAAGCTCAAGAGACCATCATAGTTGGTCTCTGTTTTTGGTCCATATACTGACAAAACATTTTACATTTTGTTAGCTCATCAAATGAGGGGATTTGAACGAATTTAATAGAATATTTTCATGATAACATATATTATTAAGTTTACATTGCATGAATTTAGCAACTCTGTGCACTTGTAGACATGAAACACAATGATAAAGAAGAATCTCCTCCCACGGCCTACATTAATCAAGCCACAGGAGGGGATGCTTCTTTATGGCTGTGCTTGATGTCTACAAGTGCACGAAGTAGATAAATTCGTTCAACGTCAAACTAAAATAATGTACGTTATACATGAAAATATCATCCATTAAATTCTTTCAAATCACCTCATTTGATGAGCTAACAAAATGTAAAATTTTTTGTCAGTATATGGACCAAGGATGGAGACCAACGATGATGGTCTCTTGAGCTCTGCTATCTTTAGTCCTAGCTACTGGGTAAGGGCTGGAAGACTTATACCTGTCGATCATTGAGAATAATCACCACCTTGCCTTTATGTACACTACATAGTATCCATTATAAGAGAAGGCAGAAAATATGAATGGATAAAAGAAATATCGAAAGATACAATAAAATTATCTTTTTGTTTACCGTCTCATAATTGATCCCAGTCTCACAAAAGTAATTTTATACAATCACTAGCACATTTCATGCATGGATGAGAAATAGTATCCAAAGTTTCTAGATTCTAAGAAGAGGTATGAGTGGAGGAAAAAAAAGGGATATTTGTGAAGGTTTTATAAACGTAGTATTGAATCATCATCTTTGCACTGGTACTCAATCTGGAAACCCTCTCTACAAAATCTCCACATCTAGAAAATCTCCACAATAATCCCTTTTGGCTTCCACTACATATACGTCTTCTCAATATCTAAAAACTCTCCATCATTGATTCCCGTCATTTTTCACCATCTCCATGGACTGAGACCTTAAATTATTGAGCTTCTCTTTGTTTCGAGAATAGTTTAACATTCTCTACTTAACAAGGCCAACCACGTGAAGGTGGAAGCTCATTTGGCCCCTCCTATGAGCCTCTTATGACCCTTTAAGACATTTTAAGACCTCTAAGATGTGTATTCTTAGGGGTTTTAAAGGGTCATAAGGGGTCCTGGGACACAACAGCTGAGAAACATAAATGGAGGCATCATCATCACAAGTTTTTGGAGACAACATAATTGAGTGGTATACCCAAATGATGCAAATCAACCACTACTCCTCTGGAACTAGAGGAGTAGTAGTTGATTTGCATCGTTTGGGTATACAACTCAATTATGTTGTCTCCACAAAATTGTGACCATGATGCCTACATTTATGTTTCTTAGCTGTTGTGATATCTACATTTATTTTTCTCAGCTATCATGTTTATGTGCATGTTTTTTATGTGTTTGGGAAGACACCTTTCTAGCCCGGGCCTGGATCCTATGGAAATTAGCTTCATAAAAATGAAGTAGATGACAAATGAGCAATTAGATTCCCAAGAAAAACATGTTGAAGGATCCAAGCCCAGGCTAGAAATATGTCTTCCCATGCTAGCAGTACTCTTCTTCAATCTGTGTTTGATGATAAGAATCTTCTTCTTCTTCCCAATTGCAGCCAGAGCTTCCTTTTCATCAGGATTAACCTCCACTTACCCCATCTGATCTTCCTCATCACCCTCGGCTACCATCCTAAGCCCTTCTTCCCTCTCCATCTCTTCAAGCCTTTGCAATATATCTAGATCAATAAAGTCTGCAACATTGTGTCCATCCATGATCTCAGGAATATCATCTTCTTTCCACTCTTCATTTGCCAAAATATACTGCTTCTTCAAGCTTGTAGAGTAGTCTCTAGTGGTTGCAAATCAATCTTATTACAAAATACAATAAGAGGCTTATTGGCAAACAAAGGTTTTATGCTGTGAAACAGAGCTGCCTATTATGCAATACTATAACCATAGAACCCTGAAACATCAAGGAAAAACAAAACAACCGCCTTAAAATGAGCCAAGGTAATAATATTGAGCATCTCTATGGTGTTCTTATCCTCCAAGGGGTGGTCTAAAATACCAAGGGTATCAATAGGGTAAATAGCTTCAAACTATCATAGAGGCCCAATGGTTTTGTCTTGTAGCCCACAACATAAAGCATAGTGCTCAAAGCAAAGTACATGTCCATACTGTAGAAATGGAAAAGAAACAACAAGAAAACAAAGAAAAACAAATAAAAAAGAAAATATTGCAATTAAATAATCAACAACAATGATACACATAATACCTCTATTTGCAGCTCATATTTAACATTTCAAATGCAAGAATGAAAGAAAACATGGAACTAAGCCCACAGTTCATAGGCCCACAGAGGGACATTTATCAAAGTCATATAAATATGATTATTTTTAAATGGAATACACCAAGGAGTACCATAAAAAATATTGACCATTTAAAATCATGAACAGTGAATAATTAAATAGCTCATTTTTTTATCAGCATGTGTAGTCTCTGTGTATATGAAAAATGAATGAAATATCAAGTTGAAATAAAAAAGTGAACAAAAATTCAAATTCAAGGCCTACTTTATCAAGAGAAACAAACATTAGGATGAAAGAAAAATCATTAAGACTATAGAAAAATCATTAGGACTATAGAAAAATCATTAATACTAGAAAATCAAGTTCTAGAAAAATCATTACGACTATAAAAAATCATTTAGACTAGAAAATCAAGTTCTAGAAATGGACGGTTTTGATGCTTTACCATTAAAAAAATTGAGCATTCATCATTTGGTACTTCTTGGTGTATTCCATTTAAGTTTTTCAGCTGCTGTGTTTATGTGCATGTTCTTTATGTGTTTGGCTTCTCTCCCTCACAAGGGATATGTCGATAGGTAATTGATTTGAAAGCATAATGATTTGACAGTCTTTTTTTAGGATAGGCGTAATCATCCCACCAACCTTAATTAGAAAAATTTGTGATATATGTCATGTAATTATAATCAGTATGCCCAACAAATAGAGACTTAGTAGTAAAAGCACGTCCTTTGGTTTACTAGTTTACTTATAATCAGTATCTCCTTTGGTTTACTAGTTTAATTTGGTTTAAGAATGGTTTATTTCATGTTTGAATTTACCATTGAATGAATCTTGGATATATTAAGTACAATCTTAAGACTCACGACTCTTCAAATTCTCTTGTTTCCTTCAGACCTCCAAACATGTGTACTATGAGATTTCCTCCAACAAATGGACTTGTGATGATTTTCACAATATTACATGTGCTGGAGGAATACTCAAAATACTACTTAGGAAAATCTAAATGTTCCTCACCTATGCATATAAGAGTTGATCATTGAAGGTATATGCATAGGTGAAAAACATGCATATTTGACCAAGCAATATTGGGAGCTAGACCTAGTAGCAAATAGGTTTTTGGTGATTTTCACAATAGTACATGTGTTGCTAGGTAAGCTCCCAATAGCACTCAGGTAAATATGCATGTTCATCACCTGTGCATATGAAGTGGCTCTAATGGAAGATACAATCACTAAATTTTGCATACTCCTTATTTTTTTTTGGGTTGATATTGTCAGACATGGTCTTTCTTGAATGGAATGACTCATTGCTTGTGCATTGACTAGAATGTTGGTGGAAGAAGGATGATTTATTTGCAACCATTTTTTCAACTCTAATTTTCTCAACACAAAGGGACATTTATCATAGCCATAGAGACATGATTATTTTAAAATGAAATATACCAAGGAGTACCATCAGAAATATTTACTATTTATAATCATGAATAGTTAACTTTAATCAAATAGCTCATTTTTTTATCAGCATGTGTAGTCTCTGTGTATATGAAAAATCATTACGACTATAGAAAAATCATTTAGACTAGAAAATCAAGCTCTAGAAATGGACGGTTCTGATGCTTTTCCATTACAACAATTGAGAATTCATCATTTGGTGCTTCTTGGTGTATTCCATTTAAGTTTTTCAGTTGCCGTGTTTATGTGCATGTTCTTTATATGTTTGGCTTCTCTCCCTTGCAAGGGATATGTCAATAGGTAATTGATTTGAAAGCATAATGATTTGACAATCTTTTTTTAGGATAGGCATAATCATCCCACCAACCTTAATTAGAAACATTTTTTATATATGTCAAGTACTTATAATCAGTATGCCCAACAAACAGAGACTTAGTAGTAAAAGCATGTCCTTTGGTTTACTAGTTTACTTATAATCAGTATGTCCTTTGGTTTACTAGTTTAATCTGGTTTAAGAATGGTTTGTTTCATGTTTGAATGTACCATTAAATGAATCTTGGCTATATTAAGTACAATCTTAAGACTCATGACTCTTCAAATACTCTTGTTTCCTTCAGACCTCCAAACATGTGTAATATGAGATTTCCTCCAACAAATGGACTTGTGATGATTTTCACAATATTACATGTGTTGGAGGAATACTCAAAGTACTGCTTAGGTAAATCTAAATGTTCATCACCTGTGCATATAAGAGTTGATCATAGAAGGTATATGCATGTGTGATAAAATGTTGACACACTTCTATGAGTCATTAAATCCAAGATTTATCAAAAATGAGGTCTCAAATGGCGACTCATAGCTCTCTATTCATGGAGTGCAAGGGTTTATAATGAAGGCCCTCAAATTAGACCTAGTTTGTGCCCATGCAAGTACACCATAAAATGAGAGATTCAAAGAGGAAAAGAAAGAATGCTAGTCTCTATGATCATCAAGTATGCATGCAAATGAAAATGAAAGCTATTCTATATGATAACAATGCATGAAAGAAAACTAATCTATGAAAGGAAATGCTTATGCAAGATTATTCTATGAAAGGAAATATGAATCTAATCTAATATGCAAGTGCAAGATTAATCTAAATGGATTGCCATGGAGCATGAGAGAATAAGACAAGAAAAGAGAAGTTGCAATATCTAAGCTCAAGTGCTCAAGAATCTTCTCCAAAGTTGCTCTCCAAACCTGCAGCATAACAATACAAAAATCTTCTATCTCTAAATGAGAAGGAGAGGGCTCCTTATAAAGGAAAGATGATGGTCAAGATTAAGAAGAAAAAAGAAATGAGCAATGGTGGAGATTAAATCTTGGTTGATCCATGTGCTCAAGATTATCAAGAGGCAAAAAGATGGAAAAAGGCCCACCACTTAAAAGTATGTGCATTCAAAGTGGAGAGAAAAAGGGGTTTTTATTTACTTTTTTATTTATTTTATTTCCTTTTTCAACACAAAGAGAGATTTAAGTGGGGATTTTATTAAAAGAGGAATTTTATTTTAATAAGATTATTTATTTAATTAAAAGGGAAGTTTTCTTTTAATTAAATGAGGCTTAGGATAAAATGATCAAACCTTAGGAAATATTAAAATAATTGAATTAATTATGATTTGATCAAGAAAATTGATTTGAATTAAAAATATTGCAAAGCATTGATTCAGGAAATTGATAAATTGATGAATGGGGGCCCAAAGTCTAGTCGACCATTTTAGGGTGCATACATTTGCCCCTCTTTCACTAATGTGTGATCTTCATGGGAACACATGTAGTCAAAGAATGAAGTTGAAATGTGAGATCGATTTGGGATCACAAAACAACCCAGACGTGTGATCGACGGATGGGAACACATTAGGACAAAGATAAGCTTATTGAAAAAGACAAGGCCAACACCCCTGTAAATAGGTAATTTTCAAGTCTCAAGCAAGGTTGCCCCAAGTGAAGAAATTGATAGGATTGATAAAGCTGAATCAAGGATTGAAGTTTGATAGGTACTACCCCCTCGTGATCGAAATCGAAATGAGATAGAGGAGAAACAGTGAATTGATAAATTTGATGAAATCAAACTAAAGATAAGGATCCTGATGTAAGATGAAAGATATAAGGATCACAGAACCAAGGTAGATCATCAAGAAAGATTATGCCCCAAGGTTGAATTAGAAGAAAAGAAGTGGGGTGAAAGAGATTGGGAGATAGAAGTTTGGAAGAGGTGGAAAGAAATGGAGAGAAGAAAGAGAATTTGTCTCAAGAAAAAGAATGCCTCAAAATCAATCAACTATTTAAGATAGAAAATTTTGATTGAGATCACAAAAGATGATAAGGAAATGAAGATCAAAACATGACCACAGTTGATTAAAAGCCCAACAAAAAGATGAAGGAAAACCCTCTCAAACTCCTAATGCAGCCTAAAAATGAAAATTAACATGAAGTCTAACAATGCAAGCTACATGAAAATGCAAAGGTGTACTTGCAATAGAGCAATTGTAACATAGGATTTTGTGTTCATCATTCATTAGAGAATGTTAAGGAAATTATTTTCATCATTGGGCCATTATTAATAGACATCGAAAAATCATAGAATCATCACTAGTCACAAGCGCAACTATGAAGATATGAATGTGATTGATATCAGATTGGAATGTGGAAAGATTATAACATAAGCTTCAAAGACATAAAGTGAAGATGAATTCAATGTTAGCTTACGCAATTTAATGTAGCAAAACCACACTTGCATAAAGGCAACAGATGCCAGGATGACCATAAGAACGATTGTGCAAAAATAGCCAAGGATGATGCCTCAAATCTCCTAAGTGTTTCAAGGGAACAACAAGAGACACTCAAGAGGTTCAAGACCACACCCACAAGTAGAAAGAAAATAAAAATATGCCCCATGCCAAAAGTCCTCTAGCTATGCATCTCAGAGAGACTTATTAGACAAGGATATTTGACAAAAATCAATAACAGTTAGCACACAAAGAAAAGATCATGACATAGCTCAAGCATTAAGTGTTGTGTTTAATTGATACTAAGTTTCAAGGATAAGGGTCAAATGCTTACAAGCAGGTAAGATCACATGACAAAATTGGGTAAGACCAAGCTGATAAGTGTTGAGAAACACTCGATGCCAGCGGTTGTGTTGAAAAAAAAAGTTGGGGTGATGTTGAAAAACATCGTTTGCAAGCTGTCCTAAAGACTAATGCATCCAAGAGACCAAAGCTAACATAGTTATGCCCCCTAGACAAAGACAAAGACCAATTCCAAACCAAGGCAACAAGGACAAGGCATGATGGAGAAAGGCTAAGTGTCGAGGACGCGTGCTAAGAAACAGGGGTTCAAAGGCCTCGAGTAGCACCCGTTTCTAGGTTTTCACCACTTGGATTTTATTGCAATTTTTTTGTTTGTTTGTTTGTTTTTTTTTTTTTTAAGGACTTTTTATAATTTTTTTTGTATTTTCTCTACCAAGGCATCACCAAGGCACTTTTTCTTTATTTTTTTGAATTTTTTGAATTTTTTGAATTTTTTGGTATTTTTGGAATATATAATTATTTTGAGATACATCAAAGTGCCTATTGCTAGGTTTTCACTAAGATGATCATTTTTTCAGGACATTTTCTAATTTTTAGAATTTTTGACAAAATACCATTTTTTTGGATTTTTTCAGGATCAATAAGTATGTACAAAGGATGCCCCCAGACAAAATGGACATCATGGATAGAAATTCTTTAGGTGCAAGACATTGATAGGATCAGGGAGCTGCTCTACCTCTTTTGTAGATAATAAATAAGCACCTATCCTAGAAGCTGCTGTAATGAGGTAAGGTCCAAGACGATTAGGTTCAAATTTTCCCTTTTGATCTCTATGTTGTTGATTCTTAGGATTTTCACTCAAGACAAGATCTCCCACTTGGAATTCTCCAGGGTGAACCTTTTTGTTTAAGGCTTTGGACATGTGCTTTTGGTAAACCCTCATATGGTCAAATGATGCTTGACGTTTCTCATCTAGAAGTTCTAACTCTTGAAGTCTCATGGCACGGTAGTCTTCATCTATAACTACACCTTTGAGGGAAAATCTAAGTGAAGGAATCTCAACCTCTAAAGGTAACACTGCTTCAACACCATATGTAAGGGAAAAAGGAGTAGCCCCAGTAGGAGTATGAATACTCGTTCTATAAGCCCACAAAGCCAGATTTATCTGTAAATGCCAATATCTACCATTCTTACAAACTGTTCTATGTAGGATTTTAAGAATGGTTTTGTTTGATGCTTCTACTTGACCATTTCTTTGCGGTAAGTAAATGGAGGACCAATGTTGTTTAATCTTGAATTTCTTGCAGAGTTTCTTAAGGTCCTTATTTTTGAACTGACCTCCATTGTCAGTGATAATCTTAGAAGGCACTCCATATCAACAAATGATATGATTCAGAATGAATAGAGAGACTGTCTTTCCCGAGGCAAAAAAAAGTGGGACAACTTCTACCCATTTAGTGAAGTAATCAGTAGTAGTGATAATAAAATTTTGTCCATTTGATGAGTTGGGATGAATCTTCCCAACAAGAGCAAAGGCCCAACACTAAAATGGCCAATGAGATATAGAAGGAATGAGCTCCATTCCTAGAGCATGTATTAGGTTACCATGTTTTTGACACTTTTCACATGACTTTGCAAAAGCTACTGCATCAATCTGCATCGTAGGCCAATAGTACCCCACCCTAAGCAACCTTCGGGTCATGGAAAGACCATTGGAATGTCCCCCATAGATGCCCTCATGAATGTAAACTAACGCTTGGTTAGATTCTTCCTTTTCTAAGCATCTAAGAAGTGTTTCGTCTAAACCCATCCTATACAAATCACCAGAGATAAGGGTATGGTGAGAGGCATTTTGGGTAAGGTTTCTACATTCTGACCAGTTAAAGGTTTCAAGGATAATGCCATCACGAAGGTATGAGTAAATGGCACCATAATGGGATGACTCACGACCAACAAGGGTACAAATAACATGGCTTTCTTGAGAGTCATAGATAGGGTGATGTAGCTCTTCCACCAGGAATTCAAGTCTAGATTCATGTTGCTCTAACTGAAGGAGTGAAGCAAGTGTGGCCATAGCATCAACTGCTTTGTTCTTTGCTCTAGGGATTTTCTGAAACATGACAAATGTGAAGTATTGTTTCAAGGAATCAACCATTTTCTTGTAAGATATCAGTTTCTCATCTTTTGTTTGATATTCTTCATTGACTTGGTTGATTATCAGCTATGAATCCCCTTAGATGTGTAACTCTATGATTCTCCATTCTATGGCCATCTTAAGTCCATTTGTTAAAGCTTCAAACTCAACAATGTTGTTTGTACATGGGAACAATAAATTGTAAGACTTAGGAATCATGTACCCATGAGGAGAAACAAACAACACACCAGCTCCTAAACCATTTTGCATAAAGAATCCATCAAAGAAAATCCTCCATGTTCTTTCAGTCATATACATGAGGTGCTCATCTGGGAAGTCAACTTGAATAGGTGCATTATCCTAAATTGGGAAATCAGCCAATTGATCTGCTATGGCTTGTCATTTTATGGCTTTACATTCAATGTACTCTAGGTCAAACTCAGAAAGGATCATCATCCATTTAGCAAGTCTACCTATGAGGGCAGCCTTACCGAGTAAATACTTGAGTGGATCAATTTTTGCTATGAGGTGTATTGTGTGCGTAGGCATGTAATGTCCCAACTTTTGGGAAGCAAACACAACTACAAGGAAAGCTTTCTCAATGCTGGTGTAGTTAACGTCATATGAAACAATAGTATGACTAATGTAGTATATTGCTCTTTCTTTCCCATGTTCATCAAGTTGAGCTAGTAATGCCCCCAAGAAAGATTCTGTCATTGAAATGTACAGAATAAGTGGTTTCCCTGGGATAGGAGGCATTAAAATAGGAGGATTTGCCAAGTATTTCTTGATTTGACCTATGCTCTTTTCACAATCTTCATTCCAAACATATTTGACTCCTTTGTGTAAGTTCTTGTTGAAAGGTTGAGCTCTATCTACCAACTATGAAATGAACCTCCTTATGGATTGAAGACATCCTTGAAGACTCCTCATTTGAATAATGTTTCTAGGAGGTGTCATATCTATGATTTCCTAGACCTTTTCAAGGTCTACCTCTATTCCTTTTTCTGAAATGATGAATCCTAGTAGTTTTCTAGAGGTGACACCAAATGCACACTTCTTAGGATTTAACCTTGGTTGAAATTGTTCCATATGATCTATAATGACTTCTAAATCATCTAAATGTGTGACTCTTTTCTTAGACTTGGCCAAGGTGTCATCCACAAAATCTTCCATGTTTTTATGCATCATGTCATGAAAAATGGTTGTCATAGCTCTTTGATAGGTGGCTCCTTCATTTTTTAATCCAAAAGGCATAACGTTCCAATAATAGGTACCCCATGCACAAGTGAATACAGTCTTTTCTTGATCTTCAGGAGCTATCTTAATCTAATTTTATCCAAAAAAAACATCCATCAAGGAATAAATCTCATAACCCGCAGTCATGTCCACTATCATATCTGTGTTGGGAAGTGGAAAATCATCCTTTGGGCATGCTCTATTGACATCTCTAAAATCTGTGCAAATTTGAATGGATTTTTCATGTTTGGAAAATGGTACAATGTTTGATATCCATTCAGCATAGTCAATAGCTCTTATGAATCCTACATCGAGGAGTTTCTCTAATTTTTCTTTGAATAGAAGATCTAGGATGCATTTTTCTCAATTTCTATTTGATTGGTTTTACACCCGGAGCTATGGAAAAGTGATGCATGATAAGATTAGTGTCCAACCCTGGCATATCTGAGTAAATCCATGCAAAATTGATCTTCTTTTTCTGTAAGAACTTAGTGTAAGCTTCTTTTTCTTGTGGTGACAAGGACTGAGCCAAATGTACTATCTGTGGAGCCTTATCTATACCCAAATTGATTTCTTGTGTTGGCTCAACAAGAACTAAAGATCTGTCTTGAAAGTAGCTAGGGAGACGATCAAGTACCTCATCCTTAGGCACCTCAAAGAGGTTTTCACCTTTAGATACGTCATTTATTTTTAGTTTTTTTGGTTTTGACACCGCCACACAGTGGTTTTCACCATCAGAACTCTTATTCTTTTTTTCTTTTCTTTTTATTTTGTGACTAAGGTACTTGATGTCTGGCTCTATCATGTTGGTAGCCAGTTCACTAGTGGAAGAGACTATGGGTTCAATGGCATTCAAGTAACAAGTTATCTCATAGTCATTTTGGAATGTTAAGATCTCAGGTTCTTGATAGCATTGGGACCAATCAACGAGGTTAGGATGAGTAAGAGGTAAGTCAATGGCTGGTTCAAGGTTATGGATATGAATGATATCATCTTTGGTGACCGAAGAGTTGGAGTCCATCAAGTATCCTTCTAAGCTACCCAAATTAGGATTCTTTCTAACAAGTGAAGAATCATCAACTAAGGTAGCATGTGGGTTCAAATCCTCTAATCCTACACATGACTCATCAACTACCTTTGGTTGAGAACTATAAGTATGGATGACATCAACACACATGTCAACTATGGAAGAATCAAAGAGAGAGTCCCATTCATACTCATGTGAATCTATTTTTGAATCTTGACTAGGATGTTTACACCATGAAGATTTGGGACATCTTGATGTGGAATCTCTAATGTCATCAAGGGTGACATCTCTCTCCATCAAATGAATAATATTCTTATGTTGACGTTCTCTTATGGGATCTTCTTCATCTGATTCATCTTGTTCTAATGTTGCAATTGTCACATGAGTGACTAGACCGTCTAAATCTCCCCAAAGGAGATTAGTGGAAGGGACCCAATCTTTACACATATCTTGTTGATTTGTCAAATTAGGCATGTATTTTGGTTCATCTTCACTATCTGACTCATCAAGGATAGGAACAGTTTTATTTTTATGATTCACAAATCCTAGGCCAACCATCTTCTTAGACTTGCATCCAAAAAGAGCATGATCAAGAGGTTTAGCTCTAGCATCCAATCTGTGACTAAGAGGACCATGTCTAGGATAACCCATCTGCTTGACAAAAGTATACCCTCTTCCATAAGCCTTAGGAGAGGGAGAAAAGTTCTCATTGTGCATGTATTTCTCTTCTCTATAAATCCAGTCTTTAACAACCACCTCTTCTTTCTCATCTTGAATAGGCACCGAGGACTCTACAAATGTGCCAAATAAATTCATAGCTAAAGAGGAAGGTCTCACTTCCTGTGAAGGCTTGCCATAAGACCTAGGTGAAACTGAAAGCTTTGTAAAGACCGGTGAACATTTTGGAATTTGATACCCCCCTACACCAAGGTCTATTGACTTGAACTTGTCTTTGCATTTTGTTAAGACCGCATTGAAATCTTCTGCTTCTCTATTGAGGGGAACATGAGTACTTTTCAAAATTGCATTAACAGATAATGTGCTATCCATAGGTATACAAATTTCTACTCCATTGTAGGGGAACTTAACACATTGATGGTAGGTAAATGACACTACTCGCATATCATGAATCCATGGTCTACCAAGTAAGATATTTTATGCCAGAGGACCAACATCAATGATTTGAAATAAAATATCCTTCTCAACAGGGCCAATCCTAACAGGAAGGATGGCTAACCCCTTGGAACTTCTTTTTGCCTCATCATAGGCTTTGATAGTGATCTTCTTTCTGGTATCTATGACTTGTTTAGAATAACCCAATGTCTTCAAAAGACTCAAGGAACAAATATTAAGCCCAATAGCCCCATCTATCAACACATGCCTAACATGGGTTTTGTGGATCATGACTTCAATATGAAGGGCGAGATTGTGTGGGTGACTTAAAGCTTTATCATCATCCTCTGAAAAGGTAAGGTAATGAGGGATGACAATATGATTAACCATGTTCTAGAATTGATCAATGTCTAAGTTGTTAGGGACATTTGTTGCATGCAATGCATCGTCAAGGACTTGCTTGTGCCTCGGGGAAAAATCTAAGAGCTCAAAGATCAAAATATGAGCTGGGGTTCTCTGAAACTAATCAACAAGATTATAGCTCATCGTAGGATTAACTACTGGTTTTGAGGTGACATTCTTGGATGCCACTTTGTTTGGTTTACTTGGTTGACTTGAATTGGGTCCTCTAATGATAACGGGACCTTGACTTCAAGTAACAACATTGAGAGCTTGGGATGACATCCTAGAGTTAGGACCCCTTATCACCATGACAGGTTCTTCATCAAAGATAGGAGGAGAGTCCATGTCTAGATCATAACCATAGGGATATTTATTTCTCATCATATTGACATTTTCCTCTACAACTTCAAGCATGTTGACAACATTCTCCACAGTTGTGTAAGTGTAATTGATCTCAGCGTTGCCATTCTTAGGATTAGAGGTTTCCCCCTTCTCATACTTTGGAAAAGGTTCTTTGAAAGCCTTATGATCAACATTGGTGTTCAATCCATCTATCTTAAGTTTTCCATTCTCAATGAGATCTTGGATGATATGCTTAAGTTTCCAACAATTTTCAATATCATGTCCAACACCATTATGAAACTTGTAGAAGGCTTTCTCATCCCACCAATGTGGCTTAACATCAGGTATATAATGCTTTGTAGGATCTTGAGGATGCACAAGATTGTTGGCAATGAGTGTTTTCAAGACATCCTCATATGAATCACCAAGTTTTGAAAACTAACGTCTCTCTTTCTTAGGCTTATCTTGATATCTTGGCTTATGCTCTTGTTGGTTAGATGCGTTGAGTTTCATGGCTTGAACTGCACTAGACAAGTGAAGAACATATTGATCTTTGGGTTGAGAAGAGTCCACAACTCCATCATTGACCACTTGTTTGTTCCTATTCCAATGTGAGTTCTTTCCTTTATCCTTATTAGAGTAGTTGTTATTTTGACCATTGTTGTTGTTTTTTTTGTTGGCCAAAATTCCTTGTTCTTTCAAAACATCCTCAATCCTACATGTGGTTTCAACCATGGTGTCAAAGGAATAAAAGACCATTTTCCTAACTTCATGCCACATCTCAGGAACCAAGTTGCTAATAAGGATGTCAATCTTCTCATCTTCAGGAATGGTCCTAGAGTAGTGAGAGCATTGTCGTCTCCACCTTTGCAAGAAAGTGACAAAGGATTCCCCTTGATGTTTCTTTAAGTTGCATAAGTCCAACATGGTGACAGATCTTGAAAGATTGTATGCAAAGTGTTGGACAAATCTATGAATGAGCTCTTTGAAAGTCTTGACGGGGGGAGTTATGTTGGTGAACCATTCCATCGCTTGACCCTTAAGACTCCTTGGGAACAATCTCATGAGGTATGAGTCATCTTGATGGAACTCAAAACTCATAATATAAAATTGATGCACATGATCATGTGGATCTCCATTACTATCATACTTGTCATATGGAGGGATCTCCACCTTTCTAGGAAAATATTTCATGCTCACACTCTTGTCAAAAGGATTAGGACAAATTGAATCAAGTAAGAATGCACTCTTGGGTGCCAACACCTTTTATATCATACACTTAAGTTGCTTGATCTCTTCTTCTTGGGATGGACCTTGTTTCTTGATCTTCTTGTCCACATAAAAATTATAGGGGACCCTAGCACCTTTGTTGATTAAAATCTCTAGGAACTTATCTTTGTTTTGCTCCAAGTATCTCTCCACATACTGTTGGAAGAGTGGTTCTTGTTGTATCTTCATGAAGTCTTGGGAGTTGAGGTCAAAACTTGAGCTACTACCCCCATATTGTGAACCATGTTGAGCATGTTGAGAAGGTTGTTTTAAGTTCCTAGGAGGTGTTTGTCTCCTATAATGTTCTTGTTGTGAAGCCCTTCTTCCTCTAGGGCTAGGAGATCATGAAGGTGATCTTGAATACCTTCTAATTTGTGGAGTCTTAGGAGGATTAGATGGAGGAGAGTTGTTTCCACCACCAACACACATGTTGTTGTATTTATCATTGAGTTGTTGAGCCAAGAGTCTATCTTTCTCTTCTTGTGCGGCTCTCCTTTTTATTTCCAATAAGGCTTGTCTTTCCAACTCTAGGAGTCTAAAATTCTCTTCCTTTGCATCTTGTTCATCTAGGAAGGCTTTCTTTTCATGCTCAATCTCTTTGAGTCTTTCACTTGTGTATCTTGAAGTTGTTTGGAGCGGTGAACTTGGTCTTGAATGTTTAAACAAGTCATTGGTATATGCTGCATTCACATGAGTATCATACAATTCATCATCTTGACTACCATATTATGTTTCTCTTCTTGATAGGACTTCTTAATTTCCCATTTAGTCCTTTGGTGAGCATCCAAATATCTAGTTGAGATAAGGGGTGAAATTGGTCAATTTTCATTAGAGGAACTACATAACAGAATGGCATCTCCATGCCTTTCAAATATGTTGTCAAGAATTTTATCCCTTTCTCCCCTCTCTCATCGAGTCATTGTGTAACTCAAATCCATATTTGAATGAGAAGGTGCTAAGGGTGTGCTCAACTCACTAAGATTACTCTTGGGGTCAAACCAAAATTCTGAGGTATTCCTTGGAGATTGATCAAAGGTGAGCTCTTTTCCCTTACATTTTTGGTGAGTTTTAACTAAGGGTAATTAGTCAAAGACTACTTGAGGTCATTTTCATTGATTTACTTGATATCTTGTTGTAACTGACATGAAAGAAAAGATCCTAGGTGATAAGATGGCCCTAAGAAATGTTGGTACCAAACTAGGATAGTGAAAGCATTCAATTGTCCAAAAGAGAGATGATAAGATAGAATTTTTGCAAGAGGCATAAACCAACACTACCAAAGAGGTGCCCAATAAATGGGTGAATATCATAACACATATGGATTAGGAGGATGATTTACCCAAATTATATTTGATTGAATTTGACTTTGGATGGAAGTGAATTTGGACAAGAGATTACTAAAACTCTCCAAGAGAGTTATCAAAGAATGTAAAGGTTTACTTTCTCAACAAGGATGATTTCTAACCTACTAACTCCAAGCAAGGTCACTTGTGAAATCAGAGAATACTAATCCAAGAGGTCAAGACATAGGAACCCAATGTGAAAATAGGCTTCCAACAATGAGGTAAGTGACCTACTATAATCTGGATCAACCAAGGAAAACTAAAAAGGACAAGAATCAACTCACTGTTTGATAGACTGTAGGATAGGTCCGCGTGAGGAAATGAATTCCCATGTGAAAAAATGCTAGGGATCATGTGAGAAAATGAAATCTCATGCGAGAAAATGCCAGGCTCATGTGAGAATGTGCACAGAGCCAGGCAACAAAACATGATCAGACCGCTTGACAACAAGTTTGTAAACTTAGGAACTCAATTTTTGTTCCTTTTAAAAGATCAGGTAAATACATCAACAGATTTTTATCATCGATCAAGCATGCAAGAAAAAAATAAAGGAGTTCAAGAAAATAATGTCTTCAAACAATGGGCAAGGGACAAAATAACCTTGCACATGAACAAGAATAGTGACTTAGTATGCTACTCCTTAAAGATTCTATGTGTATGTTCTCAAAATATTTTTCCAATCTCTCAAATAGTCCTAGCAAGTAAAATTTTTTGGTTGCACTATGGTTCTTAGTAATGGTTTGACTCTGTAACTTTTTCAATCTCAAGAGGGCGAACTCCAATCTAGGTGCACCGGGGTTTTGACACATTCTAAGAATTTAATCAATCGGAGATGCTGAGGAGATCTAATAGCCCAACAAGAAACTACACCCATGGAGATTTCTTCCACAAAGATATTTGTATAGCGGTTGTTGCTACCACGATGAAAATGGCTATTACCACTTGAGGTTTCATCCACATGGTTTACCCAACAAAGGGAGTGTCCACTATGGTTAACCCTATCTAAAAAGGTGACTCACAAAAAGGACCACATGGGGACTTGGTTTAGATTCAAGGATTTGAGTTTCTGGTACTACCCAAAAAAGGAGTAGAGCATAATCCTCTAGTCTCTTCACTTCACCCAAACTTAGCAAGCAAGTTCATTGACATGCTAAGATTGAAACCACCTCACCAAGGTTCATAATGTCAACAACAATGTCTACCAAGCTCTTTAAAAGGGTCCAAGAGAGAACGTACTGATCAATGTTGAGGACTAAACCAAGCAAGACCATGAGATAGTAACAATATCCTCTCTACCTAGAAGGGGCTATGTCATCAAGAAGAGCTTCGCAAGAAACCCACTCTCTCAAGAACACCACAAATAGTGTTCATAGGGCCTATTTACTATGTGAAACACATATGCAAGAAAGTGAATCTATGTTCTTTTTAGAGCCCAAAATTGAAGTGTGATTTATGAAAGCAATAAACACTCAAGCTAGACACATGAGAGATTCATTTTATGCCCACAATCCAAATGTTATAGAGATTATAGAAACTCACCTTAGGTCCAAAGTTCTGCAATCCAATGCTATTCTGCCTCGGCAATCATAATTAGGGAAACAATCACATCAAGCATTAAATGTCAAAAAATAGCAATCAAAAAGTAAATATGTAGATTTTTGGTCTTTGCTATCAGAATGTCAAGTGAGATAGTACACAGAGCCACGTGAAAAAGTACATAGACCCGCACAAGAATGTACATAGGCCCACATGAGAGAGTACACACAAGAAAGTACATAAGGCCACGTGAGAGAGTACACAGGCCTGCGTAAGAAAATACCTTTGTCGTGAGAAGAAATGCTAATACCAGCGAAACTTCATGTGATACAACAAGAAACTTTGCATGAGGATCCATAACAGAGACACATGAAAGTACAAACAACACACGAAAATTGTCAGAAAAATAAAATAAAATAATATGAGGCAAGAAATGCAATTTTCTGCCCCACGGTGGGTGCCAAAAATATGTGCTAAAATGTTGACACACTTCTATGAGTTATTAAATCCAAGTTTTCTCAAGAATGAGGTCTCAAATGGTGACTCATAGCTCTCTATTCATGGAGTGCAAAGGTTTATAATGAAGGCCCTCAGATTAGACCTAGTTTGTGCCCATGCAAGTACACCATAAAATGAGAGATTCAAAGAGGAAAAGAAAGAATGCTAGTCTCCATGATCATTAAGTATGCATGCAAATGAAAATGAAAGCTATTCTATATGATAATAATGCATGAAAGCAAACTAATCTATGAAAGGAAATGCTTATGTAGGATTATTTTATGAAAGGAAATATGAATCTAATCTAATATGCAAGTGCAAGATTAATCTAAATGGATTACCATGGAGCATGAGAGAAGAAGAAAAGAAAAGAGAAGTTGCAATATCCAAGCTCAAGTGCTCAAGAATCTTCTCCAAAGTTGCTCTCCAAACCTGCATCATAACAATACAAAAATCTTCTATCTCTAAATGAAAAGGAGAGGGCTCCTTATAAAGGAAAGGGGAAGGTCAAGATTAAGAGGCAAAAAGAAATGAGCAATGGTGGAGATTAAATCTTGGTTGATCCATGTGCTCAAGATTCTCAAGAGGCAAAAAGATGGAAAAAGGCCCACCACTTAAAAGTATGTGCATTTAAAGTGGAGAGAAAAAGGGATTTTTATTTACTTATTTATTTATTTTATTTCCTTTTTCAACACAAAGAGAGATTTAAGTGGGGATTTTATTAAAAGAGGAATTTTATTTTAATAAGATGATTTATTTAATTAAAAGGGAAGTTTTCTTTTAATTAAATGAGGCTTAGGATAAAATGATCAAACCTTAGGAAATATTAAAATAATTGAATTAATTACAATTTGATCAAGGAAATTGATTTGAATTGAAAATATTCCAAAGCATTGATTCAGGAAATTGATAAATTGATGAATGGGGGCCCAAAGTCTAGATGACCATTTTAGGGTGCATACAATGCACAGGTGAAAAATATGCATATTTGACCAAGCAATATTGGGAGCTAGACCCAGCAACAAATAGATTTGTGGTGATTTTCACAATAGTACATGTGTTGCTGGGTAAGCTACTAATAGCGCTTAGGCAAATATGCATGTTCATCACCTGTGCATATGAAGTGGCTCTAATGGAAGATACAATGACTAAATTCTACATACTCCTTATTTTGTTCTGGGTTCATATTGTCAGACATGGTCTTTCTTGAATAGAATGATTCGTTGCTTGTACATTGACTAGAATATTGGTGGAACAAGGATGATTTGTTTGCAACCATTTTTTCAACTCTAATTTTCTCAACACAAAGGGACATTTATCATTGCCATAGAAACATGATTATTTTAAAATGGAATACACCAAGGAGTACCATCATAAATATTGACTATTTACAATCATGAAGAGTTAACCTTAATCAAATAGCTCATTTTTTTATCAGCATGTGTAGTCTTCGTGTATATGAAAAATGAATGAAATATCAAGCTGAAATAAAATAGTGAATACAAATTCAAATTCAAGGCCTAATTTATCAAGAGCAACAAACATTAGGACAAAAGAAAAATCATTAAGACTATAGAAAAATCATTAGGACTATAGAAAAATCATTAAGACTAGAAAATCAAGTTCTAGAAAAATCATTATGACTATAGAAAAATCATTTAGACTAGAAAATCAAGTTCTAGAAATGGACGGTTCTGATGCTTTTCCATTACAATAATTGAGCATTCATCATTTGGTACTTCTTGGTGTATTCCATTTAAGTTTTTTAGCTGCCATGTTTATGTTCATGTTCTTTATGTGTTTGGCTTCTCTCCCTCACAAGGGATACGTCGATAGGTAATTGATTTGAGAGCATAATGATTTGACAGTCTTTTTTCAGGATAGGCATAATCATCCCGCCAACCTTAATTAGCAACATTTGTGATATATGTCAAGTACTTATAATCAGTATGCCCAACAAATAGAGACTTAGTAGTAAAAGCATAAGGTTGCACATCCACATCCGCCCTAGTAAGTATTAGAGCCTTTCAAATTTGTAAAGAACACAAACTTTGCAAATCAAATTGATATTTCATTAAAACCTATGTTCTTGATCAAGTTCTTAAAGATTAAAACATGAAACCATCAAGTTCTTCACCTATGTTCTTCATGGTTGGGGAAGTTGTGATGGAGTTATATGTAACCTTTGGAAGTCATTGTACGACAGACTTAAGCTTGGAGTGTATGACAGGAACAAAGATTCAATAAAAATAGAAGTTTAAATCTGCAAGTCCATTGTGTTATGCATTGTTGAAAGGCTTCTTTACTTATTATTTTGGTTTCTAAATTCAAGGATGGAATAGTAAGAAATCTCCAAGAAATCATTTCATTATTGAATGTATTGTGAGCACTTTAAAATTCTATTCCTTACATTTTGACTGGTAAAACCAGCGACTGTTCCAAGTAATGTTTTTAATCCTTTGAAGTTTCTCATGATCTTGATGTAAGTTGATTGGATTAAGAAATTTGGGCATCCAATAGGACTTTAGGGGAGTTTAATAAATGTTTTGGAAGACTTAGAGGAACTATTAGCATGACTATTCCTTCATCTACAACGAGTTAGACTAAATTTGCTAAGTTTTTCCTTTGTTTTGGAGAGTATTTTGTAATCTATTTCCTTTCCATGGACCCAAAGGCCTAGGACTCATGGAAAGAGGATACTAACAATGTATTATACAACTCTAATGTTCTTGACTTGCAGAGATTTGAGAAAGTAAAGAGAACACTAGCTAGAACAGTGTGTTCCTTAAGGAAATTGATAGCTAGGGAGCAGCAGTGAGAGTTTGGCCTTAAGGGAGAGGTATTTTTATGATTTAGATAGGAATATATTGGTATAATAATGGTCTAAAAAGTCATGATAAGTTCCTCTCAAACATCTCCAAACATGTAAGATTATCTTTAAATACTTTATTGATCTCGTCTAAACATTAACCAAATCAAAACTATATTTTAATAAGTGAATAAGTGAATAAGTCAAACCACTAGTCTCCAAAGAATTCAATAAGTGAATATGAATGTTTGAAAAGTACTCCCAACAATTATTAAACAAAATAAAGTATGTTTAAGAATTTTTGGGACTGGTCCTTTGGTGTGTATTAAACAGAATAGAATTTTCAGCATATTATTATAATTCTATTTCTTTTAATCTACTAGTGTCATGCCCTAGCCCATGCTTTATCTCCATTATTTGATGTTATTAACTATTTTGAAATGTTGACTGTGGTTATCAAATGGAAAAAATAGAAAAAAAAAATTAACATGAAAAACAATTTACAAAACTAAACCAATGGCATGTTTACAACAAAGAAATAGAATGATAATAATATGCTAAAAATTTTATTTTGTTTAATACATGCCAAAGGACCAGTTGTATGAAATTGTCAATCACATAGCATTTCACTATTGTATGAGTGGATTATGTAGGAATAGTAAACATTAAACAAGCAGCAAACTCCTCAACACATCTTGGAAACCATTATATTCAATAATAAATGAAACCTAACACCAACACTATTCCTTCCATTCACTTCTACCAAGAATAAAGCATTTAATCCATTCAACATTACATATAATCATTAGACAGTTACATTTCCTAACTATGTAGAGGAACAATCATGACCAAAATGATCAAAAGTACTTTCACGCTTGCACAATCTATTCCAAACTTCAAGTAAAATGAGAAATATGCTATATCAAATCATTCATATTTATAGTAACCATTCGAAGGATCATTTTGTTAATGAACCCTTTGATTGTACCCCTACGTTAGAGAAAGGAAACCTCAAAATAGAGAAAGGAAACTTAGTAAAACTAGTCTATGCCGCTGTTTGTGAGGGTACAGTCATGATAAGTGCCTCTCAAACCTCTCCAAACATGTAAGAACATCTTTAAATACTTTATTGATCTCTTCTAAACATTAACACATGGATAGTCAAACCAGTAGTCTCAAAAGCATTCAATAAATGAATATGAATATTTGAAAACTTTCCTCTCAACTTCCCCAACCACTCCTAATTGGTTAGAGGCATTAGTTGAGTGTTTAGACACTAAAACTTCTTAAACATACTTTATCTGATATGATGAATTGTAATATCAACAAACATGAATCCAAACATTTCAAAATAGTGAATCGATATCCTTGAGCACAAGCACCAATAACATCAAATAATGGAGATAAAGCATGGGCTAGGGCATGATACCAGTAGAATGCGGTCATTTTAGTGAGCATTCATGATCAAATAAAATGCAATGCATTTGACATTTGTGGTCGAATATGATGCTAGAGGCTTGAAAGACATTGCCTGTCAAAGATACCAATCAAAGATGAATAAATCACACACCTCTCATGCTCAGCTTGCACGAAGGAAGATTTGATAACCAAATCTTCCTTGTACCACATGAAGAACATGCCATTAGTTCATTTTAGCATATTATTATCATATCAGATAAAGTATGTTTAAGAATAGGAATATTAGAGATTCTAGAAATATCCCTCTAACCGATTAGGAGTGGTTGGGAAAGTTGAGAGGAAAGTTTTCAAACATTCATATTCACTTATTGAATGCTTTGGAGACTACTGGTTTGACTATTCATGCGTTACCGGTGACTAAGATTCATTAAAGGATACAAAATCCTTCATTTTTGGTTATTGTGTGTGGATTCATCTGCTTTAGCCAGGAAGATCAAGAAGATGGGGTAGGAGGACATTGTGGTAGAAGAAGTATTTAAAGATATTTACATGTTCCCTATCCGTGAAATTGAGACTATAGGTGATGAAGACCATGTTGAGGATGAGGGGGGTCTTAATCAGGGAGGGGCAACAAGAAGCAACAGAAAAGTTTTCATAAGTTTGGAACAACATTTCAGAATCCATGAATGGTATGGGTAAGGCGACCTTCATTCTTGGTCGTGACTTCAATGAAACATTGGATATGGCTGATAAGAAGAAGGATCACTTGTTGATAGTGTTACTTGAGGGAAGGGGGATTGTGAAAGACTTGTTATCATTGTATTGTGTATTTCCAATATGTTTAGATGCAGGGCAGACCGGGAGAATGAAAGATCACTCACTAATTGCATGATAACCTAGTTTTGAAGGGTCACTGGTTGAGAGGATAGTCAAGGTCCAGATGTTGATAGTGTTCATTAAGGGAAGGGGGATTGTAAAAGACTTGTTATCATTTTATTGTGTATTTCCAATATGTTTGGATGTAGGGAAGAACAAGAGAATGAAGGATCACTCACTGATTGCATGATAACCCAGTTTTGAAGGGTCATTGGTTGAGGGGACAGTCAAGGTCTAGATGTTGATAGTGTTACTTGAGGGAAGGGGGATTGTGAAAGACTTGTTATCATTGTATTGTGTATTTCCAATATGTTTGGATGCAAGGCAGACCAGGAGAATGAAGGATCACTCATTGATTGCATGATAACCTGGTTTTGAAGGGTCACTGGTTGAGGGGACAATTAAGGTCTGGATGTTGATAGAGTTTCTTGAGGGAAGGGGGATTGTGAAAGACTTGTTATCATTTTATTGTGTATTTTCAATATGTTTGGATGCAGGGCAGACTGGGAGAATGAAGGATCACTCACTGATTACATGATAACCCAGTTTTGAAGGGTCACTAGTTGAGAGGACAATCAAGGTTTGGATGTTGATAGTGTTCCTTGAGGGAAGGGGGATTGTGAAAGGATTTTTATCATTGTATTGTGTATTTCCAATATGTTTGGATGTAGAGAAGACTAGGAGAATGAAGGATCACTCACTAATTGCATGATAACCCAGTTTTGAAGGGTCACTGGCTTAGGGGACAGTCAAGATCTAGATGAATGGGCCATTTGAGGACCCTATTTCTTTGTATTAATTTCTATTCAAATTGGATGCATGGATTTCTTGTGAATTATCGGCTGCTATGTATCCTGCAACTGCATCCGTAAATCTACATATACTTCTCTAGGGTTATAAGCCACTTAGGGATCAAAATAGAGAAACTAAATCAAAATAATTCTTTTTCCTATTTCCTTTTAACAAAGTCTCAACTATCAATGATACAATACATTTGATGCCCTAAGATATCAATACAAATGGTGCCTAGCTAGAAGCTCACGGGCTATCCATTTGATAACCACAATCAACATTTCAAAAAAATGGATATCCTTGAGCATAAGCACCAATAACATCAAATAATGGAGTTAAAGCACTAAATCAAAATCATTCTTTGTCCTATTTCCTTTTAACAAAGTCTCAACTATCAATGATACAATACATTTGATACCCTAAGCTATCAATACAAATGGCACCTAGCTAGAAGCTTAGGGACTGTCCATTTGATAACCACAATCAACATTTCAAAAAAATGTATATCCTTGAGCACAAGCACCAATAACATCAAATAATGGAGTTAAAGCATTGGCTAGGGAATGACATCAGTACAATGCGGTCATTTTAGTGAGCATATCAAAAATATACAATGGTTCCATTAAACGTGCCAGTAATATCAACAAACGTGAATCCAAACATTTCATAACAGTGAATCGATATCCTTGAGCACAAGCACCAATAACATCAAATAATAGAGATAAAGCACTGGCTAGGGCATGCCACTAGTAGAATGTGATCATTTCAGAGAGCATTCAAGATCAAATAAAATGCAATGCATTTGAAATTTGTGGTCGAATATGATGGTAGAGGCTGGAAAGATGAAGAAATCACATACCTTCTCTTGCGCCCAGCTTTCGCTCATTTTCTCCCACTCCTTTTCTATGCCAATCGAAATAAAAATGATTTGGCGCTTCAATTTTTTTTTTTAATGTATACTTGAAATTATCAAAATTCCAATGGTCAATTTAAAACTCATCAGAATACCGACACCATTGGGGCCTATTTTAAAAAAAAATAGAAAATGCATTAAAAAAAATTTACCCATCGGAAGTGTCTGTCAAAATTTGGCCCCAAATGTAGTAGTATGTACTCAGTTTAAAGTATATAATGTGGTGCACACTACTTCTCTCCAATAGATATGTGATACTTTTCCTTTAATCATCATAGTCCTAGTTGTGTCTAGGATAGTCACGTTCCTTTGCTTAGCTACACCATTCTGTTGTAGGGTTTGCGGTGCAAAATTCTATCTCTTTATCCCACAATCTTCACAAAATGCATAAAACTTATCAGATGTGAATTCTCCACCTCTATCTGATCTTAGGAATGTTAATTTTCTTTAGATTTTGTCTCCACTAGTATCTTGAATATAAAAAAGCTTATGATTTATCCTTCAAAAAAGTCACCCTTATGTAGGAGCATCTTGGGTTTATGGTAATCTTGGATCAACCAAAAATATATTAGAGCTTGTTTGGCTACTTGGTACTTGTTCGGTTTTCTTGGTAACTACTTTTGATTTCTCGGTGAAGAGTTCATGTCGGTCACTGGTGAGATTGGTTACCATTTTGTTGTTCTTTATCGAGTTGGTTTGGTAGTGTTCTTTACTGAGTTGGTTCAGTGTGTACGGTGTTGCTCAGTCCTTGAGTTCATCGACTGGTGGAATTTAATTGTTTGATGTTGGCCGACATGTGTAGTTAATTTTGGTTGTGATATTAATGTTGGGATATCTCATTGGAAAACATGTAGACCTAAATCTAGGATATTGTTGTGGGGTGGAAGATTGTGATCTGAACTACAATTGCAAAGGGTTTCAAGATGGTTCGAGGGAGGCGAGATGCAGATCTAGGCTTAGCAAATATGCTAAGACAAATTGTTGTTAGGTTAGAAGTTGTTGAGACAACCCAGCGCCAAGGAAGACATCTTGATGATGTTAGTGATGATGAAGTAAAATAAATGCAGGAAGAATCTACACCTACACCTATAATGGATCAATGATAGGAAAGATTCCTAAAGGCATTGACTAGTTTGAAGGCTACACCATAGTTTAACCCTCTTGGGTATAGTGGGAAACTAGATTTAGATGAATTGATGGATTGGATCACCGAGATGGAGAAATACTTTTAATATGAGAACACATGAGAGGAAAGGAAAGTGAAAATTGCAAGTACAAAATTGAAAGGTCATGCATCCTTGTGGTGGGATCATCTGTAGTTAGACCGAAAGAAGAAAGGTAAAGACAAAATAAAGGAATGGGAAAAGATGGTAAATAAGTTGAAAGGAAATTTTCTACCTTGTGATTATTAGATTAACCTAGTTAGGAGAATGCAAAGCTTGAGATAGAAAGATATCTCGGTAAAAGATTACACGGAGAAATTTTATAGGCTAGATATCAGATCTGAATATATTGAAGATGAGGTGGAAAGAATTGCAAGATTTTTGAATGGGTTAAGGACTTCTATTTAAGAAGAGATTAGTTTGGTGAAAATAGAGAGTATTAAGGAGGATTATTAGTTTTCCCTAAAAGCTGAGGAGAAATTGAGCAAAAGGCATGAGAAAAGACAAAGAGGAAGAGGTGGTATATTCCCTAGAGGAAGAGGTAGATCCTAAGGAGAAAATAGTAGATCTGATAAGGAAAAAACAAATCATGTCAAAGGAAAGACCAAGTGGAAAGGTGAAAGTTCATTATGAGGAAGACGTAACTACTCCCAAGGTGGCTATGGTAGAGGAGGATTTCGAAGAACTTGTTACAATTGTGGTGAAGGACATAGATCATTTGAGTGTACACATGCAAGTAAGAATGTTTGTAGTAGTAGAAATGATTTGGTACATGAAGGTTCACAAAATGAGCTTGAGAAGTGATGAAGGGTGCTCCCCTTAATACCACAAACACATAATAGAAATAGAGAAACAACAACAATATGCAAGAACAAAAAATTGGCTTCTTATTATCTCCACAAATGTGGAATTACAAACTTTCAGAATTACAATATGCAAAGCCACATGGGCATTCCCTTACAATATTCTGTAGGATAAAGCCTCAAACTATTACCCAGATCTACTACCCAGAACTATTCTGAACTACCTAAGACAATAATACAGCCTTTCTTATATAGGCAATTTTCCACCGCCTGGGAAGGTTCCAAAATTTTAGCCAATAAGGCCGACCAAACTTAGAATTATTTTATTTTACATTTTATTATATCAAAGTCAGCTCAAGATAACCTTTGAAACCTGAACAAAAATTTTGAAGAAAATTATTTTCCGCCATTTCAGGTGGCCCAACTTCCGAAGACCATAAGTCATCACCAGTTGACTCGATCGGCTATTATAACCCCATTTCAGAAATGCCACGAAGCGCTCGACAGGCTTGATCGGTGCAAGCGCTTGTGGCCCAATTTCTCAACCTCATCCGAGGCCTCTAAAGCCTTCAAAATTGAGTTCAAAGTTTCTGTACCCTGTTGCCAATACCAAAAATCTCCAATATCTTCCAATATACACTTGATCTGACAATGAAACTTTACTGGCAGACTTATATGACCAAAATGAACCTCCAAGAAAGAAATTAGATCATTCTGAGCACATACGAAAATTACCAAAAATAGTAACTTTCCATAAATAGCAGCTCTGCACAAAATAGCCCTTATTGAATATAAAAATAAAAATATTTTTTTAGGTGATGCAAGATTGCTCTTACACCCAGGATGCTCCTGCATCGGACACCCAGGGTAATTTGAGAAGTGACCCTGTCACGACTCAGGTGTGCAGAGGAAAACCAAGATGGCTAACCTCCTCCTTTGTCAGCCATGATGAATCTTCAATAGGTCATCCTTTCCACCTGACCAGATATTCTTCATATGTCCTATTCCTTGTGCTTCTGCCAACACGACTGTCCATTATATCTTCGATTTCGTTAGTGTCTGAACTAGTTGCTGGAATACTCCACTATGCTGCTGTGATCTCATCTTCAACACCTCCTTCATGATACTCTGTCAGATCTGAAATGTTAAACACTGGTGAAATATTTAGCTCAGTAGGCAATTCTACCTCATATGCATTTCCTGAATCATGTTTCTTCAGTATCTTACATGGTCCAAACTTCTTCATTTTTAGCTTGTTATATGTACCAACTGAAAACCGCTCCTTCCGCAAATGAACCATGACTTCATCACCAACCTAAAATTCTTTATACCTCCTTTTCTCATCTGCCTTAGCCTTATACTGTGCGTTCATCTTGGTAATATGCTTCCTCACCTCCCTATGGATGTTCTTTAAGTGTTCTACAAAATCCTCAGCTTCAGCACTACTTATTTCTCCTTTATCTATCTTCCTCAATTCAGATGCATTTCTTGGACTACTTCCATATACAATCTGGAATGGTGATTTACCAGTGCTCCCATTGACAAAATTATTGTATGCAAATTCCGCCTGTGGTAAAATCAAATCCTATCCTGTTGGCTTATCTCCAACCAAACATCGCAGCAAATTTCCCAAACTCCTATTCACCTCCTCTGTCTGTCCATCAATCTGTGGATGATGTGATGAACTAAACTTCAAATCTGTCTTCAACTTCTTCCACAATGTACACCAAAAATATCGAACAAACTTAGTGTCCCGATCTGAAACTATGGTCTTTGGCAAAGCATGTAGTCTCACCACTTCTCTGAAAAACAATTCTGCTACATGAACAACATCATTAGTCTTCTTGCAGGGAATGAAATGTGCCATCTTTGAAAATCTGTCAACTACTACAAAAATTGAATCATGTCCCCATTGTGTCCTCGGTAAACCAAGAACAAAGTCCATATTGATATCCTCCCAAAGCTTCTCTGGTATAGGTAATGGCTGATACAACCCTGTATTCTGCTTCACTCCTTTCACCATCTGACAGATCTGCAACTCTGTACAAACTTCTTCACATTTTGCTGCAACTGTGGCCAATAATAATTCTCACTAACCAAAGAAAGGGTTTTGTCATGACCAAAATGTCCAGCCAATCCTCCGCTATGCTTCTCCTTGATGAGATTCTCCCTCATAGAACTTCGTGGAATGCACAACTAACTCCCTCTGAATAGCATATCATCCTGGATGATGAAATCAAACCATTTCATCCTGTCTAGAGTAACAGGTTCTGTACAAGCTTTCCAAGCTTCACCAAAATCAGGATCCTCTGGATAAAAATTCTAAAATTTCTTGAACCCAACCACTTCAATCTGCATTTCTGTCAGCAATAGTTGCCTTCTGCTAAGAGCATCTGCAACCCTATTAGACTTTTCACTCCTGTGTTTCAAAACAAATGTATAACTCTGCAAAAATTCAACCCATTTCAAATGCCTTTGATTCAGTTTTCTTTGACTATTCAAATATTGCAAAGCTTGATGATCAGTATACAAAACAAACTGCTTAGGAAGTAGATAATGTCTCCACTTCTTTAATGCCTGAACTATCGCATAAAATTCCTGATCATAAACAGAATATTTCCTCTTGGCATTTTTTAACTTCTCACTGAAATAAGCAATAGGTTTACCTTCTTGGCTCATAACAGCTCCTATTGTAGTACCACTAGCATCACAATCTACTTGAAACACCTTATTAAAATCTGGAAGTGTTAAAATAGGTTGTTCTATAACTTTTTGTTTCAACAATTGAAAACTCTTTTCTGCCCCATTAGTCCACTTAAATTGTTTTCTATCCCCTCTCATTGTTTCAGTCAAGGGTCCACAAATACTGCTAAAATTTCTGATAAACTTTCTGTAAAAGCTAGCTAGACCATGAAAAGATCTTACTTCAGTAGCACTCCTTGGAGTAGGCCATTCAAGGATAGCCTGTACCTTCTTTGGGTCCATTTTTAGACCTTCTCCTGAAACTACAAACCCCAAATACACCAACTCTTTCTTCACAAAACTGTACTTTTTCAAATTAATCAATAATTTCTCTTCTCTCAACTTCTCAAATACCATACGAATATGCATCATATGCTCATCCAATGTCTTAGTAAAGATAAAAATATCATCTAGGTAAACAATGACAAACTTACCCAGAAATTCTTTCAGAACCTCGTTCATGAGCCGCATGAAAGTGCTTGGTGCATTGGTTAGCCCAAAAGGCATGACTAACCACTCATATAGTCCTTCCTTTTTCTTGAAGGCAGTCTTCCATTCATCTTCTTCTCTGATTTGAATCTGATGATATCCACTCTTCAGATCTATCTTTGAGAAATACACAGCTCCACTCAAACAGTCCATAATATCATCCATTCGTGGCAATGGAAACCTGTACTTGATTGTGATCTTGTTTATTGCCCTAGAATCTGTACACATCCTCCATTCTCCATTCTTCTTTGGTGCTAATACTGCTGGTACAGCACAGGGACTCAGACTCTCACGGATCAATCCTTTCTGTAACAGTTCATGTACTTGTCTGTTCAACTCTTCACTTTCTGCTGGTGTCATTCTGTCTGCTGCTTTGTTTGGCAAACTGGCTCTTGGAATCAAATCCATCTGATGACTGATCTTCCTTACCGGTGGTAATCCATCAGGTACATTATCAGATACAATATCTTGAAACTCATTCAACAAATCTGCAACCTCTACAGATACATCCTCTACTTCCTC
The DNA here is from genome assembly GCA_027943335.1 of Chamaecyparis obtusa. Lineage (NCBI taxonomy): Eukaryota > Viridiplantae > Streptophyta > Pinopsida > Cupressales > Cupressaceae > Chamaecyparis > Chamaecyparis obtusa. Next base: position 382,499 of record BSBK01001569.1, on the reverse strand, counting down.
TTTACCAGCTTTTGGAATTAAAGCAAAACACACATGCTCATGCCTCATACCATCTAGGAAATTTTTTTCATCAACAAAAGTTATCCTTGCATTACCACATACCTTTTCTTCAGTCTCTTTCAATGACTTTAGCTTATGTCGCACTCCATCCTTGGTCAGGGAATAGGTATTCGCATGACCATCATGTACAACACATCTGTCAAACTGCCATGGCCTACCCAACGACATATGACATGCATCCATAGATATGATATCACACAATACCTCATCTTGGTATCCCCAATCTTGAACTTCACCAGGCATTGTTCATTGACCATGACCTTGTGGTCATCCTGTACCCAGGCAATCCGATATGGATGTGGGTGTTTCTGTCTCTTGAGCTTCAACTTTGTCACCATCTCTTCTGACACCAAATTGTTAGTGCTTCCACTATCAATAATCACATCACAACATTTACCTTCACACTTGCACCTAGTGTGAAATAGGCTCCTCCTTTGCTCAGGTTCATTCTCACCACTCAACAGGACTTTTCTATTAATCAACGTTTCTCCTCTTTTAGCATCTTCAGAATTTGATGATTTGGCATCTTCATCTACATGTCCAACTTTGGCCTAGCCTTCATTTCTCCTATCTATTCTTCCTTGGCACTGAGGACATTGAAATGCCCTATGACCTTCTTCTCCATAGTGAAAACATGTTCCACGGAAGCCACCTCTTCCAGATCCTTGTCCTCTTCCTATTCCTCTCTGATCTTTATTACTTTGATCTTGGAAACGATTGGAATTATTTTCTCTTTGATTCTGACTGCTACTGGCCTCATCCTTCTTTTTTAGATTTTTATTTCGGCCACCATATGACCGTCCACTAGATCGTCCACCGCGACCTCTTCTATTTTGTCTGCTCTCAAACTTCTTGTTCAACTTTTCCTCTACTTTTAGAGCAAACTGGTATGCCTCTTCAATACTATTCATTCGAACCAGATTTAGCTCCTCATGAATGCTTGACCTTCACCCATTAAGGTATCGGGCAACTTTTTCCTTATCAGCTTCTGCATGGCCTGTTCTGATGAGAAGTCGATAGAACTCATCTGTATACTCCTGAACAGATCTTCCTACTTGCTTCAAACTCTGCATTTTCCTCAGCAGGTCAAGCTCATAATCAACAGGGATGAATTGTCACTTCAATTTATCCACCATCCGATCCCATCTTGTGATTTTCTCCTTTCCCTTTCTATTTCTCTCCAACTGAATCTCTTTCCTCCATATCTTCGCATGACCTTTCAGTCTGACCTTCACAAATTTGACCCTATCAGGATCCTCAACATCTTCATACTCAAAATATTCCTCGCATTCATTGATCCAGTCGATCAATTTTTCTAGGTTAAGATTTCCATAAAATGTAGGAACCTCAATCTTAGGTCTTTTCTCAATCTTAGAAATGGCCCGAAAAAGTCTTTCTTCCTCCTGGTTCACAATTTCAGCTTCTCCTTCTTGATATTCTTCTTCGGCTTCATCCTCGCTTTGGTCTCTGACATTAAGATTCATTTATCTGCGAATCTCTTCTTGCAATGCTCGCACTTATCTTTGTAGCTCTCTAACCTCAAGTGTCACAGCACCAGCTCTTTCACCACGTTCTCTTCGTGGAGGCATTTTCACAATGCGCGCTGAAACCCTAACCATGGTCCTGGTGCAAATTGCCTCACAGTCGGTGATCTGTTTACACACTCAAGAACTCCTGCTCTGATACCACTTGATGAAGGGTGCTCCCCTTAATACCACAAACGCATAACAGAAATAGAGAAACAACAACAATATGCAAGAACAAAAAATTGGCTTCTTATTATCTCCACAATTGTGGAATTACAAACTTTCAGAATTACAATATGCAAAGCCACATGGGCATTCCCTTACAATATTCTGTAGGACAAAGCCTCGAACTATTACCCAGATCTACTACCCAGAACTATTCTGAACTGCCTAAGACAATAATACAGCCTTCCTTATATAGGCAATTTTCCACCGCCTGGGAAGGTTCCAAAATTTTAGCCAATAAGGCCGACCAAACTTAGAATTATTTTATTTTACATTTTATTATATCATAGTCGGCTCAAGATAACCTTTGAAACCCGAACAGAAATTTTGAAAAAAATTATTTTTCGCCATTTCAGGTGGCCCAACTTTCGAAGACCATAAGTCATCACCAGTTGACCCGATTGGCTATTATAACCCCATTTTGAAAATGCCACGAAGCGCTCTACAGGCTTGATTGGCGCAAGCGCCCATCACCCAATTTTTTGACCTCATCCGGGGCCTCTAAAGCTTTCAAAACTGAGTTCAAAGTTTTTGTACCGTGCTGCCAATACCGAAGATCTCCAATATCTTCCAATATACACTTGATCTGGCAATGAAACTTTACTGGCAGACTTATATGACCAAAATGAACCTCCAAGAAAGAAATCAGATCATTCTGAGCACATACGAAAATTACCAAAAATAGTAACTTTCCATAAATAGCAGCTCTGCACAAAATAGCCTTTATTGAATATAAAAATAGAAATATTTTTTTGGGTGATGCAAGATTGGTCTTACACCCAGGATGCTCCTGCATCGGACACCCAGGGTAATTTGAGAAGTGACCCTGTCACGACTCAGGTGTGCAGAGGAAAATCAAGACGGCTAACCTCCTCCTTTGTCAGCCATGATGAATCTTCAACAGGTCATCCTTTCCACTTGACCAGATATTCTTCATATGTCCTGTTCCTTGTGCTTCTGCCAACACGACTGTCTAGTATATCTTCGATCTCGTTAGTGTCTGAACTAGTTGCTGGAATACTCCACTGTGCTGCTGTGATCTCATCTTCAACACCTCCTTCATGATACTTTGTCAGATCTGAAATGTTAAACACTGGTGAAATATTTAGCTCAGTAGACAATTCTACCTCATATGCATTTCCTGAATCATGTTTCTTCAGTATCCTACATGGTCCAAACTTATTCATTTTCAGCTTGTTATATGTACCAACTGGAAACCGCTCCTTCCACAAATGAACCATGACTTCATCACCGACCTGAAATTTTTTATACCTCTTTTTCTCATCTGCGTTAGCCTTATACTGTGTGTTCATCTTGGCAATATTCTTCCTCACCTCCCCATGGATGTTCTTCAAGTGTTCTGCAAAATCCTCAGCTTCAGCACTACTTATTTCTCCTTTATCTATCTTCCTCAATTCAAATGCATTTCTTGGACTACTTCCATATACAATCTAGAATGGTGATTTACCAGTGCTCCTGTTGACAGAATTATTTTATGCAAATTCCACCTATGGTAAAGTCAAATCCCATCTTATTGGCTTATCTCCAACCAAACATCGCAGCAAATTTTCCAAACTCCTATTCACCACCTCTGTCTGTCCATCAGTCTGGGGATGATGTGATGAACTGAACTTCAAATCTGTCTTCAACTTCTTCCACAATGTACGTCAGAAACATCCAAAAAACTTAGTGTCCCGATCTGAAACTATGGTCTTTGGCAAAGCATGTAGTCTCACCACTTCTCTGAAAAACAATTCTGCTACATGAACAGCATCATTAGTCTTCTTGCAGGGAATGAAATGTACCATTTTTGAAAATCTGTCAACTACTACAAAAATTGAATCATGTCCCCGTTGTGTCTTCGGTAAACCAAGAACAAAGTCCATACTGATATCCTCCCAAGGCTTCTCTGGTATAGGTAATGGCTGATACAACCCTGTATTCTACTTCACTCCTTTCGCCATCTGACAGACTCTGCAACTCTGTACAAACTTCTTCACATCTTGCTGCAACTGTGGCCAATAATAATTCTCACTAACCAAAAAAAAGGTTTTGTCACGACCAAAATGTCCAGCCAATTCTCTGCTATGCTTCTACTTGATGAGATTCTACCTCATAGAACTTCGTGGAATGCACAACTGACTCCCTCTGAATAGCATATCATCCTGGATGATGAAATCCAACCATTTCATCCTGTCTAGAGTAATAGGTTCTGTACAAGCTTTCCAAGCTTCACCAAAATCAGGATCCTCTAGATACAAATTTTTGAATTCCTTGAACCCAACCACTTCAATCTGCATTTCTGTCAGCAATAGTTGCCTTCTGTTAAGAGCATCTGCAACCCTATTAGGATTCCACTCTTGTGTTTCAAAACAAATGTATAACTCTGCAAAAACTCAAGCCATTTCAAATGCATTTGATTCAATTTTTTTTGACTATTCAAATATTGCAAAGCTTGATGATCAGTATACAAAACAAACTGCTTAGGAAGTAGATAATGTCTCCACTATAGCAGAAATTTTTTGATCATAAACATAATATTCCTTTTTGGCATCATTTAACTTCTCACTGAAATAAGCAATAGGTTTACCTTCTTGACTCATAACAGCTCCTATTGCAGTACCACTAGCATCACAATCTACTTGAAACACCTTATTAAAATCTGGAAGTGTTAAAATAGGTTGTTCTGTAACTTTTTGTTTCAACAATTGAAAACTCTTTTCTGCCCCATTAGTCCACTTAAATTCTTTTCTATCCCCTCTCATTGTTTCAGTCAAGGGTCCACAAATACTGCTAAAATTTCTGATAAACTTTTTGTAAAAGATAGCTAGACCATGAAAAGATCTTACCTCAGTAGCACTCATTGGAGTAGGCCATTTAAGGATAGCTTGTACCTTCTCTAGGTCTATTTTTAGACCTTCTCCTGAAACTACAAACCCCAAATACACCAACTCTTTCTTCACAAAACTGCACTTTTTCAAATTAATCAACAATTTCTCTTCTCTCAACTTCTCAAATACCATATGAATATGCATCATATGCTCATCCAATATCTTACTAAAGATCAAAATATCATCTAGGTAAACAATGACAAACTTACCCAGAAATTCTTTCAGAACCTCGTTCATGAGCCGCATGAAAGTGCTCGGTGCATTGGTTAGCCCAAAAGGCATGACTAACCACTCATATAATCCTTCCTTTGTCTTGAAGGCAGTCTTCCATTCATCTCCTTCTCTGATTCGAATCTGATGATATCCACTCTTCAGATCTATCTTTGAGAAATACACAGCTCCACTCAAACAGTCCATAGTATCATCCATTCATGGCAATGGAAACCTGTACTTGATTGTGATCTTGTTTATTGCCCTAGAATCTGTACACATCCTCCATTCTCCATTCTTCTTTGGTGCTAATACCACTGGTACAGCACAAAGACTCAGACTCTCACGGATCAATCCTTTCTGTAACAGTTCATGTACTTGTCTGTTCAACTCTTCACTTTCTGCTGGTGTCATTCTGTGTGCTGCCTTGTTTGGCAAACTGGCTCCTGGAATCAAATCCATCTGATGACTGATCTTCCTTACCGGTGGTAATCCATCAGGTACATTATCAGATACAATATCCTAAAACTCATTCAACAAATCTACAACCTCTACAGGTACATCCTCTACTTCCTCTTTACCAGCTTTTGGAATTAAAGAAAAACACACATGCTCATGCCTCATACCATTTAGGAAATTTTTTCCATCAACAAAAGTTATCCTTGCATTACCACATACTTTTTCTTCAGTCTCCTTCAATGGCTTTAGCTTATGTCGCACTCCATCCTTTGTCAGGGAATAGGTATTCGCACAACCATCATGTACAGCACATCTATCAAACTGCCATGGCCTACCCAACAACATATGACATGCATCCATAGATATGATATCACACAATACCTCATCTTGGTATCCGCCAATCTTGAACTTCATGAGACATTGTTCATTGACCATGACCTTGTGGTCATCCTGTACCCAAGCAATCCAATATGGATGTGGTTGTTTCTATCTCTTGAGCTTCAACTTTGTCACCATCTCTTCTGACACCAAATTGTCAGTGCTTCCACTATCAATAATCACATCACAACATTTACCTTCACACTTGCACCTGGTGCGAAATAGGCTCCTCCTTTTCTCAGGTTCATTCTCACCACTCAACATGACTCTTCTGTTAATCAACGTTTCTCCTCTTTCAGCATCTTCAGAATTTGATGATCTGGCATCTTCATCTACATGTGCAACTCTGGCCTGGCCTTCATTTCTCCTGTCCATTCTGCCTTGGCCCTGAGGACATTCAAATGCCTTATGACCTTCTTCTCCACAATGAAAACATGTTCCACAGAAGCCACCTCTTCCAGATCCTTATCCTCTTCCTCTTCCTCTCTGATCTCTATTACTCTGATCTTGGAAATGATTTGAATTATTTCCTCTTTGATTCTAACTGCTACTGGCCTCATCCTTCTCTTTCGAATCTTCATTTCGGCCACTATATGACCGTCCACCAGATCATCCACCGTGACCTCTTCCATTTTGTCTGCTTTCAAACTTCTTGTTCAGCTTTTCCTCTACTTTTAGGGCAAACTGGTATGCCTCTTAAATAATGGTCATTCAAACCAGATTCAGCTCCTCTTGAATGCTTGGCCTTAACCCATTAAGGTATCGGGAAACTTTCTCCTTATCAGCTTCTGCATGGCCTGTTCTGATGAGAAGTCGATAGAACTCATCTGTATACTCCTGAATAGATCTTCCTGCTTGCTTCAAACTCTACATTTTCTTCAGCAGGTCAAGCTCATAATCAACAGGGATGAATTGTCACTTTAATTTATCCACCATCCGATCTCATCTCATGATTTTCTCCTTTCCCCTTCTATTTCACTCCAACTGAATCTCTTGCCACCATATCTTCGCATGACCTTTCAGTCTGGCCTTCGTAAATTTGACCCTATCAGGATCCTCAACATCTTCATACTCAAAGTATTCCTCGCATTCATTGATCCAGTCGATCAATTCTTCTGGGTTAAGATTTTCAGAAAATGTAGGAACCTCAATCTTAGGTCTTTTCCCAATCTTAGAAATGGCCCAAAAAAGTCTTTCTTCCTCCTGGTTCACAATTTCAGCTTCTCCTTCTTGATATTCTTCTTCGGCTTCATCCTCGCTTTCATCTCTGACATTAAGATTCATTCCTCTGTAAATCTCTTCTTGCAATGTTCGCACTTGTCTGTGCAGCTCTCTAACCTCAGATGTCACAGCACCAGCTCTTCCGCCACGTTCTCTTCGTGGAGGCATTTTCGCGATGCGCGCTGAAACCCTAACCACGGTCCTGGTGAAAACTGTCTCACAGTTGACGATTTGTTTACACACTCAAGAACTCCTTCTCTGATACCACTTGATGAAGGGTGCTCCCCTTAATACCACAAACCAATAACAAAAATAGAGAAATAACAATAATATGCAAGAACAGAAAATTGGCTTCTTATTATCTCCACAAATGTGGAATTAAAAACTTTCAAAATTACAATAAGCAAAGCCACATGGGCATTCCCTTACAATATTCTATAGGAAAAAGCATCGAACTATTACCCAGATCTACTACCCAGAACTATTCTGAACTGCCTAAGACAATAATACAGCCTTCCTTATATAGGCAATTTTCCACCACCTGGGAAGGTTCCAGAATTTTAGCCAATAAGGCCGACCAAACTTAGAATTATTTTATTTTACATTTTATTATATCATAGTCGGCTCAAGATAACCTTTGAAACTCGAACATAAATTTTGAAGAAAATTATTTTTCACCATTTCAGGTGGCCCAACTTTCGAAGACCATAAGTCATCACCAGTTGACCCGATCGGCTATTATAACCCCATTTCAAAAATGCCACGAAGCGCTCTACAGGCTTGATTGGCACAAGTGCCCATGACCCAATTTTTCAACCTCATCCGGGGCCTTTAAAGCCTTCAAAATTGAGTTCAAAGTTTCTGTACCCTGCTGCCAATACCGAAAATCTCTAATATCTTCCAATATACACTTGATCTGGCAATGAAACTTTACTGGCAGACTTATATGACCAAAATGAACCTCCAAGAAAGAAATCAGATCATTCTGAGCACATACGAAAATTACCAAAAATAGTAACTTTCCATAAATAGCAGCTCTGCACAAAATAGCCCTTATTGAATATAAAAATAGAAATATTTTTTTGGGTGATGCAAGATTGGTCTTACACCCAGGATGCTCCTGCATCAGACACCCAGGGTAATTTGAGAAGTGACTCTGTCACGACTCAGGTGTGCATAGGAAAACCAAGATGGCTAACCTCCTCCTTTGTCAGCCATGATGAATCTTCAATAGGTCATCCTTTACAATTGACCAGATATTCTTCATATGTCCTATTCCTTGTGCTTCTGCTAACACGACTGTCCAGTATATCTTCGATCTCCTTAGTGTCTGAACTAGTTGCTGGAATACTCCACTGTGCTACTGTGATCTCATCTTCAACACCTCCTTCATGATACTCTGTCAGATCTGAAATGTTAAACACTGGTGAAATATTTAGCTCAGTAGGCAATTCTACCTCATATGCATTTCCTGAATCATATTTTTTCAGTATCCTACATGGTCCAAACTTCTTCATTTTTAGCTTGTTATATGTACCAAATGGAAACCGCTCCTTCTGTAAATGAACCATGACTTTATCACCAACCTGAAATTCTTTATACATCCTTTTCTCATCTGCGTTAGCTTTATACTGTGCATTCATCTTGGTAATATGCTTCCTCACCTCCCCATGGATGTTCTTCAAGTGTTCTGCAAAATCCTCAGCTTCAACACTACTTATTTCTCCTTTATCTATCTTCATCAATTCAGATGCATTTCTTGGACTACTTCCATATACAATCTGGAATAGTGATTTACCAGTGCTCCTGTTGACAGAATTATTGTATGCAAATTTCGCCTGTGGTAAAATCAAATCTCATCCTGTTGGCTTATCTCCAACCAAACATCGCAGCAAATTTTCCAAACTCCTATTCACCACCTCTGTCTGTCCATCAGTTTGTGGATGATGTGATGAACTGAACTTCAAATCTGTCTTCAACTTCTTCCACAATGTACGCCAGAAATATCCAGCAAACTTAGTGTCCCGATTTGAAACTATGGTCTTTGGCAAACCATGTAGTCTCACCACTTCTTTGAAAAATAATTCTGCTACATGAACAATATCATTAGTCTTCTTGCAGGGAATGAAATGTGCCATCTTTAAAAATCTGTCAACTACTACAAAAATTGAATCATGTCCCCGTTGTGTCCTCGGTAAACCAAGAACAAAATCCATACTGATATCCTCCCAAGGCTTCTCTGGTATAGGTAATGGCTGATACAAACCTGTATTCTGCTTCACTCCATTCGCCATCTGACAGACTCTACAACTCTGTACAAACTTCTTCACATCTTGCTGCAACTGTGGCCAATAATAATTCTCACTAACCAAAGAAAGGGTTTTGTCACGACCAAAATGTCCAGCCAATCCTCCGCTATGCTTCTCCTTGATGAGATTCTCCCTCATAGAACTTCGTGGAATGCACAACTGACTCCCTCTGAATAGCATATCATCCTGGATGATGAAATCCAACCATTTCGTCCTGTCTAGAGTAACAGGTTCTGTACAAGCTTTCCAAGCTTCACCAAAATCAGGATCCTCTGGATACAAATTTTTGAATTTCTTGAACCCAACCACTTCAATCTGCATTTTTGTCAGCAATAGTTGCCTTCTGCTAAGAGGATCTGCAACCCTATTAGATTTTCCACTCCTGTGTTTCAAAATAAATGTATAACTCTGCAAAAACTCAACCCATTTCAAATGCCTTTGATTCTATTTTCCTTGACTATTCAAATATTGCAAAGCTTGATGATCAGTATACAAAACAAACTGCTTAGGAAGTAGATAATGTCTCCACTTCTTTAATGCCTGAACTATAGCATAAAATTCCCGATCATAAACAGAATATTTCCTCTTGGCATCATTTAACTTCTCACTGAAATAAGCAACAGGTTTACCTTCTTGGCTCATAACAGCTCCTATTGCAGTACCACTAGCATCACAATCTACTTGAAACACCTTATTAAAATCTGGAAGTGTTAAAACAGGTTGTTCTGTAACCTTTTATTTCAACAATTAAAAACTTTTTTCTGCCCCATTAGTCCACTTAAATTCTTTTCTATACCCTCTCATTGTTTCAGTCAAGGGTCCACAAATACTGCTAAAATTTCTGATAAACTTTCTGTAAAAGCTAGCTAGACCATGAAAATATCTTACTTCAGTAGCATCCCTTGGAGTAGGCCATTCAAGGATAGCCTGTACCTTCTTTGGGTCTATTTTTAGACCTTCTCCTGAAACTACAAACTCTAAATACACCAACTCTTTCTTCACAAAACTGCACTTCTTCAAATTAATCAACAATTTCTCTTCTCTCAACTTCTCAAATACCATACGAATATGCATCATATGCTCATCCAATGTCTTACTAAAGATCAAAATATCATCTAGGTAAACAATGACAAACTTACCCAGAAATTCTTTCAGAACCTCGTTCATGAGCCGCATGAAAGTGCTCGGTGCATTGGTTAGCCCAAAAGGCAAGACTAAACACTCATATAATCCTTCTTTTGTCTTGAAGACAGTCTTCCATTCATCTCCTTCTCTGATTTGAATCTGATGATATCCACTCTTGAGATCTATCTTTGAGAAATACACAGCTCCACTCAAACAGTCCATAATATCATCCATTCGTGGCAATGGAAACCTGTAGTTGATTGTGATCTTGTTTATTTCCCTAGAATCTGTACACATCCTCCATTCTCCATTCTTCTTTGGTGCTAATACCGCTGGTACAACACAGGGACTTAGAATCTCACAGATCAATCCTTTCTGTAACAGTTCATGTACTTGTCTGTTCAACTCTTCACTTTCTGCTGGTGTCATTCTGTCTATTGCCTTGTTTGGCAAACTGGCTCTTGGAATCAAATCCATCTGATGACTGATCTTCCTTACTGGTGGTAATCCATCAGGTACATTATCAGATACAATATCCTAAAACTCATTCAACAAATCTGCAACCTCTACAGGTACATCCTCTACTTCTTCTTTACTAGCTTTTGGAATTAAAGCAAAACACACATGCTCATGCCTCATACCATCTAGGAAATTTTTTCCATCAACAAAAGTTATCCTTGCATTACCACATACCTTTTCTTCAGTCTCCTTCAATGGCTTTAGCTTATGTCGCACTCCATCCTTTGTCAGGGAATAGGTATTCGCACGACCATCATGTACAGCACATCTATCAAACTGCCATGGCCTACCCAACAACATATGACATGCATCCATAGATATGATATCACACAATACCTTATCTTGGTATCCGCCAATCTTAAACTTCACCAGGCATTGTGCATTGACCATGACCTTGTGGTCATCCTGTACCCAGGCAATCCGATATGGATGTGGGTGTTTCTGTCTCTTGAGCTTCAACTTTGTCACCATCTCTTCTGACACCAAATTGTTAGTGCTTCCACTATCAATAATCACATCACAACATTTACCTTCACACTTGCACCTGGTGCGAAACAGGCTCCTCCTTTGCTCAGGTTCATTCTCACCACTCAACAGGACTCTTCTGTTAATCAATATTTCTCCTCTTTCAGCATCTTCAGAATTTGATGATCTGACATCTTCATCTACATGTGCAACTCTGGCCTGACCTTCATTTCTCCTGTCTATTCTGCCTTGGCGTTGAGGACATTTAAATGCCCTATGACCTTCTTCTCCACAGTGAAAATATGTTCCACGGAAGCCACCTCTTCTAGATCCTTGTCCTCTTCCTCTTCCTCTCTGATCTCTATTACTCTGATCTTGAAAACGATTGGAATTATTTTCTTTTTGATTCTGACTACTACTGGCCTCATCCTTCTTTTTCGGATCTTCATTTCGGCCACCATATGACCGTCCACCAGATCATCCACCGTGACCTCTTCCATTTTGTCTGCTCTCAAACTTCTTTTTCAGCTTTTCCTCTACTTTTAGGGCAAACTGGTATGCCTCTTCAATACTATTCATTGGAACCAGATTCAGCTCCTCCTGAATACTTGGCCTTAATCCATTAAGGTATCGGGCAAGTTTCTCCTTATCAACTTCTGCATGACCTGTTCTGATGAGAAGTCGATAGAACTCCTCTGTATACTCCTGAACAGATCTTCCTGCTTGCTTCAAACTCTGCATTTTCTTCAGCAGGTCAAGCTCATAATCAACAGGGATGAACTGTCGCTTCGATTTATCCACCATCCGATCCCATCTCGTGATTTTCTCCTTTCCCCTTCTATTTCGCTCCAACTGAATCTCTTGGCACCATATCTTCACATGACCTTTCAATCTGGCCTTCGCAAATTTGACCCTATCAGGATCCTCAACATCTTCATACTCAAAGTATTACTCACATTCATTGATCCAGTCGATCAATTCTTTTGGGTTAAGATTTTTAGAAAATGTAGGAACCTCAATCTTAGGTCTTTTCCCAATCTTAGAAATGACCCTAAAAAGTCTTTCTTCCTCCTGGTTCACAATTTCATCTTCTACTTCTTGATATTCTTCTTCGGCTTCATCCTCGCTTTCGTCTCTCATATTAAGATTCATTCCTCTATGAATCTCTTTTTGCAATGCTCGCACTTGTCTCTACAACTCTCTAACCTTAGGTGTCATAGCACCAGCTCTTCCGCCACGTTCTTTTCGTGGAGGCATTTTCGTGATGCACGCTGAAACCTTAACCACGGTTCTGGTGCAAACTGCCTCACAGTCGGTGATCTGTTTACACACTCAAGAACTCCTGCTCTGATACCACTTGATGAAGGGTGCTCCCCTTAATACCACAAACGCATAACAGAAATAGAGAAATAACAACAATATCCAAGAACAAAAAATTGGCTTCTTATTATCTCCACAAATGTGGAATTACAAACTTTCAGAATTACAATATGCAAAGCCTCATGGGCATTCCCTTACAATATTCTGTAGGACAAAGACTTGAACTATTACCCAGATCTACTACCCAGAACTATTCTGAACTGCCTAAGACAATAATACAGCCTTCTTTATATAGGCAATTTTTCACCGCCTGGGAAGGTTCCAGAATTTTAGCCAATAAGGCCGACCAAACTTAGAATTATTTTATTTTACATTTTATTATATCATAGTCGGCTCAAGATAACCTTTGAAACCCGAACAGAAATTTTGAAGAAAATTATTTTTCGCCATTTCAGGTGGCCCAACTTTCGAAGACCATAAGTCATCATCAGTTGACCCGATCGGCTATTATAACCCCATTTTGAAAATGCCACGAAGCGCTCTACAAGCTTGAGCAGTGCAAGCACCCATCACCTAATTTTTTGACCTCATCTGGAGCCTCTAAAGCCTTCAAAACTAAGTTCAAAGTTTCTGTACCCTGCTGCCAATACTGAAAATCTCCAATATCTTCCAATATACACTTGATCTGGCAATGAAACTTTACTGGTAGACTTATATGACCAAAATAAACCTCCAAGAAAGAAATCAGATCATTCTGAGCACATACAAAAATTACCAAAAATAGTAACTTTCCAGAAATAGCAGCTCTGCACAAAATAGCCCTTATTGAATATAAAAATAGAAATATTTTTTTGGGTGATGCAAGATTGCTCTTACACCCAGAATGCTCCTGCATCAAGAAGGAAGGAAACATAATGGTTAGAAGATCATTATAGAGTAAAATGGCTAAGGAAAATCCGATAAGGAAAAAATTGTTCAAGACTAGATGTAGAGTTGTAGACAAAGTTTGAAAAGTACAATCATTAATAGTGGAAGCTCAGAGAATTTGGCATCAGAAGAAATGGTCACAAAGTTGTAGTTGGAAAGATTGAAGCACCCAAAGCCCTACTAGATTTTATGGATCAAGGATGAGCATACACTTATGGTAAGTGAACAATGTTTCGTGAATCTAAAAATTGGAAAGTATTATGATAAGGTGTTGTGTGATATTATGTCCATGGATTGTTGTCATATTTTGTTGGGTAGACCTTGGCAATATGATAGACATGCTATATATGATGGGAGATTGTATAAATATACTATTTGGGATGATGGCAAGAAGAAAATCTTGTTACCTTTGATTGAGGAATCTGTTGGTGAGATATGTACATCTATAAAATTTGGTTTGATGGAACGTAGATAGTTTGTGAAGGATTTGAAGAAAAATGATGTTTGTTATGCTTTGATCCCTAACAAACTGAGTGAGAAAATAGAAGATAAAGTTTTGGTAGAGATTGAGAAGTTTCTCACCGAGTACAAAAAGATCATTTTAGATAATGTACTTGATGGTTTTCCACTGATGAGAAGTATAAGTCATTGTATGGATCTAATTCCTGGAGGTAGTTTGTTGAATAAGGCACCACACTGACTGACACCAACTAAAAATGAGGAACTCAATCGACAAGTCCAAGAGTTGTTGTAGAAAGGTTTGATCAAAGAAAGTTTGAGTCCATGTACAGTACCAACTGTGTTGTCACCAAAGAAGAATGGAGAATGGAAAATGTGTATTGATTCTAGAGCAATCAACAAGATAACACTTAAGTATTAGTTCCCTATACCGAGGATGGATGATATAATAGATTGTTTGAGTGGAGAAAAATATTTTACTAAAATTGATTTGAAGAGTGGATATCATTAAATCAGAATTAGAGAAGGCGATGACTGGAAGATTGCTTTCAAGACAAAAGAAGGTTTGTATGAGTGGTTAGTTATGCCCTTTGGTTTAACTAACACTCTAAGTACTTTTATGAAGCTAATGAATGAAGTTCTAAAGAAATTATTGGGTAAATTTGTGATTGTGTACTTGGATGACATCTTGATATTCAGTAAAACTAGAGGAGATCATTTGTTGCACATTAGAGAGGTATTACAAAGATAGAAAGAGGAAAAGTTTATGATTAATTTGAAAAAATGTTCCTTCATGAAAGAAGAAATTGTGTATTTGGGATTTGTGATTTCAGCTAATGGTTTGAAGATGGATCCTAAGAAGGTTGAAGCCATTCTTGATTGGCCTACACTTGAGAATGTTAGTGAGGTAAGATCATTCCGTGGCTTAGCAAGTTTTTACCAAAAGTTCATTAGAAATTTTAGTTCAATTTGCAATCCTACGAATGAGACAATTAGAGGAGGTAAAAGAGAATTCAAGTGGACACATGGAGCTGATAAGAGTTTTGAGACTTTGAAACAAAAGGTTGTTGAATTTCCTATGTTAGTTTTACTTGATTTCAATAAGGTATTCCAAGTTGAACATGATGCAATTGGAAGTGCAATAGGAGTTGTATTGAGTCAAGAAGGTAAATCCATTGATTTATTTAGTGAGAAGTTGGATGATGCTAAAATAAAATATTTTGTGTATGATAAAGAGTTCTATGCTAATGTTCAAGCCCTAAAGAAATGAAGACATTATTTGATGTCAAAAGAATTTGTATTGTATACAGATCATCTGACTTTATAATATTTGGGTAGTCAGAATAAGTTAAATCAGAGACATATGAAATGGGTTGAGTATTTGCAGAATTTTACATTTGTGATAAAATATAAGAGTAGAGTATCTAACCGAGTTGCTGATACATTGAGTAGAAGAAGATCTTTGATGACTAAAATGAGAATTGAGGTTCTTGGTTTTTATGACATGAAGAATTTGTATGAAACTGACCCTAATTTTTTTGAGCAGTGGAGAATGTGTAGAGCACCTATACTAGATCAATTGAGTAAGTCTAAAGACTATTTTAGAAGGTATGTTGTTCAAAGGAATTCAGTTATGTATACCAAGAGGATCAATGAGAACTAATTTAATAAAGGAAAAACATAGTAGTGGGTTGGCTGGACATTTTGGCATTAATAAGACATTGAGTTTGTTGAAGGAAAGATATTTTTGGCCTCAATTGTATAAGGATGCTCAAAATTTTTTGAAGAGTTGTTGAGTTTGTCAAGTTGCAAAAGCAGTGAGTCAGAATACTAGATTGTATACACTGGTTCCTGTTCCTGAGAAACCTTGGAGAGATATTAGCAAGGATTTTGTTCTTGGCTTACCGAGGACAACAAGAGGTAATGATTTCATATTTATTGTTGTGGATAGATTTTCCAAGATGGAAAATTTCATACCATGTAGAAAAACATCAGATGTAGTGAATGTAGCAGATCTTTTCTATAAGGAAATTGTTAAATTGCATGGATTACCGAGGAGTATCATCTCTGACCGAGACAATAAGTTTGTTGGTTATTTTTGGAAGACTCTATGGAAGAAGTTGAACATTGAGTTGAAGTATAGTTCTAAATTTCATCCACAGATTGATGTATAGATAGAGGTTGTAAATAGAAGTTTGGGTAACCTGTTGAGATGTTTAGTTGGAGAAAAACTTAGTAATTGAGATATAATGTTGGCACAATCAAAGTTTGCATACAATAGTTTAGTGAATAGGAGTACTGGAAAGTCACCTTTTGAGATTGTTAATTGCATACAATTGAGAGGTATATTAGACTTGAGAGATGTTGTTGGTGATGAGAAGAGGAGTGTTGAGGGGGAAGAATTTGTTGAGTTTACGAAGTCATTGCATGAGGAAGTGAAACATAAGTTGGAGCTTATTAATCATAAATACAAGGATAATGTAGATAGGTCAAGAAGACATAAGATTTTTTATGTTGGTGATTGAGTGATGGTTCATTTGAAGAAAGGTAGATTTCATGTTGGAACGTATGGTAAGTTGAAGATGAATAAATTTGGTCCTGCAAGGTATTGAAGAAATTTGACAGTGGAAATGCTTATGAAATTGAGTTACATGATGACATGGATATGTCACCTATATTCAACATTTCAGATTTATATGAGTATCATGAACCCAATGAAGAAGTGATAGTATTGAGTGATTATCCTAAGAAGAAGATACAATAAGTTGAGAAGATTTTGGAACAAAGAGTTAGCAACAGCACAAGAGGAAAGGATTACATGGAGTATTTAGTAAAGTGGAAGAATAGACCGATTGAAGAAAGTACATGGATTTCTCAATTTAAGTTGGATTTAGCTCAGGTTGAACCTGACCCATGATTTAGAGAATCTTTTATTGCAACCCAAGGTGTCTGATGTAGGAGCATCTTGGGTTTATGGCACTCTTGGATCAACCAAAAATATGTTAGAGCTTGTTTGGCTACTTGATAGCTTGTTTGGTTTGCTCGGTAACTACTTTTGAGTTCTCAGTGAAGTGTTCTTGTCAGTCACTAGTGAGCTTAGTTACCATTTTTTTGTTCTTTATCAAGTTGGTTCAGTAGTGCTCTTTACCAAGTTGGTTTGGTAGTGCTCTTTACCGATTTGGTTTGGTGTGTTAAGTGTTTCTCAATTCTTGAGTTCACCGACTAGTGGAATTTAATTATTTGATGTTGGCTGGCATGTGCAGTTTATTTGGGCTATGATATTAATGTTGGGATCACTCATTGGGAAATGTGTAGACCTAAATATGGGGTGTTACTTTCTCCAATACTATATTTCAAGGATCTTTAGAGTCGACTTGTTCGATGGCCTCTTGTATAAATAAGTAGAGTTGTTCTAGGATTAGGAAGGAAGTCATTATGTTATAAAGAAGATAGAATTTGAAGTTGTGGATCCTTGCATGTATGAGGACTATTCTATAAGTTAATTCTATTGTATTGTTCATAATCAGAAAGACCTTACAACCCAACATGTATGAAGTTTGATGAATAAATAAAATATATCTGCATTCCTTCTCTCATTCTTTATGTTATTGCTTCCAAGTATATTTCTGCAAGTAGGTTTGGTATTTGGGAGTTCCTTAGGTCTCTATATCATCCTATCTTGCATCACACCCACATCATCCTTGAATATTCATCAAAAAATAACATAAAGTATCTATCACCAAAATAAATTCTTGCCTTAATAGGACAACATAGATCTGTATTTACTAAATCCACCACTCAATAGAAGAATATGTCTTAATCTTAAAAGTAGATCTAGTCAACTTTCCCAATTGACATTCTTTGCACATATTGTTAGGCTTTATCAGCTTAGGTAAATCTCTCATAGCATGAGTAGTGTTAATTCTCACCATATTATCAAATTTCACATGAAAAATTCTTCTATGCCATAACCAACTATCATCAGCCTTAGTAATCAAACATTTATTCTCAATAGTTCTCAAATGAAATAGATTACTAGAAGTTTGTGTACTTGATACAATAAGATTTCCTATTCTTCCATTGATCTTGTAGATTTCATCCATGAATTATAATTTTTAACCTTTATCCAATAGCTTTCCAACACTCAACAAGTTATGACTTAGATCTTCAACATACAAGACATCATCAATACTATTTTTACCATCAAGAGTAATAGATCCTTTTATTTTAATCAAACAAGGAGCATTGTTACCAAATATAAAAACACCTCCATCATAGTCTGTAAGCTTCAAAAACTTATCTTTATCAATAGTCATATGATGTGAGCATCCACTATCAATGACCCATTCATCTCTTTTAATAACTCTTGAAACCAATGCTTTTTCTTAATTAGGATTATCCTCTTTTATAGAAATAAATGAAATTTCTTCATCATTAGCAATAGATTCATCATCAACCACACCTTCTTCTACAACATAAATTTTTTATGACCCTTAGAATTATATTTCTTATATTTATCTCTAGTATCCTTGTAATTCTTGTTTGGACATCTAGATGCAATATGAACAATATTATTACAATCGAAACATTTCAAAGGTAATCTTCCTTCATACTTACCAAATCCCTTAGGTAGCCTTCTTGCAATCAAGGCTTCAAGTTTATCAATATTACTTTCATGCATTTTCATGTCTGGACATATTTAGCTTTTACTCCCTACAACTTAGTTTTCTTAACATAAGTATCACCTTCATAAATATTTTCTAATTTTGTCCATACCTCATGTGAATTCCTCAATCCATAAATGTGTGAATATTATGAATCTAAGAAGGCGTTGACCAGTGCCTCTCTTGCTAACATGTTCTCCTTGAATTTATTCTTCTCATATGCAGTACCATTTTCTAGGTTATTTCAAATATTATAATGCTTCTCAGTGATCTTCCAGTATTCATCTCCTATTACCATGCATATCAGGTAGGTAGTCATCTAATCCTTCTAAATTAGGTAATTATTTCCATCAAACTTTGGACTCTCTCTTCTCATACTTTCCATGATGGATATCTTTCAAGCATTCAAGCTTCTTCAAAAAGGGCTTAGCTTTGATACCAATTGTTAGGCCCAAAAGGAGGCAAGCCCAATTGAGAGAGGGGGTGAATAAGTTGTGTGTACCTAATTACTTTAATTCTACTTTAGCCACTTAGATCTATAATATAAATAGTAATACAAGATCCACAACAAAAAGCATAAAACACATAGATTTATTCTTAAGGAAACTCGATTAAGGGAAAACCCCAGTGGGAGTCAAACCCACTATATGAGTGTACTATGTTAAAAGTATTGCTTGGTTAAGAGAAAAATAGAGAAAAAAGGATGCACTTGCAACCATAGACTTACAACCTAATTTGAAGGCTCACTTACTAGAGCTCACAACTCACAATAAAATCTCAGATCTATCCCTCAGTCAGGTTCACCAATCTATCTTCAATTATAATGGGGTAGACATACAATCCTTTATAACCTAACTAACAAATAACATCTCCTATACCAATACAATTTTGATGAAGTATGTAAACTCTTCCTTAGATGTAATACACAAATATATATATTCCTTTCTCTTACATACATACCCTCAATTACAAGATAATTACTCGTTTATACTGATTATAAAGAATAATCCTCCAGTAGGTCGACTAAGACCTATTACAATAAAATATATAAATATTATGCTCAATCACCAATGCGATCCAAATCAAGTTATCCAAGACTTAGATAAGACCCAAATCTTCATCCTCAAACATGCACAAGTGCTACCAAAGAAACATCAATAATCCCAACACATTACTTCATCAAGTCAGCTAGGACCTAAATGAAGAAACACCAACACACTACCAAAGCAGAAAATATGATCACCTCAACCAATGCAAACCAAAAACATGACCATCACATGATCCAAGAACACTAATAAGAAGCATGAATACCATCCAAAAACTTCACGTTATCTCCAATATGAAATCCAAACTCATCTTTAACTTTGATCAATAGGAACACTAAAATACCAAACTTAGACATAACAAAAGATAGCTTGCTATAGTTTGAGTAATGAACAACACCAACTATGAATACAATGATAAGAGAACATACAATAACCAAATTCAAAACCTATGAAATATCAAATCCAAGTCCTACCAAACCACATACTCATTCACTATTCATAGGAACACTGTGACACCAATATCCAAAAACTTGATCATATCTTACTCAAACTATCAAACCAACTTCTACAAACCTTTGTATATGATCTATAAACATATCAGAACAATACCTTGACATCTCATCTCAATATATTCAACATAGCATTTGGACAACTAAAATCTTTCATATTGAATGTCCTAAACACACAGTGTGAGGCATCAACAAGTATGTTGACATCAATAACAAAACATTAATGTCATCAAACCCAAAATAAAAAACTATGACATGTTCAATAATATTCCAATAGAGTATAGATAAGCATAATGAAAAACATCCTCAGGCTAGTGGTGTTTAAGTTTTACCCTTCCAAGATTCAAGTACTTATTCAAAAAAGTACATGGACACACAACATGCAATACAAGGGATAAGAAAACAATTCGGTAATATTCAGATAATAAAACATGATATGAAAAAACCATTAATAAACACAAAGAAAGAATGACACATAAGGATCAATTACAATTCAAAAGTAAAATTAATACATCCATAAGTCACTTTTAGACAACTAGGACTAGACACTAGAGATCATAGAGAAAAGTGTCATTGCATAGCCATTCTTGGGTTACCTAGGTCTGGCTGCTCTTGACCCTAACCCCCAAAGAAGATTCATGTGGAACCAAACCATCCTTTCATGTGGACAAGTATGTCAGTCATGTCTGACGCACAAACATCTTCTCCCACTCTTATCCTTAGCCTGAAATAGCACTCAAGGCATGGGTGAGGCACTTTATTATCTTTGTTAATGTTTTCCCCAATTCATTTTATGGTTTTCACTTGTTTAAATAACTATCAAAGGGCTTCCTAGGTCTGGCCACTTTAGGGCCCTAACCCCTTTTGAAAGACACTCTCCCTTAATGACTCATAGATGACCATCCTAATATTCTACTAGAAACAAATGAAACCAAAGTACATGACATAGTAATTCATTCATCCAACTTAGAAAATAACTAGAATATAGATTTAGCCATAAGTAAAGAAAGTACATTACCAAGAAGTAAAGACTCATAGATCAAAATTTTGCAACCATTAATACATTACTAATAATTAATAAATCTATAACCATTGATATAAGCACATTAGATAATAAAACAAGTAATCCATTCACCATTCACATAATATCATTATAAAACTAGAACATTTGACTAAACACCATATCCATATTAAATTTAACTAATTGACTTCATACCATAAAAGAAATAGATAAAAATAAAAGATAGAGGAATCATTAGAAAATGCTTCCACTAAACATCCTATTTGAAAAATTATTAATTACACTAATACCCATCTCCACACAATTTGATAATCGAATCAAAATTAAGGTTACATTATTATTTTGATATGTTAATAACGATTACTAGAATGACACAACAACACCAATAGCTTAAGTGTGGATTAGTTGAGATTTCAATCAGCTATATAGAAGGATTATCCATGCATACATTTTATGATTAGATAAATCTTTAAGTACAATTTTTAATTCTAGAAAAAAAATATTATATTATATCTAATTTTGAGTATCATTCACCAACTGTTCACAGCTATTTATAGTTTCCAGTGGGTTATAATTTCTAGTGATAAATTGTTTCTAGCGGTTTCTAGCTTCCAGTGGCTTATACTTTCTAGTGATGCAATTTTAGATTATAAATTTTCACAGAGAGTGAATAAATTGGTGAACTAGTAGTACTTTGAATTCTTTGTGTAGTGAATGGAATCCCCAAGTCAATAACACAGTCCATCAAAAGCTACGTGAGCTATTTTTAACAAACTAAAATTTAATTTTTATAGAAATTACAGAACAAAGCAATGGAAATTTATCACAGGAGCCTCAAACTTTTAGTACTATGGATTCTACAGAGAAAGAAAACTACAAGTTATCAATTATGTTGGTGATACAAATGTAATGCCCCGGTAATGAATCCATGAGAAATTAACCTAAACATGCAACTAAGTTTACAATTTTTTTTTTTCTTAAGTGTTTACAAACAACAACAATATTTTTTTACAATGCGGAAGCAATACAATATAATTTACAACTCACATACAAGTACAACTCAACATAGATTACAAATCTCAAGGGTTCCTTTATGTAGATTACATAAACATTAATTAATTACTTTAGATTAGATATAATTACAAATCTCATGTATACAAATAAATGATAAATTATACATCATATAAAGGAAATCATAAATACAATTGGTACCATATGTAATCACCTAAAATTGGGCTAATAGAATCCAAGGCCCTATTTGCCCTAATTTGGGATAAAACCCTAATTATGTTAATTTGATCCTTGATTATTAACACAATTCCTAAAATTTGATAAAATCACTAAAATATCCTAATTCAAGTATTTATCATCAAAGTATTAAGAAAAACCATTTTCATTATCTCTAGGCTCAATTAATTAACTCAATTCCATTAAATTCATGGCTAGAGTAATTAATTAAAAGAAATGAATTAAATCCCTCTCAAAATGATATGTCACCTTTAAGGGGACAACAAAGACACCTAAAGCCAATGAGAGGTAATCACATGGATCAAGCTTGGAGGCATTTCAACCACTCCTCATGGATGCATCCTAACCGTCCAAAATCTCAAGATTCTATAAAAGAGAATTTTCAAATTTTCACTCTTTACTAATCTTTTGAATATGCTTTTCGTTGTTCAAATTTTCTAAGAGATAATTGATTTTAATGCTTTCATATGCTCATAGCTAATTAGAAAAAAATTCATTTTGGATAATGGTAATGAATTCATGAATCAATGGATTTCAAAGTTAATTTGGATGAATTTGTTAGTTTCATTGCATATTTGATTAAATCTCTCATTCTAACATGCATTGTCACTATTTAGGATCAGAATCTGAGAGCAACTATAGATCTTTTTCATACTTGTGTTAGTTAGAGAGAAAAATGATGATTTTGTTAGTATTCTTATATGCTTTATTTAATTGATTTACTAACAATATAATGTTCTATTGAAGTGTCGTGTTGCAGGTTTGCAGGTCAATAATTCACACACACATTTTTGGTGTCCACTGTGGGGCCAAGCCCTGAATTTCTTCATTTTTCTACTAATTTTTGTCATGTTTCAGTCTTTAGGGAATCACATTAAGGAAATTGGATCTCACTTGGGAAGAAAGATCACACCCTGCATTTCTTGGATCGCATCCAGGATTTCCTAGATTGCATCTAGTAAGGTATCATTTCTGGTTAAATTTAGGATCGCATTTGGGATCCTTTGTCGCATTTGGATAATTGAATCGCATATGGGAAATTGGGTTGCATTCAGTTGAATTTAGGATTGCATCTGGGGTTATTTCTTTGAATTTTGAATTTTGAATTTTCTAACCCCTAATGGATTGACTTGATGTTTCTTGTGATTTTTAAACAGCCTAATAGTGGTTTGCAAGATGAAATGACAGAGAATTCAACGAAAGAAACTACTAATGCTTGGGTGCAGCTTGCCTAAAGAGAATCAAAAAGACTTTGTGCTTTCATTTTTAGAAATATAATTACAATTTGGATTCATTCTGCAAATTAACCAGAGGATTATGCTCTTTTCCCTTGAGGAAAATCAGAAACTCAAAAGTTGATTTGCATTTTGAGGTCAAATTGGAGTAATTGAACTTAATGCTTGTGTGATGTGTCTTGGAAAGATGATTTGAGATAGGAGATTATACTCTTCTCCTTCATGGAAAATAAAAAATTCAGACCTCATAATCATCTATCCCATTTCTTTTTTGTATACCTTTAGAGGGCCTATTGTTTGAGGAAAAAAACTCCCAGAAATGACCCAAGAGGGGACAAGTCTTAATCCCACTCTTCCACCCCAGTATAAAATTTAACGCTTCCTTGAGGTGAAAACTTCATAAGACATAAACTATCTTGTCTTGGAAAATTGATGATCACTTCCAATGACAGACTTGGATCTTGTGTAGAGCAGAGCTGCTTGAATCTCACTTGCGAGACTACATATTTTCAAGTTCCTTTAGGGATTATGGCCTCAATTGTGCTTGAGGTACTATGGGAGATGGTTATGAATGGATGCCTTCAATAAAAACCTTATGTTAGATGCTACCCAGTTCATCTCTGAAAGGTTGGTAACACTTGTGCAAGGCAAATAGTCATTGCCTCAAGACATTCACCATATCAAGCCCTCCTTCACATTTGAACTCAGCTAATATGGGCTCCAATATCCATTACGTGTTATTAGAATTCCATATTCTGAGGAGTCATTGAGTGTGTTCCTAAGTCAGTGAACAAGTGTTTCCAATCTATGCCTAGTTAAGGAAGGCTAGGTGTGTTTTCATAATATGACTGCTCAATATGTTTTAATTGCAAATCTCAGATAAATCCCTCAAATGAACAAACACCAGCACTTTTTAAAACCTACAAGTCATTGGAATCTGAAAGAGAAGACACATTTTCCAAAATTGACTGAAACTTGCATTAGATAGTCCATCATAAAATCACATCTGGTATCCTGAATCACACCTCATATTCTATGTCACATCTAGTCCATCATGGGTCACATCTGGGACCAAAGCTACATTTAGGGTCGCATCCCATATTTCTTGGGTCACATCTAGGGACAAAAGATTGTCAATCACCTACAGAGTGTCGCATCTGGGACAAAGATAATTTTCATACCTGTTAGAGCCAAAATTTGTACGAGATACCCATTTTGTCCATTAGTAAGATTCTACTATTAAAACATATCCATCTGATAGCTTGAGGGAGTCATTTCCAAGAGCGTCTTGTTACCTTGCATGGTCTATTTTGCATTGTCCAAATTGGGGAGTCACATTACCCTATCAGCTAAAATCAAGTTCCCAGCTCATAAACATGGAACTCTAACACCCTTTGATGCTGGAGCTTTCAAAACCAATCACAAACACACTTGCACTTGGTTCCTATCTCATAAACAGGGCACTCTAACACCCTTTGGAGCACAAACCAACAAAACAACACTCTTTGGAGCACATTTGTCATTTCCCTTTTGATAAGGGACTAAAGATGATCCCATTTCCTCAACATGTTATGATTCTGAAATACGATAAGTACACTAGAAATTTTGACCACCAAGACCATGTGAGGGAATTTTGCACATCTAGTATGGAATTCATGCACAAACAAACATACCTCATGAGGTTATTTTCACGGAGTCTAGGTGGACAAGAATGAACTGGTTCTCAAAACTACCTACAAGAATCAAATCATTTGAGGAACTAGTGGAAAAGTTCATTCAACAATAGTCCTATAACATCCAACACACTGTGACTATGTTGGATTTATGCAATACCAAACAGAAAATGGGAGAATCATTTTTGAATTTCCTACAATGATGGAGGAAGATATTCGCATGATATGCAAGACAAATACTTGAAACTAAAAAGATGGATATTATTAACTTGGTTCCTGAAATGAATTTTCCAATACAACTACAAGGACCACCAAGTTTTTATAAAATTATAGATAGTGCCATCAAGATTGAAGAGGTCTTGATCAAGAAAGGGGAAATCACTATCAACAAAGAGAACAAAGACAAGTACTATCTCACCAAAGATAAGTAAAAATACAAAAACAAGAACAATAATGTGGTTAATGATGGAGTTGTCGATACTCCTAACATGAAACCAAAATTGGAAGTCTTTAATCTTATGATGAGTCTTCAAGCAAGTAAGAATTTGAATTCTATGGTGACACCAATGGCTAACAAGACTTTCAATAAACTGACTACTTGAACAGAGCATTGGGTAGCAAGACCTAAGAGAACATTTACGCCAATGTGAGACAAATTAGAAGTCATCTTGAAGTCACTCTTGGACAACAAAATAATCATGATTCCTGACTCCAAACCTTGGGAACTAGAAGTAAAACCCAAGTGGTGGAAAGATAATGACTACTGTGATTTTCATCGCAATAAAGGACATAAAACAAACAATTGCATGAAGTTAAGGCATGTTATCCAAGACTTAATTGAAGAAGGAAAAGTTAAGGTGGATGGACATCATACGAATAATGATCACAAAGCATTCCGAACTACTTTTCCTAGCTATGAAAAAGGAGAATCTTCCAAGAGTAACAAGATTAATTACATCTATACCAATAATGATGATGTAATTCATATGGTGGAACCATGCAAACCATCCATCTAGGTGATCACTTTAAAAGGAGTGAAAAACATAACTAAATATTCTAATGTTGTCACGAGAAACCAAGCTAAGCTCATTCTCAGAGGAGCTTCAACATCAAACCCACTAGCTACAATAATAACACCTAAACAACTGGCATTACCTCCTAAGTTCAATCTAGTAGACCATTTGCAACGCACACCTGCTAAAATCTCTATTCTAGAGCTATTGAAAATCTGTAATGTCCCCACCAGGGAACCCATAAGGAATTAGGTCTTTGACCCTAAAACACAACTAACAAATTTTTTTCTCTAACATTCTAACATTACATCACTTGTTACATTCACAAGTCCATTCCTTAAGGTTCCCTTAATGAATTCATTTACCATTATCAAGCATTGAATCTTACTACTTAATCAAATGAAGCCCATTTCCTTTTTTATTTGTTTACTCCTTAACCTTATCTATGCACAACTCAATTGCATTAACAATACATAAATAAGCTTTCCATTAAAAGACCTCACTTTTCATTTCTGCTTAAGATCATAATAGGAGTGTAAAGTACTTAACCATCTATTGCTAACCAACATAAACCATTCATTGAATCATTTTTTCCACAAGTTTAACTTCCACAAATTATCATCTATAACCTTGTATAAATCTAGTTAAGAATTGAGATCAAAACCTAGTTTAAATATCCTTACATCATACACATTGAACTTATACATTTAAGAAATCACATCTCATTACTACTTTCAATAACATACATATTTTCTTTCCCTTATTTATTCACCTAGAGATGCCCTTCAACCCTTAGCATATATTTTCACTATTCCACATATCAAAATGAGTTTCCTTTATGTATTGCATTGCAAATACTTACATAGAACCATTACTTTCAATTTAATTTAAAACTCACAAAAGAGATAAGGTAGGAATTACTTAAACATAATCCATGCCTGATTTACCAATATTCAATCCCCTTTTGAAATTCCTAAAACTACCCTTCCCAAATACATAACTTCTTTCTTACAATTTCAACATAATTACAATTACGGTTGTTGTGCATGGCCCGAAGGCATACAAAAAGATAATTACATCAAGTTGCCCAAAGGCTTACATTACATCTTTACACCTTGATTTCAAAAGATAGAGATACATGGTACAAGATAGGATAACTTTATCATTTAACAAATCAAAATCCAGGCCATGACACAAACCATGAACAATACCTCGAAAGAGATTTTCCAGCCAACCATGTGAAACTGGGAAATTTCCACCCCCCATTCTAGGAGATAGAACCAAGGTACTCTCAAGAACTTAAGGCAATCTAAGTCTCAAATACCAATAAATATAAGACTCAACAGACCAAGCATAAAGCACATAAAATATCATCATACTATAACATCGAGGTTAAGGTTCTAGGAGACCACCTAAGTGAGTGTCATCACACAACCTGTATATTGGGATCCTTCTTGGAAATCGTGTAACCCCGATCCCCCCTTTATGAATAGGGATCCATGTTGGCAGTTATCCTTCGTCTTGGTACTCCAATCAGGTCTATGTGGCCTTCATTATATTTTCTTTCATTATCTTTTGAATCCCCCCTTCCCAGGTTAACTTTTAAGGTTATCACTTTTTACAAACCCACCCATAGGATCATCTGGCAACCACTTTAGGGTTCCAACACCTATGGTGAGCCACTCACTTAGGGTTCCTATTCCCTTACCCCATCACAAACCAAAGATACAAAATAACACTTCCATGTCCTAATTCATAGGTTTAGGAAAATCCCCTACACACTCAGGCCCTCAGAGTGAGTCCTAACCTCAGACATATACATAACAGGAACCATTGGAAGAGTGTCTATCACAAGACACCTTAAATAATAGCATATAAATTTCCACATGCATAAATATAACTTTCCATAGCTTATTTATAGGTCTAGGGAACCCTCCCGTTTACACAGGCCACCGAGATGAGTACTAACCTCATAAACTAAGCTCAAGTATATGTCAAGTGCAGAAACATGATATTACATCAACAAAACTAGTAATAAACATACATAGGTGATATAAATTTCCACATGCATAACACAAAATTATGATAAACTTAAAGAAATAAGATTAACATTAAGAGAGGTACAAAGATGCAGACAGAGGCCAGGATCAAGGTTGGAAGATACAGACCAAACCCTAAGCCAAAAAAGTACCCATCACTTAAATCCATGACTCCAAAGTTTCTAAAATAAGTTCAAATAGAACATAAAATTAATATAAATTATAAATAAATATTTATGGGGAAATTAATGTACTATAAACTAATTAACCTATAGGGACCAATGAATCAAGGGAGAAGATAAAGTAATCATGTCTTAGAAAGGTGGCTGGATATTACATATTTAAGTTTTGATGACTCTGCTCTTGTAGGTTGGTTGCAAGAGGGACATAGATCAAGAGAGGAGTAAAATAGAATTTTAGATATTTCCTAGTGGTTAGAATCACCAGAGACCCTTTATCTGTGTGAGTTTAGAGATTATCTGAGAGATCTATACATGACTAATTTTAGAACCATATATATGACTATCATAAAAATATAGTCTCGGTATGGTAAGCATAACTTTTTTTGAATGTTTGATTTCGCTAATTTTTGATATATGTTGGATAAAACTTAATTGTGCACACTCTCACCGGAGTGATTTTCAAAATAATGTCTGGTTCAAAAGTTATGAATAATATAATATGGGTATATAAAAACAAACTAGAATACTTTGTCTATTTTCAATTAACATATTTTTCATTATCATCCAAATTATAAATCAGATCATATGAATGATATAAACATTTAATAACACACACACACATTCATATATATATATATATATATATATATATATATATATATATATATATATACCAAATTAAAATCATATAATTAACCATAGACTTCCAGGAAGAGTTTTGACAAAGAAAATTAATAAACCATGTCATTAAACTTCCTGCACACAGCATATGTTCTCAATAATATTTAATCCATAAACATATATAACCAGAGAATATTGATATATCATAAGAACACACTATTAATTTCCAGAATACACACACACACATCCACAAATACACACAAGAAAATTGGAGAATTCATCCCAGTATAGACCCTACTTGGGGTCCTGCGGAGAAATTCTCTTCTCTTGACTGGAGACTCTCTACAAATCTTCAAGCCTTGAGTAGATAGCCTCCTGGAAAGCTTCATTTGGAAATCAAACTCCGGCAATCCACATACACTTGTTTTCACTAAATAGAGACTCAAAAACTTCAAATAAATTTTTGAAAAAATAATTACAGACAACTCCCAAAAATCTTCCACAAATTCTCTCCCCTCAACAACACAAAAAATTCAATTATTTATCCTCCAACTATGTGGTTGGAGGAGTTGCTTTACAAGAAGCAACTTCTCCAACTTCCATAGTTGGTTGAAAAATCAAACCAATTATTCTTGTAAGCACTTAACAAAGTTTTAATAAATTTAATTAAAATAGCTTAAAAAGAAAATCATAACAAGAAAGTCAAACAAATAAATTTCAAGGAAAACACATAGGACACACGGAAACCAACTAGCCTAACTTCTAGGAGGTCTCGAGTTCAACTCCCTCCTAGATAGCTAGTTTTACTACAAAGAGCATTTCTTTTATTAATTACTATTTTTACTTTTTGTTTCATACATTAATATACTTTATTTAATTATTATAAACAACATACCATTTACACAATCAATAAAATCATATAAATATTATTATTTATATAAGCACGGGTATATGCATGTGCACCCACATATACACATACATATATAACATACATTCAATTATAACACATATATAATAAATATACATACATATACTTACAAGGATAAATCTAACTCACATCATTAATCTCAGAACAACATCAAATCATAAATCACAAGACCACATCACATGCTGCATTTAGATCCCCCAGCTAGGCCTAAACATAACTCTAAGTTCATGGGTGACCTTGAGAGTAATCTTGGTAATATCTCCACACAACAACAGTTCGAGGATTTTGAAGGCATGCTCAGACCTATGTAGCCGGGTGGAGTCGATGCCTGGTACTTGCATCCTGCAACACCAACCAACATGCATATATACATATATATAAACAGACAATGGAAAACAAGGATGGAGAGTGCGACATCGTGTGGACCTCCTGTAGGAGTAACTATGACTGCCTCCCCTTATCCTACACTCACATCAGATAGTGACATCAACAAAGCATGATTGGATTAGTGTGGTTAGTACTAGAATAATCTTTTTTCCATATTGTATAACTAGAATGCATCATAACATATTCATGTAAATGTAAATCATCTATTAACTTTCACAAACCCTTTTAACCATCAGGCATGTACTCAAAATGTCTCATTATCAAAACAAGATAAACAAATCATATAGCCCTAAATGTATTAATCATATCTAATCCCAAGTAACATTATTAGAGAAGATAACAGATCCAACCCTTAAGTGATTATAATCAATTAACCTAAGGTAAACATAAATATTAATAATGAGCATTTCACAAAGAAGCATATAAGTCTATCAGGTGATCCTTTTAGTATTACGATCCTAAACTGTCATTGACACACAAGAAGATATTAAGGACATACTTATGTAAATATTATTATTTCCCAAATTAAAATATGAAGTTATCATGATTAGTAAGCAACCATCTCAAGAAGGATCATTCTCTTACAAAAAAACCATGAAATCACTTATAGCATGATCTAACTCTATAGTGAGCATAACCAAGATTTGTTAGGGTTGGAGGGGCATTACAAAATCTCCCCTAGTCATAAGGAGATCCTTGATCAAGCCTTTCTCAATAATAATGTGCCTAAGGATCTAGATGTGGATAGGTTCCAAACTATGGTTGGTCACCTAAATTCCACACATTACCTATCCTTCTCTGAAGAAGATGAAAAATCATTAAACTAGCTACATAATCAGCGCATCTAGAGGTCCTTATTCATAAACACTGTGTTAAGCATGTCTTGATAGATGGAGGTGCTGGTTTGAACATATGTACCTACAATCTAGTGAAACAATTGGGATTTTTCAATTAATGCAATTGATCCAAGAAGGAAGATAACAATCAAAGCTTATGATGAAGAAGAAAGATCCTCCAAAGGATTGGTTGTCTTGCCTATCAGAGTAGGACCAATGGAAAGAGATGTGATATGTCAAGTCCTTGATTTACTGCTTGCTTACAATATTCTTCTTGGAAGACCCTGGATACACTCAATGCAAGGTGTGTCTTCTACTTACCATCAATGCATAAAACTCCCTCATAATAGAGTTGAGGTGACTATTCCAACTAATACTACATATCCTTGTAATAGCCTTAAACAAACAAAGAGCATGGTTCCAAAAAAAAGGAAAGCTCTGAAAAACTAGAAACATCTAAAGAAATGGTCCTACAGAGCTTTGCTAAGAAGATCAACATTCAAGAAACAAGCATGGGAGAGTAAAAGATAGATTATGCGATGTCCCTGATAGATCTGCCCATATCTCCTAGGTCTCAAGGAAGACCTTCATCAACATTTACACCTTCTAATGGTAGTTCCCTAACAATTCATGAAGGAACAGGAATGGTCAAAGCAAAGGTTTCCCTTGAAGAAGAAAATGAAGAAAAAGCTATCTTGAAATGGCTATACAAGGAAAGTGAACAAGATGGAAATATCAAGAATGTTTAAAGAAATGGATAAGTATGGAAAGGGCTATGAGATTATGAAACAAATGGCTTACAAAGGAAAAGGATCCTTAGGACAAAGAAAACAAGGACTAGTGGAACTGATACATATGGATTTTAGAAACCCAAAAGATAAGACTGGATTAGGCTTCAAGGAAACAACATCACATCCTATAGTAGAAAGTGGTCTTGTATTTGATAGATCAGGAGACTTAGATGATGAAGAAGAGGTAGAAGGACAACCTATTTCCTATGAAAAGTTTTTACTCTTACAAGGAGATCCATTATCAAAACTTGGCACAAACATTGAACATGAACAAGATCCAGAAGAAGAACTAGCAGAAAAACCTGAATGAGAACAAGAACAGAGACTTCATATTGATGATGCAACTCATTTTTATGAATAACCTTCACATGAACCTTTGCAACAAGAAGAAGAGAACACCAATGAAGGAGCTAAAATACCGATGACTATTGCCAGCTTCTTGGGGGTTTTAGATGATAGTGAGGTAGACTCACATGAATATGAATGGGATGCTCTTTCTGATGCTACTATGGATATAGAGGTAGATGTGATACATAAATTCTCTCCTAGAATCTTGATTGAAGAAGGAGAGAGTTCTAATGCTATATCGTTAGAGTTAGACTTACATAACATTAACATGAACTCTAATAATAATGAAAATGACTCTAATAATCCTAACATCTATTTAGAAGAAAAATTAATGGAAAAGATCTTGCAAGTTAATACTGTTGATAATAATGCGGTGCTATCTCTTGAACCCACTAAATATTTGTCCTTACTACATCTTGAATTGATAGACTGAAATGAGCCTACATCCACAAGCCAGTTCCCTTTATACAATGACTATTCCCTAGATTGTTATCTAAATGCTTGTGAACCCTTCCTTTATTCCACCAGTGTAAAGAGAAAAACCATGACTGAGGAGGATATCAAGTTTCTCAGTCTCAAAATAAAAAACAAAAAGACCAAGAGATTTGATAGTGAAAACCACTTAGTGGCAGTGTCAGATCCTAAAAGAGAAAAAGAAAAAGATGAATCCAATGGTGAAAACCTCCTAGAGGCACCAAAGGATGGGATTCTTGATATCCTCCCATATCATTTTTAGGAAAGATCTTTAGTGCTAATTGAACCAACACAACCCATTAATTTGGGAATAACGAAAGCTCCTCAACTAGTCCACATTGCTCAATCATTGACAGAAGAAGAAAAGATCCAATTCACCCACTTCTTCAAAGAAAAGAAGATCAATTTTTCTTGGTCTTATTTAGATATGCTTGGATTGGATACAAATTTTATTATGTATCACTTGTCCATTTCTCCTAATGTGAAACCAGTAAAGAAAAAACTAAGGAAAGTGAATCCACATGTGGCATTTCTAGTCAAGGCATAATGGAAAAACTATTAAAAGCTTGATTCATTAGAGCCATTGACTATGCGGAATGGATTTCAAACATAGTTCATGTTTGTAAGGTAGAAAAATCCATAAGAGTTTGCATAGGTTTTAGAGATTTAAACAAGGCTTGCCTCAAATATGACTTTCCACTTCCCAACATAGACATGATTGTAGATTTGACGGCAGGCTTGAGATATATTGATTGATGGATGGATTTTCTGGATACAATCAAATAAAAATTTCCCCTGAAGATCAAGAAAAGACCGCATTCACGTGTGCATGGGGAACATATAGTTGGAATGCGATGGAATTTGGCCTAAAAAATGTAGGTGCAACCTATCAAAAAGAAATGACCACAATATTTCATGACATGATGCATAGAAACATGGAAGACTATGTAGATGATACATTGGCAAAATCAAAGATAAGATCAAAACATATAGAAGATCTATGGAAAATCTTTGATAGAATGGAACAATTTCAATTAAGGCTTAATCCCAAGAAATGTGCATTTGGGGTATCATCCACACAACTATTAGGATTCATAGTCTCAACAAAAGGAATTGAAGTGGATCCAGCAAAGGTGAAATCTATTCTTGAAATGCAACCACCTAGAAACATTAGTCAAATGAGGACGCTCCTAGACAAGCTAAAATCCATAAGAAGATTTATCTCTCAGTTGGCAGATAAGGCACAACCTTTCACAAAGTTGATGTGCAAAGGAAGTACATTCGCTTGGGATGAGAAATGTGAAGAAAATTTTGCTCAAGTTAAGAAATATCTAATAAATCCTCCAATCCTAATGGCTCCAATATATGGAAAACCTTTATTGCTCTACATATCAGTGACATATACATCATTTAGAGTACTGCTTGCACAAGAAGATGGGCCTAACAAAGAGAGAGCTATATACTATATTACCATAACTTTGGTTACATATGAGTTGAACTATTCCATGATTAAAAAAGTATACTTAGCAATGGTATTTGCATCCCAAAAGCTTAGGAATTACATGTTGGCACATAAGGTGAAGCTAGTGGCTAAGATTGATCCACTCAAATATCTATTGAGCAAAGCAATGTTGATAGGAAGGTTAGAAAAGTGGGTCTTAATACTAAGTGAATTTGACATTGAGTATGTTGATATAAAAGCCATTAAAGGACAAGTGATTGTTGATCAACTTGTAGAAAAACCATTAACATATGACAAGCTATTACATGTGGAATTTCTAGATGAATCTATTATGCACTTCATTGAACACTCATGGAAAATTTATTTTGATGGCTCCTTCACACAGAAAGGGTTAGGAGTTGGATGCTTAATCATTACACCATAAGGATATAAGATCCCAAGGGCATATAAGATGATCTTTCCATGTACAAACAACATAGTATTGTATGAAGCTCTCGTGAATGGATTCAAACTTGCAATAGAATGGAAAATTGTTGAATTACACATCTATGGAGATTCACAACTCATTATCAATTAGGCGAATGGTGATTATTAGACAAAAGATGATAAGCTCATGCTTATAAATAATGGTGGATGACTTGTAGAAATAATTTGTCTTTGTCACATTTGAGAAAATTCCAAGATCAGAAAATAGAGCAGTGGATGCGATGACTACTTTAGCATCAATGTTACAACTTGAAGAACATCAATTTAGCTATGACCTCCTACTAGAAGAACTACCATTTCTCACCTATGAATCGCTTGAATCCCATATTGTTTACACCATTAAAACCCAAGTTTTATCCAGATATGCCCATATCTACTCCTACCTAAAAGACCAAACAATCCCAGAAGGTTACTCCAAAAATGAAAAGAGATTCCTTATAATAGTAGCATCATGTTATATAATCATTTCTAATGACTCGTATAGACATGGTCTAGATGGTATGCTTCTTAGGTGTTTAAAAAATGAAGAGTCTAATCATGCATTAAAGGAAGTTCATGAAGGTGTGTATAGGTCAAAATCGAGCAGTTTTTCATTAGCTAAGAAACTCTTAAGGGTTGCATATTATTGGCCCACAATGGAAAAAGACACTATCCACTTTTCAAAAATATGTAAGAAGTGCCAGATCCATAATAACTTGACAGATGCTCTAGTGAGAGAGATAATTCCTTTCATAACACATTGGCCATTCTAGCAATGGGCGTTTGATCTGGTTGGTTAGATTTACCCAAATTCATCAAATGGACACAAATACATCATTACTGCAACTGAGTATTTCACAAAATGGGTGGAAGATGTCCCACTATCTAATGCAATTGGAAAACAAATTTCAATGTTCATCTTGAACTATATCATTTGCAGATATGGAATACCCTCGTCGATTGTGACTGACAATGGGGGTCAATTCAGAAATAAAGACATAGATGATTTGTATCTTCAATTTAAAATCACTCATCACTATTCCTCTATCTATTACCCTCAAGGTAACAGATAGGATGAGGCATCAAACAAAATGATTTTGAAAATCTTGCATAGGAGAGTGAATAAATCAAGAAAGGATTGGCATCTACAAATCAATCTAGCATTGTGAACTTACAGAACAAGCATTAGAACACCAACTGGCACAAATTTTTTTGCACTAGTTTATGGGTCAGAAGCACTCTATCTAGTTGAAGTAGAGATTCTATCACTGAGGGTATCATTGAAACATCTAGTCACTCATGATGACTATAGAATCTCTAGACTACAAGAGCTAGAAATACTAGATGAGTGTAGGAAATAGGCATTTGATTATCTTAAAGTTTATCAAAAGAGAATGTCAAGAGGATATAACAAGAAAGTGAGACCAAGGAGTTTTCAGGTAGGAGATCTAGTCCTAAGAGAGAATCCTAAAAATCAACAGAATCGAGAACAAAAGGGAAAATTTGAACCCAATTGGCTAGGTCCCTTTGTCATAATGACAACATTTGGATCAAGAGCCTATCAATTGGCTACGTCTTAAGGAGATTTTTTACTAGATCCAATCAATACTCTACACTTGAAAAGGTTTTATGCCTGACATTCTTGAGGTAGTTTTTGTACAGTGAAAAGAGTCCTGAAAAAAGTACAAAAAAATTAGAAAAAGTTCCTAAAGAAAAGCAAAAACAACAAATATTGATCCTGAAAAAAATAAAAAACAATGGAAAAAGTCCTAAAAAAATGACAATCTTAGTGAAAACCTAGAAAATAGGTGTGTGTGTGAATTTTGTACCTGATATGTAGACACAACACTTCAGTAAAACATTAGAGGTTAGCAAAAATTGAAATCATGCAATGAATTGAAAGCTAATCTAACCAAGCGATCTACTGCCTTCTAATAGGTGTGAGATTGATGTTCTCAGATTGTTATCAAGATCAGTGACCTAGATGACACCTAAATGAAG
Organism: Chamaecyparis obtusa; assembly: GCA_027943335.1. NCBI lineage: Eukaryota > Viridiplantae > Streptophyta > Pinopsida > Cupressales > Cupressaceae > Chamaecyparis > Chamaecyparis obtusa. The sequence continues at coordinate 345,462 of BSBK01001569.1, read as the reverse complement.
GATTTGAATGCAATTGATCTAGATATGAAATATGAATGCAAAGTAATCTATTTTTTTTTGGATTTTAGATGCAATAAGAATGATATACTGATATGAAATCTATGATATGCTAAAAATTGATATGCTATTATATGCTAAATGATCTAACAATGATATGAAAATGAATCTAAATGAATGTAAAAAAAAAAACAAATTGATCTCACAATAGCCTTGATTTGCAATAAGCTTTGATCCTTCCAATTGCAATTCTCCAGCGTGATTATGCAAAATTATGAGATTCTGTGGATGATTTGTGAAGAGCTAAAGCCTTAATTTATAGAAATCTAGGGCCTTAGAGGTGCATGGGAAAAAAAGCCATAAATCACTCAAATAACTCAGGTTGATTTTTGAGTTATTTTTAAATAAATGATATTTAACTCACAAAAACATGCAAAAGCAGAGTTTAACTCAAAATAGAGTTTAGCTTTAATTGATAATTGATAGTTATCTCCTTTTATGATTGTGCATGTTTTATTTATGAATTAATTTAATAATAAAGTGATTTATTTCCAACTTAATTGATTTTAAAAAATAAAACAATTGATTTATGGGTTAATCAATTATTTTTTCAAACTTTTATTCCAAAAAATAATATTATTAAATATGACAACTTGCTTTAAATAATTAAATAAGAATTTAATCAATTAATGATAGGAATTTTGATTTATTGTCAAAATTAAATAATAATAATTAGGAATAAATATAATTAAATTCAATTAAATAATTAAGTGGCAGTATTAAATCCAATTAATTAAATATGCAAAATATTCAATTAATCAAATTTTAGGATAAATTAGATTTATCGCCAAATAATCATTAAATCAAAGATAATTATGATGATTAGGAATATTACTAGGAATATTCCCTGATGCAGAATTTAGGACAATCAATTATGATTCGATGATGTTTAGATGTGCCTTTGGTTAGGACTTCGATGTCGATTTTGTTCGATATGTTGATATAGAAGATTAATGAACTTATATCCCATTTTTGGGGTATTACATTTTGCCCCTCTTTGAATTGTTGTGCGAAGCATAATGATTCAAAGACAGTCTATGTTTGACAGAAATATGAAATAGATTCAAAATTGATAATTGATATGAGACAGAAGCTGATTGATATTGATTTGATATGAAGAGAATAGGTCCTGAATGACCAAATATAATGTTCACTGTAGCAGCGATGAACTGAGGATTGCAAAAAAAAGTGTCAAAATACTTGATTCTGAACCTTATGATTGCGAAGAAGTGAGTGACCCGTTCTAGACTCGATTGTCTTAGCAGAACTAGCAGGTATCACATCTGAACCCTTCAGTTGCTGAAGAACCAAGGAAAGAACACTATGATCTGATGGTTGCAAAAACTGATACAGTTTACAAGATTAGGAGAATACTAGATTGATATGGATCTTGATGAATCTGATGTGCCCCAAGTGATGATAGATTTTCCCCACGCAATGAGGTCCTTTTTGATGAATCAGTAACTAGACGTGGTTGTTTTCTTGATTACTGAGGAAGATATGATTTCAAATTTGATTATAGACTTTGAATGATGTGCAATACCATGCTCCCTTCAGGATTAAAATTGAAATCTGACAAGAAAAGTTAGCGTTGATAGTTTAGAAGCATGTTAATTGATTTGAGAAGTGGTTAAACACATTTGGGAACACATTCTGCATCATTTGGAGGTTGAAAAGACCAAGTTTGACTAGGTTTGACCATGAGTTGACCAAGGTTGAAATTTTGATAGTTTGATGGAAGATAATCAATTAAGTTGAATTCTGGATTTTTGTGATGATTGAAGGTCGATTATGCAAGTAGTTGACAATATGAATGATCTCAGATTTCGATTTTGATCCTGAAAAAGGATTCTACTTGCTATTTCATTGGAGGGACCTTCATGTTAGGTTTCAGCTCGTGTTAGATTTGAAGATGCGAGTGAAGAATTGTTTAAGCATTGAAGTTCATTTAGCCATTGTGAGATCATGCAACATGCAAAATGCAAAGAGACATGCAAAATGAAATGCAACCTAAGACCTAGGACCTAGTCACTGATCATGTGTCGATTTGTTATCATCATTGAACTTTTAGGTAACCGGATAAATCAATACAATGCCCACTAGTTATGAAACCATAGACATATGAATATCGATTTGTATGCGCAAGAATCAATACAACACCCACTGGTCAACAACCATGGATATATGAATATTGATTTTGTTTTCGAAATGTCAGATTATATATAAGCACCAAGGCACAAGTGCCAGGATGACCTGAATATCATGTCCATTTTGATATAGAAATTTGCATAAGCATCAAAACATAAATGTCGTGATGACCAGAATATGCCTTGTGGTACAAACACATCAAACAGCCAAGAGATTATTCTAAATCCAATGTGAATTACCCGTAGTGACCCTTTATCATTCACATTCTTAGGTAAGATCATGTTTCACAGTAGGAGAAAGAACTCACTCAAAAAGACAATAGTTAGATCAAACTTCCTTGAATTTTCCAGGTATCAATGGTCGAGGTACGCATGGCCATCCAATTCGAGATAGAGGCTCTTATAGTCGGACACCATTTCAATCTAGAATTTCCAAAGTTGTTAGATTTTCACATACAAGAAGAAAACAAAGAAAAGATTATGCCCCTAGTCATCACTCTCTAAATCCTATAAAGGACATCATTGAAGAGCTCGAAGGGACACAATATGCAAAAATCTCAATGTGAATCCATAAGCATACAAGGAGATAAAAGCACATAAAAAAAATAGATTGTTTTTAGTTTGATGTTTGATTGCATTGTAGATGCAAAATCCTTTCTGGAGATGAGACAGACTTGACTGACTCAAATGAAGCTTCAAAGGACTTTGACTGGATATGATACATCTCAAATACATGGGAGACCATAGGATATGATATTGATTTCCCCCAAGTGTTAAGCATGGATAGGATACAGATGCTTGAGCAGATTGGTGTACAAATTGACTTATTGAAAACTGGAAATGCAAAAACAAACCGGGAGATATATACAAACTAAAGCAAGACTGAAAGCTGGGAAAGACCAAGATTACGCTGATAGATGGAGCATTTTGAAACAAGTGGCACCCATTTGCTGGGTTTTCACCATCTTGGCAGAGATTCTATTTTTGCTACCAAGGCGCATGTTTCCAGGTTTTCACAAAGGAACTTTTTTTTTTTTTTTTTTTTTTGTATTTTTCATTTTTCAATTTTTTTGAATTTTTGATATTTTTTTATTTTTTTGTGAATCATCAAGGCGCCTATTGCTAGGTTTTCACCAAGATGTTCATTTTTTTAGGACATTTTACCAAAGATTGAATGCCTTAGGCGTAGAATTTCTTCAGATGGAGAACGTTGATTGGTTCTCGGAGCTGTTCTTCTTCAGTCGTTGAGAGTTGATAGGCGCAAGAGCCAAAAGTAGTAGTGATTAAAAAGGGACCTAGCCAGTTGGGTTCAAACTTCCCCTTGCGTTCTTGATGTGATTGATTTTTAGGAGTCTCTCTCAAGACTAGATCGCCAACCTGAAATTCTCTGTGTCTGACTTTCTTGTTGTAGCCTCTAGACATTATCTTTTGATATACTCTGAGATGATCATACGCTACTTGTCTGTGCTCATCTAGTAGTTCAAGTTCTTGCAACCTAGACAATCTGTAGTCATCATTAGTTACTAGACCATGCATTTTGATTCTTAGTGATGGGATTTCCACCTCAATAGGTAGTACCGCCTCAAACCCATAAACTAAAGTGAAAGGCATAGCCCATGTAGGCATTTTGATACTTGTTTTGTAGGCCCATAGAGCTGGATTAATCATGAGATGCCAGTCTCTGCCAGTTTTGTTTACTTTTCTGTGCAAGATCTTCAATAGATTTTTGTTAGAGGCCTCAGCTTGTCCATTCCCTTGAGGATAGTAGATAGAAGACCAATGTTGTGTGATCTTGAAATTGGCACATAGATGATCTAGGTCTTTGTTCTTGAATTGTCCACCATTATATGTGATTATGGAATGAGGTATCCCATATCTGCATATGATATAGTTCAATATGAACATAGATATTTTCTTTCTAGTTGCTTCTGTCAAAAGGACCGCTTCTACCCATTTTGTAAAATAATCTATGGTTGTGATTATATGGGTATGTCCGTTAGAAGAATGAGGATGAATCATCCTGATAAGATCAAATGTCCATTGATGGAAGGCCATTGTGTTGTAAAGGGGATTAGATCCCTCCCTGAAGCATGAATTAAGTTGCCATGCACTTGACACTTTTCACAATTCTTAGCAAATTTGATGGCCTCTTTCTCCATTTCAGGCCAGTAGTACCTAGCCCTAATAATTTTTTGAGCTAGTGTTAAACCATTCGAGTGTGACCCACAAATATCATCATGGACTTCCTCTAATGCACGTTGAGACTCTTCCCATTCTAAACATCTAAGTAGTGTACCATCTAGACCTCATTTGTATAGATCATGACCAATGATGATATATCAGGAGGCATTACAGATAAGGTATCTCTTTTCATGGCGGTTGAAGGTAGCGGGAATGATTTGGTCTTGGAGATAGGAAAAGAGGTCTTTGTATCTGGATGAATCATGACCAAAAATGGTGCAGATCATGTGAGTTTCGGGGGAGTCATATGCAGGATGAGATAGTGCTTCCACTAGGAACTCGTAGCGTAGCTCATGTTCAGGCTGCTGTAATAAAGTAGATAGTGTTGCCATTGCATCGGCAGCCTTGTTCTCCATTCTAGGAATTTTCTCAAATGTGATAGACATGAAATATTTCTTAAGATCATCTACCATTCTCTTGTAAGGAATGAGCTTTTCATCTTTAGTTTGGTACACATCATTGACTTGATGAATAACAAGTTGAGAGTCTCCATGAATGTGTAGCTCTGTTACTCTCCATTCAATTACTATTTTCATACCATTCAAAAGGGCTTCATATTCTGCAATATTTTTTGTGCAGGGGAACTTTAGTCTGAATGCTTTTGGGATGGAGTATCCTTGAGGAGTTATGAACAATATGCCTACTCCAGATCCATTCTGTGTATAGGAGCCATCAAAGAACAATTTCCATTCTTTAGAAGATAGGTGCATAATAGAGGAGTCTGGAAATTCCATTTGCATTGGTGTGTCATCAAACATGGGTGCATCTGCTAATTGATGAGAAATAACTTGACCTTTTATAGCTTTTCTTTCAACATATTCAATGCCAAATTCGCTTAGAAGCATGACCCATTTAGCCAGTCTACCTGTGAGGGCAGCCTTACTTAGTAGGTATTTTAGTGGATCAATTTTTGCTAGTAGATGTGTGGTATGAGCTAACATATAGTGTCTTAGGTTCTATGATGCAAAGATCATAGTGAGACAAGCTTTCTCAATCATAGAATAGTTCTTTTCATATGCCACCAATGTTCTGCTTATATAATAAATGGCTCTTTCCTTTTTCTCTTCATCATGTTGCGCTAGCAATGCCCCCAGTGATGTGGCTGTTGCGAAGACATATAAGATCAATGGCTTCCCATGAATAGGAGGCATCAAAATAGGTGGATTTGATAGATACTTCTTGATATGGTTAAAGTTGTTCTCACATTCTTCATTCCATGCAAAGGTCACACCTTTATGTAATGTTTTTGTAAAAGGCTGTGATATGTCCGCTAGCTGTGATATGAATCTTTTGATAGATTGAACTCTTCCTTGCAACATCCTCATTTGACTGATATTCATGGGAGGTTGCATCTCTATTATAGCCTTGACTTTAGTTGGATCAACTTGAATGTCCTTCTTTGAAACTATGTATCCTAAGAGCTTTCTAGAAGTGACACCAAAAGCACACTTCTTAGGATTTAGTCGGAGACTAAACTTTTCCATTCTATCTACGATCATGCTCAAGTCCTTTAGATGTTCAGTTCTGATCATAGATTTTTCTAAAGTATCATCAACATAATCTTCCATAGTTCGATGCATCATGTCGTGGAAAATAGATGTCATTGCTCTTTGATATGTAGCACCAGCATTTTAAAGCCCAAATGGCATGACATTCCAACAGAAGGTGCCCCATGCACATGTGAAAGCAGTTTTCTCTTGGTCCTCTAGAGCAATTTTTATTTGGTTATATCCAGAGAAACCATCCATTAAGGAATACATCTCGAAACCCGTAGTCATGTCCACTATCATATCAATGTTAGGCAGTGGAAAATCATCCTTAGGGCATGCTCTATTCACATCTCTAAAGTTTGTGCACACTCTGATTGAGCCATCTGGTTTAGAAATACGTACAATATTAGAGATCCACTCTGCATAGTCAATAAATCAGATGAATCCGGCATTTAGGAGCTTCTCTAATTCAGCTTTTACCAAGAGTGCAACATGAGGATGCATCTTTCTTAATTTTTGCTTGATAGGTTTGACATTTGGAGCGATAGATAAATGATGCATTATGAGATTAGGATCCAATCTTGGCATATTTGAATATTTCCATGCAAAGTTGATCTTCTTCTCTGTTAGGAATGTTGTAAATTTTTGCTTCTCTTCTTCTAATAATGATTGTGCTACATGTACCAATTGTGGTTCCTCTGTTGTACCCAAATTGATGGATTGGGTGGGCTCAATTAGAACTAGAGATCTATCCTATAAATGACTCAGAAGGACATCAAATATCTCATCCTTAGGCACCTTAGAGAGGTTTTCACCTTCGGATACATCTTTTATTTTTACTTTTGTAGGTTCTGAGACTGCCACAAAGTGGTTTTCACCCTCAGAACTCTTTTTCTTTTTTTCTTTATTCTTGTTTTTCTGACTAAGATATTTGATGTCTGACTCGATCATGCTGACGCTTAGTTCACTAATGGAAGTCCTCATAGGCTCAACTGCATTGAGGTAGCAAGCAAGGGCATAGTCATTTGGGAAGGTATAAATACCCTAGCTCGGATTTGTGGAGGTTTGATCAATAAGTTTGGGATATTGGATAGTCAAAGTAGGGAAAGATTGGGAGATAGTGTTTACAGATATGGATATGTCATCATTGGTCCTAACCCGACGCTCGAGTTCAAAGGTGATATTACAACTTAAGAAATTCAATTCGTGAATAGGCTCAATGTCATCATGGGAGTCCAATTCAGCCATAGGTGGATCAGACTCGATAGGTTCATTTCGCTCTACACTCACATTGGGATTAGGTGCATATTGGTGAATAACATCAACATGTTTCTCTGTAATAAGCTCATCTTCATTTGGTTTTGGAATGGCTCCCCATTCATAGTCATTTGATTCAGCTTCTGATTCAGGATCTCTAGGAAATCTTAGAACATGAGTAAAGTCGGGGTGAATACCCCAAGAAGGGGTACCCTCAAATTCTGATTTGAATTCATACTCATGGGAATTTGTCTCAGAATCACTACCACCTCCCTCTTCTGGATTTCTTTTGAGATTAGCTGGTTCTTGTGTTGCAACTATCTCTTGATTGATAGTAGGTTCTTGTGTTTCTACTACATTAATTCTTTTGATTAGATCATCTTTATCATCAAGAAGGTCTTTGATTTCCTTAGGCAATTTTTCATAGGGGATAAGTTCTGAGCTATCTGAATCACTATCTGATGGTTCTGTGTCTTCTTTCTTAAGAAGAGGTTCTGGTGCAATCTGCTCTATGACATGGGAACAATTACCTTTGAGGTGATAGGGTTTCTTCTTAAATCCTAAGCCAACTTTGTTTTTATTTTCTCTACCAATAGTTAGGAGAGGTGCCTCAAGACCTTTTCCTCTGATTCCTAGAGGTCCTTTACCTGAATATCTCATCTTAGCTATTAATTTATCTCCTGGACCATACAACTTAGAAGGGAGTTTGGATACTGTAGAGGCACTAGTTTGAACAACTTGAGATTCAGGTTCGTCTTTGTAGAGCCATGATAGCACAACTTCATCCTCTTCAAATTCTTGCTTGGATACTTGTTCTACTACAAAATTATTTTTATATGCTTCAAGAGGTTCTTTAGAGTCTGGTTTGGATTGTTTCAAAGATTGCCCATAAGACTTAGGCGAGATAGGGAGAGATGTCAAAGATAAGATTGGCTCGATAGTATATTCTCCCATACCATTTTCTTTGATATTAACCTCTTTTGCAAGATCTTCCATTTTAGATGTGGATGCTTCTTTAGTTGGTTCAATGGAAGATTCTCTGTTATTAGGTACAAGCTTATCTGCACTTTCCTTCAAGGTGTTGCAAGTTGTATTCAGATCTACAGGGATAGTAACCTCTACTCCTTCATAAGGAAACTTCAAACATTGATGGTATGTAGAAGGAATAGCTTTCATTTCATGTATCCATGGTCTCCCTAGAAGGATGTTGTAGGCCAAAGGTAGATCAAGCACTTGGCAGATGGTATCTTTGATAACAGGACCCACTCTGATAGGTAAGATAATGGTGCCTTTAGATGATCTTTCTTGTTCATCATAGGCTTTGATAGTTATTTTCTTTCTAGGATCAATAGCCAATTTTGAAAATCCAAATTGTGTGATCAAGCTGTAAGAACAAATGTTTAGGCCAGCGCCCCCATCTATCAACACACATTTGACTCTACGGTTCTAGATCAAGACTTCTATATGAAAAGGTTGATTATGTGGGTGACTCAAGGAGTTGTCATCTTCCTCTGAAAAAGAGATATATTGCGGAGATGTAAGATGTCCAACCATAGTTTGGAACCTGTCTAAATCAAGGTCATCAAGAACATTGGAACCGAGCAAAGCTTTATCGAGAATGGCTCTATGAGCTGGAGATATTCGAAGCAACTCAAACATGGAGATTTTCATATTAGTGTGTTGGAGTTTTTGAACAATGCTATAAGATGTAGGCCTTGTATCCTTTGGATTGGAAGATTTGGAAGTAGCCTTCTATTTAGAAGCAGATGAAAGATTGAAGGGCACCTTAGGGACATTCAATGAATCTGGGATTTGTCCTTTCAGATGCGTTGGAGCTTGTGATCGAGTAACTATGTTAGCTAAGGAATGATCTCTATCTCTTCATATGATTGTGATGACATTGCAACTTTCAGAGAGACATGGTTCAACCATATTGATGACAACATTATTTCCAGGGTAGGCATAGTTGACTTTTGCCCCCATATTAGGCTGAGAAGTTGAAACTTCTTGACCATGTTTTGGAAATGGTTTTGTGAATGTTGTAAGATCATTATTTCTCTGGGGATTGTCAATTGTGATGTCTCCACTATCGATTAGATCTTGAATGGTATGCTTCAAGTGGTAGCAATTATTAGTTTTGTGACCTTTACTCCGATGGAAATCATAGAATTCATTTCCTCTCCACCATTTCGGTTTGGGGTCCTGATCATTTGGTCAGATTGGTGGTAAAGAGATGATGTTATCAGCTAGTAGAGTTTTCATAGCTGATTCTAAAGACTCTCCCAGAGGAGTAAACTTTCGATGTTTATCCCATCTTTTGTATTCTAGCTTCTTTTGAGATGGTTCAGAAGACTTTTTCTTTGAAGCTTTAATGGCTTGAGTGCCAAGAGTGAGATTGTAGGCTGGTGCCTTTGATGGGGCATAGATAATGTCAACAATGCCATCTGTGATGATGCCTGTGTTCTTGTTCCAATTTTTGTTCTTGTCTTTAGAACTGGATCCTGATTCATACTTGTCTTTTTGAAGTGTGATTTCTCCTTTTTTCACAAGCACTTTTTTGATTTTGATAGCATTATGCACCATCTTATCAAAAGATATATGATTTTGCATTTGTAGAGGATAATTGATTTCTAGAACAAGGTTGTTGATGAAGATTTCCAATTTTTCTATTTCTGGAATAGGTCTGGCATATAGAGATAACTTCTTCCTCCATCTCTTGAGAAATGTTAGGAATGGTTCCCCTGGATATTGCTTGAGATTACAGATATCAATCATGGTGACTGGATGTTGAATATTGTAGGAGTATTGTTGATAAAACAATTTGATCAACTCCTCAAAATTTTTGATAGTAAAAGGCAGTCTAGAGAACCAATGGATGGTTGCTCCCATTATAGATCGAGGGAAGAGACGCATCAGATAGGTTGGTTCATGCATGAACTCCATTGATTGTGTACAAAATTCTCTGACATGATCTTGAGGATCTGAGTGTCCATCATACTTATCATACTTTGGCATCTCCACTCTTTTTGGAAAGGGCAGCATGTACAAGTCTTTGTCAAATGGAAAAGGACATAGAGCCTCCATGGAGAACTCTTTGGGTTCCTTCTCTTTTTTGAGTTGATTCAGTTTGACTTGTAAAGCATGTATTTGTTTCATCATAGCTGTGAGTGGAGTTTCTTCCTCATGTGTGATCATAGCTTCGACATTAAAGTTAGGAGGAAGCTTAGCTCCTTGATGAGCTAATTGTAAAAAGTATGCTTCTCTATCTTCTTTCAAGAAATGCTTCATCATTCATTTGAAGTTATCGTCATTTTGATATTGAGCAATTTCTTCAGGTGTGGGTTCCTGATCTACACCATGTTGAGATTGAGCTCTTTGAGAGCCAAAGTTTGTCCCTACTTGAGACATGGTAGGAGTTTGTGGACTCCCTGGATTAGATTGATGAGGGGTATGTTGAGTACCTCCGTGAGTTGAAGGAGCTATGTAACTAAATTTCAATTGATAGTTGCCAAGACCATCATCCTCGTAAAGACCAAAATTGATGAGTTTCTCAAGAGTTGGAGTTTGGAGAGTGGTGATAGATTTCTTATGAGAGGAAGCTCTAGTCTCCACCATTAACCTCAAGTGAAACAAAAGAATAAGATCTAGATAACGGAAGAATGAATTGAATCAATATGATCAGATGATGCAACCTTGTCAAGGTTTGATTGATTTGAAGATTCAATTAGATGTGGATGAAGGATACTGTGCCCTGGATGTATGGGTAGGTTCCCAAAAGATAGTGGACAAGATATCACAACACTTAGTCATTTTGATGATTGATTGAAGATTGATAGTTATGACAAGGTTTTGACACGGATGATAAAGACTCAAATTGATTAAACAAAAGGCTGAATCAGATTCAAAAGGCCACTTTAGGAAAATGATTGGATTCTCAATAGCTACTGCTCTATTCTTGACACAGTGATTTGATCGATAGATTCTGGAAATAGGTTGAAAAAGCTAAATATCTGGCAATTCTGACAATTTTCTAACAACTCTCAAAAATTTCCCAAATGACACTTTGCAGACTCGTACAATAGTGGGTATGCTATGAAACAACAGTTGCAAACTTTGTACGATAGTTGCAAAACTCATATGACAGCGGGTAGTCAATGAAATGACACTTGAAAATCTCATACGATAGTTGCAAGATTTTGACTTTGAGAATTTGCTGGCATGAAAACTCATACAACACGGGGTATTCAATCATATGACAGATGGGCTGTAATGAAACAAAACTTTATGGAAACTCGTATGCCTTTCTAACCTCCTGAGATGACTTTTGACTCCAAAAAAGGATTTTACTTCAGATTTTGCAAATTTTGAGTTTTCAGATTTGAATTGTTTGCAAATTGTACTGTCCAAATTTGAAGATTATACCAGATTTGATCATTTTTAGTAGCCAAGTAGATAAACAAGCACACAAAATAGTAAGCAAGTGATTTCAAGCACGTCTGAAAACAATGAACAAGGGTAAAAGCAACCTTGTGCATGAACAATCAAGTGACTAAATCTGTGCTAATCCCTGAGAGAGCTAATTGTGTATGTTCTAAAAAGTTTTGCAATAACGCACATATTCCTAGAAAATGAAAATTTTGGTCTCTCTAGGGTTTGTAGTAATGGTTTGACTCTGCAACTTTTATGATTCAAAGAGGTCAACTCCAATCCCGGTGCACCAGGGTTTTGACATAGTTTGAGAACTTAATCTTCAGGAGCTGCTAGGGAGATCTGACAACACAACAATGAAGCATACCCATGGAGATTTCTTCCACAAGGACATTTATATAGCGGCTGTCACTACCATGATGAAAATGGCTATTGCTGCTTGAGTTTCCATCAACATAGTTTACCCTATGAAGGGATTGTCCACTATGGTTAACCCTCTCCAAAGATGACTCACAATAGTATACCACAAGGGGACTTGGCTCCAGATCTAAGGTTTTTGATGCCTTTTCACTTTTAACCCAAACAAAGCAAGCAGATTAATCCGACACGCTAAGACAAAGTTTTGCTTCACCAAGGTCTATGATATCAACCCCACATGATCTATCAACCTCTCTGGAGAGAGAATGTATCAATCAATAAGAGAAGATACATGGACCAAGTTTGATTCACCAAAGCTCATGATGTCAACCCCACATGATCTATCAACCTCTCCTGGGAGAGAATGTATCGATCAATAAGAGAAGACGAACTAACCAAGTTGAATGTGAAATGCACTAAATATCCTCCCTACCTACAAGGATTCTATCATCAAGAAGGATTTCACTAGGAATCCAATCTCTCAAGAATCATGAATAGTGTTCATTAGGCCTAATTACTATGTGAGCACAGATGTATGTTTCCAAAAAGCAAATCTACCAAAAGTACCCAAAAAGCAGAAAGAGGAACACTTAACGCTTAAAGAGAATATGAGATGAGTCCACAAGGTGGAACACTTAACACCTCACACAAGCTGAAAATGAGTCCCCAACTTAGAAAACAAGTGAGTTCCTAAAAGCATAAATGGGTTGCCAAGTGGAACACTTAACGCTTCTGTCCTGTTGACCCCTCCCCTTTAATGTGGTGCTAACCTTGCAACCACGGGGTGGAACAAGGGGTCAGAGGATTAGCAAGTCCAATAACCCAAGATAGAAGTCAAGATCAATCACAAGTATATAAGACTACTTAATGAATCCTTAAGGGGTCACAACCTAGTATCAATTATGTAAGTGTGTAGAAATAGACAAAAGCATGAAAAGATGCACACAAGCCAGACACATAAGAGATTTATTTTAAGTCCAAATCAAAATGTTATTAGATGAAAGAGAATACCTGGGATCCTCACAACATGCTTAGTAGATTTTACCTAATTTTTAGCAATTCTTGTTGAGCTTTTCCATGCAAGCAAGTGACGAACTCTCCAACAAGCAAACAAGCAAACAAGATATGCAACATATATTCAACTTATGAAAACTATAGGGTTAGCTCTAAAAATCAATTATTATTAGAAATAATAACCAGAAATTAACCCAAATGACAACTCATATCATTCATTGAACCATGTAAAAAAAATAAGTGCATACCCATCACAAAACTTTATTTTTCTTTGCTGCATTTGACCTAGTCAACAAGATCTAATTTTTTTTTAATGATTTTGGCTACAAAAATATAAATTTAAAATAGAGACCCCTACTAAAAAATAGAGAGCTTTCCAAAAATGTAAAATTTTTAGAAAAATCTCTTCATTTGTGCCCTAGAGACCCGTTTTATCAAAACAGACCAATTTTTGTAAATTGACTATTTGAGCTATTATATTGCATCCAAATTTAAAATACAAAGAATGGAACCCCTATAGAATTTAAAGAGATTTCCGAAAATATAAATTTTTTTGAAAAATATGCTGAGTTACGTCAAATATTGATTTTTTCTATAATTTTAAGAAAAAATTATTAAAAATTCAAAACATATCAAAAAATTCTAAATTTTTTACTATAGCTTTCTTGATATGTGTCCAATCTAAAAAATTTTTTTTAGAGAAAAAATCTTAGCCATTTGAGAGATAAAATTAAATCTTTGAAACTTTAGGGCTCTAGCTCCAAAAAAAAATCAAAACTAGCATGTAAAGGTGGGTTGCCCCACGGTGGGCGCCAGAAATGTGTGTGTGAATTTTGTACTTGATTTGTAGACACAACACTTCAGTAAAACATTAGAGGTTAGCAAAAATTGAAATCATGCAATGAATTGAAAGCTAATCTAACCAAGCGATCTACTGCCTTCTAATAGGTGCGAGATTGATGTTCTCAGATTGTTATCGAGATCAGTGACCTAGACGACACCTAAATAAAGGATTTGAATGCAATTGATCTAGATATGAAATATGAATGCAAAGTAATCTATTTTTTATTTTATTTTAGATGCAATAAGAATGATAAATTGATATGAAATCTATGATATGCTAAAAACTAATATGCTATTATATGCTAAATGATCTAACAATGATATGAAAATGAATCTAAATGAATGTAAAAAAAAAACAAATTGATCTCACAATAGCCTTGATTTGCAATAAGCTTTGATCCTTCCAATTGCAATTCTCCAGCGTGATTATGCAAAATTATGAGATCCTGTGGATGATTTGTGAAGAGCTAAAGCCTTAATTTATAGAAATCCAGGGCCTTAGAGGTGCATGGGAAAAAAATCCATAAATCACACAAATAACTTAGATTGATTTTTGAGTTATTTTTAAATAAATGATATTTAACTCACAAAAACATGCAAAAGCAGAGTTTAACTCAAAATAGAGTTTAGCTTTAATTGATAATTGATAGTTGTCTGCTTTTATGATTGTGCATGTTTTATTTATGAATTAATTTAATAAGAAAGTGATTTATTTCCAACTTAAACTGATTTTAAAAAATAAAACAATTGATTTATGGGTTAATCAATTATTTTTTCAAACTTTTATTCCAAAAAATAATATTATTAAATATGACAACTTGCTTTAAATAATTAAATAAGAATTTAATCAATTAATGATAGGAATTTTGATTTATTGTCAAAATTAAATAATAATAATTAGGAATAAATATAGTTAAATTTAATTAAATAATTAAGTGGTAGTATTAAATCCAATTAATTAAATATGCAAAATATTCAATTAATCAAATTTTAGGATAAATTAGATTTATTGCCAAATAATCATTAAATCAAAGATAATTATGATGATTAGGAATATTACTAGGAATATTCTGTGATGCAGAATTTAGGATAATCAATTATGATTTGATGATGTTCAGATGTGCCTTTGGTTAGGACTTCGATGTCGATTTTGTTTGATATGTTGATATAGAAGATTAATGAACTTATAGCCCATTTTTGGGGTATTACAATAGGTACCTTGGTGAGTCCAAAAAAACTAGAAAAGAGAAAAAGTACAAAAAAAATTGGAAAAGAGAAAAATTGTCTTGGTGAAAACATAGTAAACAGGTGCCATGAGAGCAAAAATAGAAAAAGTTTGGCCAAGTGGTGAAAACCTGGTAAAAAGCTGCTACTTTTAATCAACACTCTATCTATCAAGACAACGCTTGCACCTTTGGCTGATGCAAATTTTAGCTTTTACATATCTTTCAGTCACTTTCATGACAAGGCAAATCCTGAGATGAACTATTATAAAATCATACCTTCCTAAGGTTGTAATCTGTCTACATTGAGGTCCTAGGTAAATCATTTGCCTAGGGGGCAATGATTAAAAAAACCATGCATGTTGCTAAGTCTCTATTAGGACTTTCTGCTAGGGTTTCATTTATCCCCAAGAGTCCGCAATAGACGTTAAAATATGAACAAAGGTATTTCTCAATACTACCCTAGTCTGCAATAGACGTTTAAACTATGAAACAAAGGTATTCCTTAATGCCAACAACAATATTATTTCTTAATAGTCGGACCTAAAAAGTATTCCTAAACACTATGTCATGATGATAAGAGCATTTCTATACGCTAAATAGGTGAGCCAGTTATTGATGAAAAATAAATCTATGATTGATAATAAATTCTTATGCATGTGTTTGCAAATTAATCAACAGTGTTCATAAACACTATAATCACAACTGTCTATTTTAAAAGTAAATACATTGATTATTTTAAAAGGAATAATGAACTTATAAATTTTTGATTGTTATGTTTCCTTGATTGACTTGATGATGTCTACAATGGACTAGAGAAATAAGGACTGGGGGCATAATGTTTTCTTTATCTTTTGTTTGTGGTAATAAATACGATGATCTAAGGTGATCATGGGGAATGGGTGTCTATGATAAGTTGCTCCATCATGATTGGAACACCATGTATACCTCTACCTATTTCCTATGAAAGCTTTAGTGAGGTTGGATTTATTTCTTTGTCTGTTTTAAACTACAATGAAAAACTACTTCCTAGTAAGGTACATAGTAAATTGGATTATACCAAAGGATATGAATATAAAATAAAAGGTCATTGCGGGTATATATTTACACATTATGCACCAAAAAAGAAAAGGGTTTATATAAAATAGGAAGTAACTGACAAAAAATTCTAGCCTATATGATATGATTTAATGTTTAAGTTATCTTTTGACATGATGAATGAGAGGGAAGTATTCATATTTTTATGATTGTTAAATCTATTAGTGAAAATTGTACTGACCTAATGAGGTCCTATTACAAATTCTCTATGATGATAATTGATCCACTTTGAATAAACAATGATTATCCTAGGTGTCTTAGTATAGGTTCATTTCATTTGGTTAATTGCATTAAGGTTAATTTTTAGTTGCATATCATATTAATTGCATTAATTTCATTTAGATGCATTTCATATTTTTAGTTGCATTGAAGTTCATTTTAAATTGCATTCATTTTAATATAGTTTCATTAATTTTAAGTTGCATTAGTATGAATGTGTGAATTCAATTATCTAAGCATTAATGTGAGCTGAAAATTTTAAAAACATTAACCATTTGTCATGTTTGACCAAGTACATCATGAAATCATAATGAACTGAAATGAAATGATTGAGTATATATCACTGATATCCATTTGCATTCATAATACATATCATAAGAACATCTCCATCTCTACTTGTAGGTGGATCTCTAGTAGGCTACTAATCACCTCCACCGCTTCCACCACCTACCCTCTGCTACTGTGCATGGTCATCTCTATGAAGTAGAGGCTTTGTATCTCTCTAAGGAGGGGTAAATCTCTATCTCCGATGTATTTTCTATCTTGCATCTCCTCCAGATGCCCACCCTCTATTGCCATCTCTTCCACCTCCACCTCCACCACCCCCATCTCCATCAACTCCTCCACCTCTGCCTCCATGGGCACCATCTCTCCCTCCATCTCATCCTCTATCCCTGCCATGACCCCTATCTACACTCCTAGAAACTTGGCCTCAACCACCACCACCATCAGCTAGATCATAGTCAAGAGCGTCCTCAAGGAAAGGAGAAACCTCATCGGGAGCTGTTAACTATGGAAATGGCTGCTGAGTAGAGAATGTATGGTACCCATCAGTGACACCACCATTAGTAATCTCTGGATGATATGTAGTACCTCACCCCTAGTCTAATTTTATAAATAATAAGATTACTTTAGGATGATAGATTTCATGTTAGGAAATCATTGAGGCATATGATTTTACTGACCCCATACTTGCATGTGTATGGTTGATGTGTTTGTTTTATAATTCTATTTGATGTGCTTGATATGGTTGAGGGATGGAGTCGTAGTTACTTGTGAGATCCACACGATTGGCCGATCCCCACCATTGTCTGTTATATATTTATATATGTTTGTACATGTGGGTGTTGTATGCAGGTTCGCAGGTACTGGGCATCGTCTTCCCTGAATTGTCAGGATGAGTGTACCCTATCACAATATCTCAAATGGTAAGAGAGGGGAGATAACACAGATCCAAAACCCTATCCTAAGCCTAATTATCCTAATTATTGGATAAGTATCCGTTGACCACCTTACCCGAATTTGTCAAGTGACAAAGTTCGTGGATCCCATCTCTGAGTTTGTATGTTTATTTGTTGGTCCTGATTTATTGTTGGATTGGTTATGTGATTTTCTATGATTTTCTATTATTATGGAATTTAATTTTATAATTGAAAAATAATATTAAATTCATTTCCTATGTTATTGTATGATTATTAATTAATTAAAAATCAAATATTAGGATATTTGATACTAATTAATTAATTGTGTGAAAATATATTTGTAATTGACCATTAGTTATTAAATTAATATATTGCATGATTTAATGATGTTGGAATATTAAATTTATTTAATAATGGATTTCAATTTTAAACATGTGCTTTATTGTATTTGAAATTGTCTTGTTTGAATATGTGACAACTTGCCTTTAGGAGACTAAGTTGAGTTGTGCACAATTATATTTATTTTTAATTATTAATTAGTATTTTCTCTCAACAAAAGTGAGAGAGTTTGATTAGGAGTTCTTTGTGAGTCATCTAGGGTTTTGCTTGTTTAGTGGAGTTGAATCCCTATTATGGAGAATTTTGCATTCATTTGGGGAGAGGTTGTTGATGCATGTTTAGGTTAAGTTCTTTTGGGTTCCCTGGCGGGGCATTACACTTGGTATCAGAGCACTGGGTTCTACACTAGGAACTCTGGGAAGTTGTGTGCCCATTAGATGTCTAAACTGTTAAACCTAAAACCAAACATAGACATATAACTCTTTTGTGTTTGAGAACCATTAAACTACATCTAAACATTTTTGTTCTTTCTTCTCTTAAATGTCTATGAGATATCACCTTGTCTAGTGATTGTCGTAGGTGTTTGAACTGTTTACTGCGTATGGTTACTTTCTCTAATACATCTAGGGTCAAATACCTTTGGATGTCATGAAGCTATTACTCCCTAGAGTGTGGCTACTAGTAGTCACCTTGTTATGTGGATGTATTTTGATTGATGATTCATTTATGGTTGATTTATGAATTGTTCATATTGTGTATGGGCTAGCATTGAAATTTTTGAACTTTCTTGTGATTGGAATGGTCACCTAACTCTCTTTTCATTATCTATTTTTTTTGTGACACTAGTCACACTTACTTTATTATTGAATGGAGATCTCCTATGATTTAATGTTGGACTTATGATTCCCCCACTTGGGTTTTCCCTTTTGAGTTTTGTGGTGGCTACTCTGAATGTTTGATATTGTTAGCCTTGTTTTGTGATAAGTGTTGTTTCTATCATGTTCATCATGAACCCCTGATAGTATGTATAAGGGAGAACATCACAAAGATGGTACTATATGTGTTGTGTGATATTAGAATCATTATGTATGCTATATGTTTGCATAGGTGTTGTTTTACCTAGATAGATTTTCATGAACTTCTCAACTTATTAATTATTATAGATAGGAATGTGTGTTTTATGCAATTGATTACTAGATGTTTTGTATATTGATGAATGAATAAAGTTTTGATCTATTTGAATTTCAAATGAATGATTGATCGATGTGATATTTTTAGTTTATTCCTAATCAAAATTACATTGTTCTTAATGATTGTATATTATGTTCTTATATTATGACTTGTTTTCAAATGTCATGTTTTATCTTTAGTAAATGCTTTGTGTTTGGGGGATATGTATCCTCATCTATTCATAGGCTTCTAGGAGTAAGCCTAATCCTAGGGGGGGTGGATGTAGTACCTCACCCCTAGTCTGATTTTATAAATGATAAGATTACTTTAGGATGATAGATTTCATGTTAGGAAATCATTGAGGCGTATGATTTTACTGACCCCATACTTGCATGTGTATGGTTGATGTGTTTGTTTGCTAATTCTATTTGACGTGCTTGATGTGGTTGAGGGATGAAGTCGTAGTTACTTGCTTGTGAGATCCACACGATCGACCGATCCCCACCATTGTCTGTTACATATTTATATATGTTTGTACATGCGGGTGTTGTATGCAGGTTCGCAAGTACCAGACATCGTCTTCCCTGAATTGTCAGGATGAGTGTGCCCTATCACAATATCTCAAATGGTAAGAGAGGGGAGATAACACAGATCCAAAACCCTATCCTAAGCCTAATTATCCTAATTATTGGATAAGTATCCATTGACCACCTTACCCGAATTTGTCAGGTGACAAAGTTCATGGATCCCATCTCAGAGTTTGTATGTTTATTTGTTGGTCTTGATTTATTGTTGGATTGGTTATGTGATTTTCTATGATTTTCTATTATTATGGAATTTAATTTTATAATTGAAAAATAATATTAAATTCATTTCCTATGTTATTGTATGATTATTAATTAATTAAAAATCAAATATTAGGATATTTGATACTAATTAATTAATTGTGTGAAAATATATTTGTAATTGACCATTAGTTATTAAATTAATATATTGCATGATTTAATGATGTTGGAATATTAAATTTATTTAATAATAGATTTCAATTTTAAACATGTGCTTTATTGTATTTGAAATTATCTTGTTTGAATATGTGACAACTTGTCTTTAGGAGACTAAGTTGAGTTGTGCACAATTATATTTATTTTTAATTATTAATTAGTATTTTCTCTCAACAAAAGTGAGAGAGTTTGATTAGGAGTTCTTTGTGAGTCATCTAGGGTTTTGCTTGTTTAGTGGAGTTGAATCCCTATTATGGGGAATTTTGCATTCATTTGGGGAGAGGTTGTTGATGCATGTTTAGGTTAAGTTCTTTTGGGTTCCCTGCGGGGCATTACATGATAGTCCCAGGAAATAGATGCAATCTGCAAAATTTCATGCAGAGAAGTCTTATATATAAGATGAGACCCCCAATGGGCCTCCTCATCTCTGATGCAAGCATAAATAGTAGTCTACTAAGAGACACCATGTACCCTGCCATACTACCTCAAGACACACATGATAAAAAATCTCTCCATAATATAGTGGGTCCTACCAATAAGATATCTACTCTGAAAGAAATATGGCATCTGCTTGACATCAGTTGGCCATCCCTCACAATCCAAGTACGACCTCCAAACAACATTAGTGATGTCATCAAGAACTCGATGCCAATACTCCAACTTGTCCAAATGGGGCTGCTAAAGCATACCTAAGTACACACACACACATAGATATATATATATATATATATATATATATATATATATATATATATATATATATATATATATATATATATATATATATATATATATATATATATATATATATATATATATATATATATCCTACATCATGGTGCCTCTCTACAATCGGCATGTGACAGGGATGTGCTCCCATGCCTAGACCTGAAGAACTAGGATCCCAATAGTCATGGTACGAGAATGTTCGTACACAATCTCATGAAGCTCCCTATAGATACGAGCCAAAATATAGCTCCCCCAAGCAAAATGATGAGGTGATCGGATCATCTCCTCTATAACCTTGGACCAGCCACACATAAATCCATGTTGTCCTTGGTTCAACATCATAAGACCTCCAACAAGTCCAGCCAAATAAAGAGGGAGTCTCTCATAGTTGGACACCATGTGGTCCCAATTGATGTAACATCATGCAATAGTATCATCGTAGAAAAGTCTCTGAGCATCTGCTATCACCACTGGAGCACTCACCTCATACTCAACCCTAGACCACATAATAGGAATGTGTAGTATACACCAGACATCCTCTCGGGTGACTGTCATCTCGCCGGTGGGTAAGTAGAAGGTACTATGCTTAGAATGCCACCACTCGGCAAGTGCTATCAGTAATCCATGATTTACTTGAATATTAGGTAAATCAACCAGGCTCCAAAGGCTGCACTGAGCAATAACACATTGGTCAACTATAGTAAGCTACTCATGCAACTTGAGGACCTGAGTTGGTCGAGCGGATTTGAAAGAAACAATGCCAAAATGTGTCTACACACTAGAAAATAGGGGCACTATGTCAGTATTAGACAAAAGAAATTGACTGGAAATTTCTTAAAAAGTTCAAACAGACAAGTGAAATTGGCTCAAAAATTAAGAAAAAAAAATGTGATCCTATTTTCCTGGATGCGATCCAAGAAACCCAGGATGTGACTCTCTAATAGGATGCGATCCAGGAAATCCTGGATACAACCTAGGAAATTCAGGATGCTATTCGAAATCTGGATGCGAACCTATTTTGACCAAATGCAAAGAAGAGAAAAAATTGCTATGAACTTGCTTGAAAAAGATCGGATGTGACCTAACATGGTGTGATCTGGGAAATACGTGATGTGATCCAAAATTCTATAAAAAGCCAGATGTGACATGGGATTTACTATGTGCGATCCCGCATACGTATGTGATCATAAGTTGAACTAGTCCTAAACAGTATGAAAATGCGTGAAATTTAAATTTGCAAAATAGAAAGGGATCGTTATCGGGTACTCATAGGTGCTGCATAATGAGCATGGTCATGTCACCTAGCTAGCTCAAATTGGTGCTTCTCCATTGGGAACACCATTTTGCCTCAAAGCTCATAAACTTACTATGGTAAAAAGTGAAAATAAATAGTAAAATTGACCTTTTTGGCCTATTTTAGCCTCTTGGGGACCTCAAAGTCTTAAAGAGCATTCATAGTATGATATCAAAGAGGCTTCATATTGGGATCGAAATCAAAATAGGTGATCCATATCTCTTAAATGTAGTAAAATTGGAGTTATAGAGCAAAGTCAACCTTCCAAATGTAGAAGTCAACTATGGTCAAATTGCAGCCAAATAGGGGCAAAATGAGTAGAAAGGATATCGTAAACATTGCAAATCAGTGCAGTAATGATTTTCACTTAGATCAATGCTCAACAAAAGTTAAAGTTTAGTTAAACACACTTTACGAAAGTTGCGCAGAGCGTAATTAATACACAAAAAGCTTTTTCAAAAGCTGTCAAAAGTGATTTTCTCACTCATGCATCAAATTTTCAAACCAGGATATTGCTCAAACACTAGTTAAACTTGGTCAACTCTCATTTTTTTGGTCAAACAATGTTCCTTTAACACTAAAATCGATCCTAATTACTTGCTAACACTTCCTAATCAATTTTTGCTTGATCCAGATTCATTTCAATCACGCTAATTATCTCCTAAATGATTGAAATCATTGATTTTATTTGAATTTATTCTGATTTTGGTCCGAGGAGGCATAATCATACTAAAATTCAAAGTTTCAAATCAAATTCTTTCACACTAGGGGCATGACAGTCTTCTTCAATCAAGTTGATGTTGTAAATCTTTAAGACATTGATCAATTTCATCACTTCAAATCAAATTGGTTAATTGTCAGCATCTTCAGTTACTGCAAATTAAATTTAACTAGAATTTCTTTCCAAATCTCTTATTGGTTTTCGTTCAATCAAGCTTGGAATTGGTATGATCAATTCTCGTTCAATCAAGTTCAAAATTCATGAATTTCAAATCAAGTAGGATTTCATTCGATCAAGTTCAGATTTCTCAAATTTAGAGTAGTTCTCTTTTCTACTCTCTAAATATTTTAGAGTGAATTCACTGCTCTCTAAATATCCTTGAAATCAGAGTGGTCCTCACTACTCTCTAAATTGCTTGAGTTCAGAGTAGTTCTTGCTGCTCTCTAAATCTCCTTGAATCTGTTAGTTCCACTGAATCATATTGTAAATCATATTTTCTTTGAATTCATGTGTTGTTCACAAAGCAATTCAAAAAGGGACAAATGGAATCACCTAAAATTGGGCTAATAGAACCCAAGGCTCTATTTTCCCTAATTCAGGATAAATCCCTAATTATGTTAATTTGATCCTTGATTATTAGCATAATTCCTAAAATTTGATAAAATCACTAAAATATCCTAATTCAAGTATTTATCATCAAATTATTAAGAAAAACCACTTTGATTATCTCTAGGCTCAATTAATTAAATCAATCCCATTAAATTCATGGCTAGAGTAATTAATTAAAAGAAATGAATTAAATCCCTCTCAAAATGACATGTCACCTTTAAGGGGACAATAAAGACACCTCAATCCAATGAGAGGTAATCACATGGATCAAGCTTGGAGGCATCTCAACCACTCCTCATGGATGCATCCTAACCGTCCAAAATCTCAAGATTCTATAAAAGAGAATTTTCAAATCTTCACTCTTTCCTAACCTTTTGAATATGCTTTCAATTGTTTGAATTTGCTAAGAGATAATTGATTTTCATGCTTTCACATGATGATAGCTAATTAGAAAACACTTCATTTTGGATAATGGTAATGAATTCATGAATAAATGGCTTTCATAGTTAATTTGGATGAATTTGTTAGTTTCATTTCATATTTAATTAAATCTCTCATTCTAACATGCATTGTCACTGTTTAGGATCACAATCCGAGAGCAAATATAGATCTTTTTCATACTTGTGTTAGTTAGAGAGCAATAGGATGATTTTGTTAGTATTCTTACATGCTTTATTTTATTGATTTGCTAATAATATAATTTTTTATTGAAGTGTTTTGTTGCAGGTTTGTAGGTCAATAATTCACACACACACCATAAGGTATCCATAATAATCCACATCCACTACACAAGTCATAGGGTATGTAATACAATAATGTAAAATAAAGTACAACATGATATCTCCTGAATAACTGATACAATGATACAAGGAACACAAAATAAGAAAGATAAGAATAAATCTCCATCAATGAAGAACAAGAAAGTAAAACTGCTACAAGGATTATCCAGCACTAGTGCCCGAATGTCAAAATATCAATTGGTAAAAGAATCACTACCACCTGACCTCGTGGAACCTAAATGGTCCACTCCCACCATACTAAGGAGATAGCAACAAACCCCACTCAAATATCAAACATCAACAATCAATATAATAACAAGTTAAGGAAGAGATCTTAAAAGATTTCCAACTCAAAAGGTACAATAAGATAATAAGGTAAAAAATACACAACTAGAGGCAACCAACACACATAGGAAACCTAAGATGCATAAAGGGAAGTGTCATCACATGAGCCAGCTCTAAGGTTATCTTGGTAGTCTCTCAAGACCCGACCATGCCATATCCAGTCCACGTAGGCAGCAAACATCTTCCCACTCCCATCCTAGTCAAAACTCAATCAGGTAACTCAAGCATGGACGAGGCACACAATATCTTATTAATTCATTTTAAATTCTTAATGTCATTTAATTATCACTTTATTAAGTCACTTGCAATAAGTTATCCTAGAAGCCACTTGTAGGCCCTAGCACCTATTTCAAGCCACTTCCCATGTATACACTTAGTTAACCTACCTAGGTTCACAATTCCATAGCTAAATCTCATAAATCATAACAACACTCTCAAGGTGTTCTCAATCATAAACTCCAATAATATAACACATGAGGGATAACAAAAATACTCACACAACCCCCCCAAGCCTCCGGTAACGTTCCTAGGACAAACTGTAATTCCCCCATTAGGGAACCCATGAGGATAGGACATAAAACCTCTAAAGATTCAAGTAATTTTTCTTTTCTTTGTTAGCTAGAACAATACTGATCATTACTTCATATTTAGAAAATATAATTATGCACTTCTTTATAAACTTGAATGCAAGATATAATCAACCTAATTCCTCACAAGTTCCCTAATGTCGATACTAAAGCAACCTATTTACATTCATGAGTTGTTCATCAAATTAAAAGCTTTATTGGTTTATGTTAATTTTAATGCACCAAGGTAAATTTTCCTAACTCATTTCTTTCATTAAACATAAGTTAATAATCTAACATTATTATTCCTTATATCATTAATTCCATATTGATTTCATAAACATCTACTATCGTCTATATCACTTTTCTCTAATAATTTAGGTCTAAAAGGTTCATATTCATTAAGGTAAGCATTATCTTACATGCTTCGTTAAACCATACTCACTTTATGCACTAACTAAATATAAACCAACTATTGAACATTAAAATAAAGTTACTAACTTGTTTTATTGTTTCATAACTATTCATTTTTTATAATTCCAATTATTAATCTATAATTTCACAATAATTACTTTCATTAAGAGATAATAATTACTTTACTAGGCACATCAACACATAATTATATCTAAGATCATTTCTATGATAGATGAACATCATAAAAGAATATGAAGGGTATGGGAAAGTATTATAAACAACTTCCTTTTAATGCTGACAACATGTTCAACACATAATATAATCTTTCCCCCTTTCTTTCACTTAAACTACCCATTATCTAATACATTTCTTCAAGTAGAATTACATCATTATGCCATGTTATATGACTCTTTACAATACATGAATACATATAGATCATTACATCTCAACATGATACAATATACAATATGAAATCTTCAATTGCAGATCTGGAAAGGAACATGTGCAAGGATCATCCAAGAGACCACGAACAATACCTTGATATAATATAGATTAACCACCCAGCCATGTGGGACAAATAGGCCCACTCCCCCAAGCTAGGAGATAGAAACCAAGGCCCATGAAAGAGGTAACAACTAAGGATACCTAAGGCATCTTAAACAATTCCTAGAAAACAAACATGAATCACAAGGACAAAAAATCAATCAAGACTACCATAGGCATCACAAATCAAGAAGGATCTCTAGAGTATAAGATAGGTGAGTGTCATCACATAGCCTTTCTTTTTGGTATCATTCCTAGCGGTCATAGACCTTAGTACCCCCTCACTAGGATCATCCCTAGCGGTCATATTCATGGACTCCAGTACCCCCTCACTGGGATCATTCCTAACAGTCACATGGACCCCAGTACTCCAATAGGAATATGCAAACCAACAATAATTATCCTTTTTAGTATGTTTATCCCCCCTTCCCAGTTAATTTTATTAATATTTTTACTTGATTAATAAAATCACCAATGGGATCCTCCTGGCGGCCACTTTGTGCCCCGACACCCACTATGAGCCACTCATCCAGTGTACCTAGATTATTACCCATAAATGCAACATCATAAATGCACCAAGAAATTACATCAAATCATAAATCATTCCTTTAAAATATCATATTACCATTTGATTAGGTTTATGTGATCATTGGTTGTCCTAATCCACTGGACAACCCTAAACTCTAATCTATCATCCAAATTGAACTCAAAGAATATAAGAAGGAATTTGAATGAACCAACATGATATCATAACTATATTTAGAATAATAAAGGTCCAAAAGAATAAAAAAAAAGACCCTAAATGCCTCTGGTGACCTACCAACCTCTAGCACTTATAATTTCTAAAATTCATTTATTTCAAACAATGGTTAAATACCAAGATTAGTCATCAATAAACAATAATTTAGAACTTCTACAAAACCATAAATTAAGAAAATCACTTCGGTGAGAATCTAGAAAACATCATTATAGAAATTATATCCAATTTTTATGAAGATTCAATGGTGGGAAAGAAAGTTATGGTTTCTGTTCTAAAATAAAAAATTGTAGTAGGGTTTAGACCTGCCTTCACTAAAATGGTTGTAACTTTTACAAAACATAATAAAAATACACCAAACCAATGGGAAATGAAATATAAGATGTACTAACATCTCTTATATAAAATTAAGGTCTTTAAATAACTTTTACAATCCTACCATTTAGATAAAATTGACTATAAAATTAGAACCCAGAACGGACATGTTTAGTTTACTAAAATTTACATAATAGTGAATTAATTTGACCCTAAAAAGGAAATCCGAGAGATACCTATTTGAGATCCCTGAAATTTTTGTTTTATTAAACCAACCAAGAATAACTATAGACTCAAATTAAATTATTCAAATAACATATCTCCAAAAATGGGTTGCTAAAAACCCTAGGAAAACACATGGCAATTTTCATAGAAAGAAACTAATTTTTTTAAATAAATATAGGAATGGAAAGTAAAGATATAATGTATCATGATAACATATAAATGTATTGATATTTTATCAAATAAATAATTCAATAAATAAATTCAATCCATACCTCAAGTCCTACGAAGATTCAACAAAAGGAGGAAGGAGACAAAGAGAGGAAAATAAATCCAACTTTAGATGCACCATTCGAACCCCCTCCACTTTCAAAAATATCCATGAAAAAAGAACCAATTAAAAAAAAACAAATCCATCTCTCAACCCTTGATACTCTCATATATGACTCTCTCCCCAAAATAAATAAACTTAAAAATCCTTAAAGAATTATGCTCACAAACCCTCTCTCTCAAATCATAAGTTCTTCTCCAAAAATCTCCATGAAAAGAACAACCAAGATCTACTCAAGATTTCAGCCACTCTCCTACCCTCAAAAGCAAAAGAGATTCCATATAAATAGTTTTCCCAAAGGTAACCAACCCCTAACTAACTCTTAACTAAATTACATTAATAAATAGTATAATATTATTATAAACTCATAATCATCTCTTACTCAAATATAACTTAATAAATACTTTTATATTCATTCATACACATATTTAGTATGTGACATAGAATAAATAAATACACACACACACACACACACACACACACATATATATCACCTATCTAGATAATTAATAATTAGCAATTGAGAATACTATACCTCACATTATTTAATATTTAATTATTAATAATACAATACTTTAACTAAAGCATAATATATACACCATAAATAATATTATAAAATTATAATCACATATAAAATATATACATATACATATGTGTTCACCCATATATATACATATATATTTGTATATTTATTTATATAGATATATGCCAAATATCGAACGCTATAATCTATATGAATATGAAGTAATCAATCAAATATTAATATTATCACATATTTTACTTTTGATAGAATATAACACTATATAGAATAAATGTACATGATTCAAAGTAAATCTAACCATCCATAGAGGCCATAAAAACCAACTATAAAATACATAGAGATAACTCCATGATCAAACAATGTCAACCATAATGAAGAAGGAAAGAAAAGACAAATTTATGATCAAGCATGATACCTTGAAATAAAACATAGAAAAGATTGACTAAGAATCATCCCAAGAAGGAGAAATAGATGAAATAAATAAACAAATCATATAATCACATAAATACAAGGAGTCACAAGCCACAACCATGTCCAACTAGATGAGGTGATTCTAGGTTATTCACCCCGATAGCTGAATGAAAAAGTAGGAATCAAAATGTTCCTGGATTTGATAATGGAAAAGGGAAACTCATGCAAGGATCTTGGTACTATCTCCATAAAAATGTTGAAACCATCGAGGATTTGAGGGCACAATCAAACCTGTGGATGCATGTGAAGTCGATACCCAGTACCTACAAACCTGCATCACGAGACAAGGAGGGGAAGTGCGACATCATTTAGATCTCCCATAGAAGTGACTACGATTGCCTCCCCTCTCCAACATGTATGCCAAACTAGATTCATACTAAAACATGATTCGTTAGTATTGTTAGCACATAGATAAATATAACCATGTAAATGTAGTAAAAGAAGCTAAATCATCATCAATGATAATCCATAATTGACATGTAAGCATAATCAAGGATCTAAGAAATATTTATGAATCATTACTCAACAAGATAAATCTCATAATTAACCAAAAGGGATAATCCAAATCATATATACATAATCATAATAGATAATGGTCCTAAACATATTATTCAAAGGAGAATCATAATCTGTTAGTCTGAAACATCTTATCATCTAAATCAAGTAAGGTAAGGAATAAATATAAAGTCCATAAATGATAGAACGCCACAATCGTATCCAATATCACATGTAACTAGTAGGACCATCAGGGAGGGTATTACAAGAACAAGATCATAATCCAATCACATAAATAAGGTCAGTCTCATAGTCACATAACAAATATAAGAGATAATCATGATCATGCATGCAATCATAGAATGATAATCATGCCAATTTAAATCATAATCATTTAAAGAATCTAACCATTAAGGAGATCTTGAAACCATATCATTTTTTTATCAATTAGGGCATAATTGCCGAAGTATCATAATTAACCTTTAGTCATTATAACTAATTTATCTAAGGTAATCATAATAATTGGTAAGGAGTACTTCACATAGTAAAAATTTAGATCTATAAGGTGACCTCATAACAACAAATCCTGAAAATATCATAGACACATAAGAAGGGATGAATACACATGAATGTACCATAAAACATTTAACATTTCCAAAATTAGAATGTGAAGTTATTATAATTAGAATAGAATAGATTATACGAACACCTCAAGTAGAATCATGTATTCTTATCCAAGCATAAAAGTCTCTACAACATCTCCCTAACTTCCAAAGTTATATTAAAGCATGTTAGGATTGGAGGGGTGTTACACATACAATGTAAAACTCCCATACAAGTCAAAAAATCACACTAAAACACACTTCCATAAAAAATCAGAAAATCCTTGATAGATGTTTTGATACACTTAATTACTATCAAAATTATATTACCCATTATAATTCAGTTACCCCCAAAAAACCCAAGTATATGTTGGAATGATTTTAGGATAACTAAGAGGGGGCGGGGGGAAGGGGGGGGGTGAGTCATTTATCCTTAGGTCAGATGTACCAATTGAACTTTAAAAAACTTAAACTAACTTAGATCTATTCAGAAATCAACTCGGTCTCTATATAATATAATTAGTAACATAAAACTTGTAGTCCACTATCCAAAAGTAATCAACTTGCAGAATATAAAACTCTTAACTGTTAAACACATCAAATAACATTCACACAAGTATGACACCAAGATTTAATGTGGAAACCCAGTTTGGGAAAACCCACCAGTAACATGCTACAAAAATTTTACTCTTCTGAAGTGAGCTCTATGAGGAGCCAACCTTGTTAAAGGTTACACTACACACTGCTAGGTGTAATCCTGTTAAAGGATTTAATCACCTTGTTAGGAGTGGCCTTGTTAGAGGGCTTAAGAACATTCCATTTGAATGTCACCTTGATTAAAGGATTTAAAATGACTATTAGGTCAACCTTGATTACATGATTTTGACTGATACAATGGTTATAAAGTAACAATAGGTTTGATATGATGCAAACAACTCACTTTGAAAATACAAATCCAATGTAGCTCATATGTTGATCTACTAACTTCCCTTCATTTTGATCTGGTTCTCTGATTTGCTCAAAAATCCCTTCAAGAAATCGCCACAACTCTGTTCACCTCTTCACATCTCTTCTTAGCCTTCTGCTTAGGTTCACCAATCAATTGAATCAAGATCTTGTATATCCTAAAAATTAAGTCATCCTTATACCTCCTTGATTAGGTATATTAATCTTTTTCCTCTTAATCATCTTCATAGATCTTAGGTTTAGGTCAGATTCATCAAATCCTTCCAACATTTCATTCACCCTCCTTTTTATCCTTCTAGATAATTCTCAAAAATTCTCCTTGAATCCATAAGAAAATGGTTTACCATGCATTAAATACTCCTGGTCATTCATCCCTATCTTTGACACATTTTACATATCCCAAGAATTCAAATATGTTGACAAGGAATCTCAAATCTTTTACAAATTGTAAAATATTGTCACTCGGTCATCACTATGTTCTTCTACTCAGTCATTACTAGATAACTCGGTCATCACTAAAAATGTTCCTCTCAGATTTCACTATCTTCACTTGGTTAATTATCTGATACTCGGTAATTATTGTTGCTCAATCAACAATAAATTTTCTCAACTTATACTGGTGCTCGGTTGACACTAGCATCACTTGGCTTACACCGAATTTCCTCAATCTTTTGCTCTTTTTCTTGGTCAAGCCTATGCTTGCAGGCTTTCTTTCCTCATCTCTTCGATGATTAAAATCAATTGTTTCCTTCACTTAGTGTAATAGATAAACAACTCATTACCTTTCCAATGTGCCAACTAATCAAGTACCCATTGCAATTTCTCATAACTCAACCTTTCACTAGGTCTTCTTGTTATCTTCTCTTTTCAAATCATCTTCATCAACCAAAAGATATGGTACTTTATTAGATATCAACTATCTCACCAGTTAAGGTTTGACATCAATGACAATATAATAGTTGTTTTAATTGTAGTTTCCAACAATCTCCCTCTTTGGCTTTGATGGAAACACCACATGCAACACCATAAACTCCATATGCATAGTTACCATACAATCCAAAAAGTATGTTCTCTCTCTGTTTTGATCTTCATTAATATCCTTAGCTTCATTTTGATTCTCATCCAAATATCATCTCCCTCTTGGATAGATTTCTCCCTCTTTTTCTATGCATCCATTTTACTAAATCTTTTTAATCTCTCCCTTATTCATCAAGTTACTAAATCTCTCCCTCATTTACTTATGGTGACTTATTTTGAATCTCTCCCTCTTTGACAACAATGCCAAAGAAAATTTCATCTTTCTCATGCATCTTCACCATGTAGATATCTCTATGTTAGCTTTCTAAACTATATAGCCCCTCTGTCATCTTGCTTATGACTGATCAACATCTTATGCTTTACTCTTCACAACTTTAGGTAGCTCCTAAAGTGTGACCTTCTTGCATCAATTTGTTAGATATTTTGATTAGTATATTTGATACAATGCTCCTACTTGATTTAGGTAGCCTTAGTTAGGGGGGTCACCACTAATTATCGTCTAAGATGTTCATGTGCATCCTTAGGTTAAGCTTTAGTGAATATATGCTAATTGTTCCTTTGTATTCACATATTCCATTCTCACTTCCTTGCCTTGAACTAGCTCTCTCAAGTAATGATACTTGATAGGAATATGCTTGGTCTTAGTGTGCATCATAGGGTTCTTTGATATATTGATAGAACTTGTGTTATCACACAAAATAAAAATTGGCTCAGTGATTTATTCCTTCATTCCTTTCAACTATTACTCGATCCACACTATGTTTGAACAATTAACTGACACTTCTACATATTCAACTTCTGTTGTAGATTAAGAAATGTAGTTTTGTTTCTCGCTTGTCCATGAAACTAATCTCTTACCTAGAAAGAATGTGCCACCACTTGTAATTTTTCTATCATCCAAATTTCCTACCCAATTTGCATCAGTAAAAAATTTCAGTTCAAACTGTCATTCTTCTTGTAGTATAATCCATAGTATTATGTTCCTTTCAGATATCTCAGTATCCTTTTCACTGCCATCATGTGATTCTCCTTAGGATTGGTAGAAAATATTTCAACAATCCCAGTTGCTAATGCAATATCTGGTCTTCTTTGAACAACACATTATAGTTTTCTAATCATTGACCTATACAAGGTTTGATTCACCTCAACTATATCATCATTTTTTGATAGTTTCTATCCATTAGCCATAAGTGTACCTACTAGTCTTGAGTCCTCCATGCCAAAGGTTTTTAGTATCTCCTTGATATAATTAGATTGAGTAATGTAGATACCTTTTTTCCATCTAATAAACTTGCAAACCAACAAAGAATTTGATCTCTCCAAACATAGACATCTCAAATTTAGTTTGCATCTCATTTGCAAATGTTTGGCATAGTGCATCTTGTCCTCCAAATATGATATCATCAAAAAATATTTCTGCTAACAATATCCCTTTACCTTTTTCAGTCTCCAAGTACAAATTTCTATTGCCATTTGTCCTTACAAAACCAATCTTGACCAAGTAATTATGAAATCTCTCATACCATGCTCTAGGGGCTTGTTTCAATACATACAGTTCTTTGTGTTGCTTACAAACCATTTTCTCATTCCTTGGATCTACAAATCCTTTTGGTTTTTCAATGTTTACTTATTCTTCTAGTATTCCATTAAAAAATGCATATTTGATATCCATTTGATACACTTTGAATCCTTTGTAAGTTGCATATGCAAGTAGAGTTCTCACTCCTTCCAATCTTGCAACTGGGGCAAATATATCCCCATAGTCAATGCCTTCTTCCTGAGAATACCCTTTGTATACCAATCTAGCCTTGTTCCTTGTAACTTCTCCATAATCATTCAGCTTATTTATGAACACCCACTTGATTCCAATAACATTCTTGTCCTTTGGTCTCGGCACTAGTGTCCAGGTTTTGTTATTTTCTATCTACTCAATTTCTTCATTCATGGCTTGAATCCAATGTTCATTCTCTATATAATATTTCACTTTTTTAGGCTCAAACTCACATAATAAGCATGTTTGGCTTTTCAACTTACTTCTTTTCATGACTCTTGAATCTTTTTCTCAAATGATTTGATTCAGCTTATGATGTCTTCTCACATACTGTGCCAATTTAGGCTCTGGTCTCCTTTGTTCTTGTTGTTGGTCTTCAATTTCATCAAGTAAATTCATTTTAGGTTCATTTTGTATTTCTTCTTGCTCTTCTAATTGCTCAGTTGTTTCCTCTTGTTTCTTGGCATCTTCTTGTTGTGACTCAATAGGTTCTTTATGTTGCTCGACAACTTTTTTCTCTATTCCAGATAAATTGTTGGCCTCTCCTTCTTCGATGTATATGAATGATATATAATCTTCAAGTTCCTTCTTTCATTCAATTTCATTCTTCATTTCATATTCATCAACTCTTACATTTTCACTTTCCACAACTTTGTGTTAGTGTTAGAATTAAAACACTTATAAGCTTTTCTCTTAGTGGAATATCCTAGGAATATGCCTTCATTACTTTTAGCATCAAGTTTCCATTTCTATTGTCCTTGAGTATATAACGTTTTCTTTGAAAACTTTAAAATATTTTACATTAGATGCATAACCATGCCATCATTAAAAAGGTGTAGCATTTGTACCTTTCTTGACTTGTACTCGGTTCGAGGTATAGACAGTTGTACTTACAGCTTCTCTCCAATACTTTTGTGCAACATTTTTCTCTATCATTAGTGTTCTAGAACAATCCATGATTAATCTATTTATTCTCTCTTCTATACCAATCTATGGAGGTGTCCTAGGTGTATACATGTGTCTCTTAATTCCTCTATCATTGCAGATTATGTTGAACTCATTAGATATGAACTCTCCTCCTCTATTAGATCTCAAACATTTCAAGATTTTACCTATTTATTTCTCAACTTTTTCCAAATACCACTTAAACAACTGAAAAGCATCATATTTATCTTTAAGAAACATTTCGGTATCCTTCTAACCATTAATGCTTAAAGTTCATCAAGCTTATCTTCTTCATCTTCACTATCACTTTCCTTTCTTATCTTATGTCTACTTCTTGATCTTCCAATATTCAGAGATGACACAAATGTAGATTCTACCTTAGGTAAAATACTGTTATCATAATTGTTAAGCTCAAATGTAGTCAATCTACCGATTATACTATCAAGAGAAATATCATTACTAGGAACTACTCTCATTTTATGTATGGCTAAGAATCTAATATCATAGGCAAGAAAAAATGTTATGAGAATTTTACTTACCACAGTGTCTTCTTCGATAATTCCACCTGCTCCTCAGATAGAACTCACTACTTCCTTGACTTGGTTGCTGTAATAAGTAATGTTTTCACCTTATTTCATCTTCATATCCTTAAACTTTCCTCTTAATATTTCTTCTTTTTCCTTGAGCACATTCAGACCTCCTCCATGAACTAGTGTCAGTTTGTTCCACATGTCTTTTGTGATTGTACAATTCTTAATGTCTCAAAATTCAACATCTGATAAAGAAGAAGCAATCTCAATCGTCATAGCATTAAGGTCTTGTCTCTTTCTCATTTGTGTGACACTCAAAGGACCAGTGAGAGTTATGAATTCATTTTACAAATAGCATAGTGTAGAATCTCCAATACTTAATAGATACAACTTCATCTTGATTTTCCATGTTGAGAAATTATCTTTGTTCAGATTTGACACCTCTCCTATACATCTTGTGATATTTAACTTAAGTCCTTAAATCTTCTTCCTTCAAGTACTATGTTCTCTAATACCTATTGTTAGATAACTGAGAGGGGGGTGAATCAGTTAAGTCCAGTTATCCTACAGTCCCAAATACTCTCAGATGTATAAAACTAATTTCAACAAATAAACTAAACAACTTGATAAAACTAGTCTATGACTTTTTGTTCATTAACCAACTACCAGATAAATCATCTAGTATATACTAATCAAACCATTAAATGTAATGTGTAAAGTAAAATAACAAAACATCACATGCATACACATTTAACACTTGATTTTTAACATGGAAAGCCTGTTAGGGGAAAAACCACCTGGGACCAATACCCGAAATAATTTTAGTCTTCTGAAGTGAGCTTGGTTAAGAGACAATCCTATAAAAGGTTACAAAAAAAACTATAAGGTGTGACCTTGTTAGAGGATTTATCACTAACAATTCTCTATGACCATACATTCACTTGGGTCAACAAGAAAACAATCAACATTCATTGAATGTCATAAAGAAATAAATAAAGATTGTTAAGTCCCACTCAGTTAAGAGATTTTGTCTATAGCAATGGTTAGAATGCAACAGTAAATGATCTAGTTCAAATAAAACTTCCTTTACAGATATTCAGATCTATTCTAAGCTCAATATTCATCTAGCCATCATAATCTCTTCAATTTCCTTTTATCCTCCAACTCTATTCTACTCGGTTATCTCCTTCTGACACTTGGTGTGCAAAATTGATCAGTTCTTACTTCAACCTATCTGACCATCTTCACATGAATACAATCTTCTCCTCACGTGCATCCTAATTTTTGAATATCTTGTCTCCTTATATAGACATGATAAACCATTTTCTTCTCAGCCATAGGTTTGGCCTCTTAATCTCAATAGTTGATTTTTCCTCTTTAACCTTCATCAAAAATTGTACCTTGAATACATTTCAATCTACATCATCCAATCTTCCTTGAATTTTGTCAGCCATAGATCTTTCATAAATAACTTTATCTTTATCCTTAGAATCATCCCAATTCATCTAGCTCATCATCTTAAGTCAGCAATCACATGTTCCTCATTATTTATTTTTCTTAGTCAATACCGTGATGTTTCGATGACTTCTTACTCGGTTAATATTGTACTCGGTATACACTACACTTGCTTGGTGTACACTATATCTACTTAGTGTATACTAAGTTCTTCATTTACCGACCACATAAACTTGTACATTCTTGATCTTCAATACTTAACAAAATCATGTAATACAATAAAATCACTATCATACTGTCATAGACTCATCAATAAGTTACCCAATGAATATCTTAATCATATCTTGCTCATACATCTCATTTTCATGTTAATATCTCATTCCTTCACCAATATTACCTTCTTTAGATGTTTGCAACTATCATGATTAGTACAGTCAAAACTAGTTGACATTAATGACAGTGTAATAAATGATCTAATGTCTCACATATACTTTAGTAGCTTAGTGATCATCTTCACATTCTCCATTCTTTTATCCAAGTAGTTAATCAGTTGTAGTCTAACATCACCCCCCACCCTTAGTTATCCAATCTATTCAACAATTGGTATTAGAGTCTAGTTCCTTGCAAACAAAGCTTAACAACTTGAGGGTGATTTTTTTAGTTTGAACAGATGGCAGGAGATTACTATCATGATGAAAATCTAAAGACAATATTTGATGATATGGAATGCATGAAACATGAACATGAGGAATTGAAAGAAAGCATCAAAGAGGTGAATACTTGTATCTCCAAGCTAAGGGAGAAAATATATAAATTCAAGGTAAGACATAAAGAGGTTAGCCAAGAGCTAAAGGAATTAAAGGAAAATGTTCTAAATCTAAAACTATGATAGGATGAACACAAGAAGATTGAAGAACCTCTCAAAGACAACATCAAGAAGAAAATAGAATATTGGAAGAAGACTGAAGAAAACTAGAAGGATACTATCAAGAAGAAAACATAAGAAAATGATAAGTTGAATAAAGAATTAAGGAATCTAATATATGAAGAAAATATTTGTGCAAGTAGAATTATTTTGGATCAACATTTGTCCCTGAAAAAAAAAGTCACACAAATAAGGAAGGACTAGGTTTCTTCGGTGAAAGTTCAAATCAAAATATCAAGGCTAAAGAAAAGGAAGTTGAAGAAAAATTTGAATTTTCAAACAAGACCCAGAATTCAAGAACATTTGTAAAAAGACCTTATGTCAGAAAACCAAATACTCAAAGGTATTTATCATTTAATGGTCATTATTTTCTGTGCAAGAATTTTAGACATAAATTTGTATAGTGTAAAATCAAGAAAGATCGGAGTATTCAATGTTTTAGGTGTCACAAGTTTGGTCACAAGGCAAGTTATTTCAAAAGTAAATTTTCTAATCTAGATAAGGTGAATTGGATGAATAATATATTTCATGTTAACTACTATGTATTTCATAACTATGGTTACAAATCTAATCAGTGTAGATCTAGAGTTCAATCAGTCAAGTTAGGACAAAGGTATGTCATATGTTTCAAATACAGCCATCCCGAACATTATGCTAACACTTTTAGATCAATTAATTCTCTAAAAATATTTGGAAATGAGAAGAATGTTATAGTATTGGATGAATCTAAGAAAAAAATAATGGTATAGAAGAAGGAAAATGTGAAGAGAATTATGTGGCACTGGATCCTAGTTCTATCTCTCCCAAAAGTTGAGCCTCCAACCTTGGCTCAGGGGGAGGTCTATAATGCAAAATATGTTAGTTCCCCCTCTTAGAGGTGACACATGTTATATATTTTGTGTATCTGGTATGATTCAACTAATAAGGTATGTTGAGTTTGATTTAGTTGATTGATGTGAGATGTACAATTACTGGTGTCATCAATATATTCTTTTGGTGTGAAAAGTAATTATGAGTAATTAAGGATGAAAAGGTGGAATTTCAAATAATTTTTTACTGTTTGCAAAAGAGAATACAAAGAAGTTGCAAAAAAAATAAGGGTTTGAAGAAGGTGGTCAATCATGAGGATGGAATCCAATTCAATTGTGAGTGAATCCAATGATATTGTTTCACAAAGGCCAAAAAGAGTAGTATTGGAAGAATTGTATCATCAAAAGATAAGGAAAAGGGAAGAAAAGTTGAAGGTCTATGAGTTGTAGTGGATTTGGACTTTGGCTATGGATATATGGGGATAATTCCTCTAGTTTGCAAATAAAGAGTCTTTTTTTGTTTTTTCTAAGTTGGTTCAAGGATGGAAGTATCTTAGTGGACAAACCCTATGTAGTCACAAAATAAGAGATTGAAGGTATCACTAGTCTATGTAGTGTTGGTGACCTTCCAAGAAAGAAGATGATGAAGTATAAATAAGTTGAGCATCTTACTACCATAAAAAAATATCTGTGATCATTACTGATTAATATCATTGTTGATCTAGTAGTAAGGTATGTTGCATAGGCTATTACCTATAAAATATTTTTTTGAAATTGTGAAGGTGCCACTTCTATTATTGTTGTATATTTTTCACATAAGATTGTGAAGGAGAGTGTATAATTTGATCTTTGCATTTTGTTGTTGTAAAATCTATTTGGGAATGTTTAGAGTGTCATTGGTTGAGGTTTATCCCTTCCAGTTTGGGTCTTTGGTTGTTTTACTTTCTTAGTTTGTTATTAGGAAGAGAATATATGGAAGTCCAACATCCCTATCAAAAAGTAAATTTATAGGTACTTGGAGAATGTGGAGGATAAAATGGATGCATGCAAAGATTATTTCTCATCTCTCCAAATGAATTTGTTCTTTTGTGTGATAGTGATGGAAGAGAGGATAGGTTAAGGGCCAAAGGAACACCCCAAATCACCAACCTCCTTGTAGAAACATCACATAGAAGATATAAGACAAACATGGAGAGAGAGAATGCAAAAAAGTTATGTATTATCATCAATAACTTCATACATGCTAGGATGTAAGGCCTTCCTAGTTATGACCAAATATAATTAGAATTCCATTATAGAAGTCCTCATACATGCGAGGATTCTACTTTTAGATCCTATCTCCTATCCTCCGAACTGATGCCAAAAGCTATAACACACTACTTTATTTATACAAGAGGCTACCAAAATAAGTCAGCCTTTAGATCCAACATTGGAGAAGAAAATGACTAGATCTAGGTCCAAAGGTTTCCTAATGATTGATACAACCATTAACTTCGTGACCAAAATTAAATGCACAAGTCAGCCTTAACAGAAATCCAAAATAAACCACTTGGTGAGAAAGATTACTGAGCATCAGAAAATGAACTCATGAACCAACCGATCCAACTCAGTGAATGAAGGAGTTGAGTATCAACTGAGCCCTGTCGGTGGAAATAGGAAAACATCACCGAGAGCCCAAAAGTAGCTACCGAGCATATCTAACAATTCTAACTTGTTTTTGGTAATATACAATTGCTAAAAACTTGAGATGCGCCTACATCAGACACCTGAGGTTGTTTTGAGATGATTCTTTGAATCATACAGAAGGTACAACCCAAGCTGAATCCAACTTAGATTGTGTGATCCACAAACTATCTTCAATTGGTTTATTCTTCCATTTTACCAGACATTCCATGTACTCTTTTCCTCTTGTGCTCCTGCCAACTCTTTTTTCCAAAATATGCTCAACTTATTTTGTCTGCTTCATAGGATAATCATTCGGTACTATTATTTATTCATCAGGTTCATGATATTCATACAAGTCTACAATGTTGAATATAGATGATATATCCATGTCATCGGGTAATACAATCTCATAAGCATTTCCACTATCAAATTTATTCAATATCTTGTAGGGACCAAATTTCTTCATTTTTAATTTTCCATAGGTTCCAACAGGAAATATGTCTTTCTTCAAATGAACCATTACTTCATTCCCAAATGAAAAAGTCTTATGTTTTCTTGATCTATCTACTCTATCCTTGTACTATGTTCCAACTTATGTTTTACTTCCTCATGCAATGTCTTCATGAACTCAATAAATTCTTCTCCTTCAACACTTCTCTTTTCTTCACCAACAATGTTCTTTAAATCTGATATACCTCTCGGTTGTGTGCCATTAACAATCTCAAAAGGTGTTTTTCTAGTACTCCTATTCACTGAATTATTGTATGCAAACTCTTCTTGTGCCAACATAGAATCCCAATCACTCAGTTTATCTCCAACTAAGAATCTCAATAGATTACCCAAACTTCTATTTACAACCTCTATCTTTCGGTTAGTCTGCGTGTGAAATGTAGAACTATACCTCAACTTGGTACCCAAATTTTTCCATAGAGTCTTCCAAAAGTATCCAATAAACTTACTATCTCAGTCAGAGATGATACTCTTTGGTAATCCATGCAATCTGATAATTTCTTTAAAGAAAAGATTTTCTATATGAACTGCATCTGATGTTTTTCTACAGGGTATGAAATGTGTCATCTTAGAAAATCTATCCACAACCACAAATATAGAATCATTAGCTCTTATTGTCCTCGGTAAGCCAAGAACAAAATCCATACTGATATCAATCCAAGGTTTCTTAGGAAAAGAGATCGGTGTATACAATCGAGTATTCTAACTTACTCCCTTTGCAACTTGAAAAACTCCACAACTTCTCACAAATTTCTAAACATCCTTATACAACTGTGGCCAAAAGTACTTCTCCTTAAGAAAATTCAATGTTTTGTCAATGAAAAAATGTCCAGCCAAACCATTACTATGTTTCTCCTTTATCAAATTAGTTCTCATTGATCCTCTCGATATACACAACTGAATATGTTTAAACAACATACCTTCTTGAATGAAATAGTCTTCCCATTTTGTACTCAGTTGATCTTGAATATGTGTTGTGCACTTTCTCCATGGCTCAGAAAAATCAGGGTCAGTTTCATTCAAATATTTCATGTCATCAAAACCAAGAACTTCAATTCTCATTTTAGTCATCAAAGATCTTCTAATCAATGCATCAAAAACTCGGTTAGTGACTCCACTCTTATGTTTTATCACAAATGTACAACTCTGCAAATATTCAACCCATTTCATATGTCTCTGATTTAACTTATTTTGACTACCCAAATATTGTAAAGCTTTATGATCAGTATACAACATAAATTCACTCGGTATCAAATATAGTCTCCATTTATTTAGGGCTTGAACAATAGCATATAAATATTGATCATACACAAAATATTTCATTTTTTCATCATTTAATTGTTAATCCTAACTAGTTACTGAGAGAGAGGTGAATTAGTAAATACAATTTTATATTTCTACTTCTCCATGAATAGATATTCTTGCTAATACAAAAATTAAAAGAATATTACAACACCCATCAACAAAAATTGAATACACGGGTCAAAAAAACATATATACATGGAAACCCTCGATTAGGAGGGAAAAACCATAGTGGGATAGAACCCACAAACTCCACTACTATAGTAAAAAAGTTTCCCTATTAGAGGCTTACAAAGCACTAGTAAGAGTGCTACCCGGTTAAGTGATTTGGTAGAAGACCTATTAGGATCTTGACCCTATTAGAAGTCACCTTATGAGAGGACTTTGAACACCAATAAAGATGTTACTCGGTAAAGGGATTTATATAAAGAACCTGTTAGGGTTCACCCTGATTGAGGGATTTAAATATGCTTCTCAAATTAAAGCAATGATCTTATGATGACACTTTTTGTCTAATCAGATCATACCTATTACCCTTTCCACTACTTGGCTATTTAATCTTTCTCTTCCTTTCACCTCTCGTGACTGTGATTCCTCTCAGAAAATTCTTCTCTCTTTCTCTCCTTCACTCTATGCTCTTGATATTCAACAACACTTCTTTCATTTCATTTGACCTATATTTATAAGAATTTAATATTATTAAAAATACCTCTCATAGTTCTGCCAAGATGTGAAATCACCCATAAATCATGTATGCAAAAAAATCTTGCAAACTGATCCTAAGTTTACCTTGAAACGCTCGCTAAAAAAACAAAGCTAACTCCAGTTTAACTACAAATGCTCCACATAATCTAGTTCGACTTATCATGCACTTAACCAGTGAAGAGATTGTATCTGATTTAGTCATCTATTCCCTATGTGTATCCCATGATCGGTTGGAAAAGCCTAGACTAGTATAAGCGTATCTAGTTAAAGTACACCACTTTCTTATTTAGTCTATCAGTTTACAATTATGAGTTCCGATTGGATTTCGATGGGATTTATGTTTGCCTATGACTTTACCAATGAAAACTAAGTTTATATCAATATTAATTTCTCACTAAAGAAAGCAACATGTTTACCTTCTTGACTTGAAACAACTCCTATTGCACTACCACTTGCGTCACATTCAACTTGAAATACCTTATCGAAATCAGGTAAAGCTAACACAAGAAATTTAGCAACCTTCTGCTTCAAAGTCTCAAAACTTTTATTGGCTCCATGTGTCTACTTGAATTCTCTTTTATCTCATCTCATAGTCTCAGTCATAGCATTACAAATTAAATTGAAATTTCTGATGAAATTTTGGTAAAAACTTGCTAAACCGTGAAATGATCTTATCTCACTAGCATTTTTAGGTGTAGGCCAATTCAAAA
Organism: Chamaecyparis obtusa; assembly: GCA_027943335.1. Classification (NCBI taxonomy): domain Eukaryota; kingdom Viridiplantae; phylum Streptophyta; class Pinopsida; order Cupressales; family Cupressaceae; genus Chamaecyparis; species Chamaecyparis obtusa. Next base: position 302,251 of record BSBK01001569.1, on the reverse strand, counting down.
TAGCTTCAACCTTCTCAGGATCCATTTTCAAACCATCATCTGAAATCATAAATCCCAAATATACAATCTCTTCTTTCATGAAGGAACACTTATTCAAATTAATCAGCAACTTTTCTTCTTTCAATCTCTACAATACATGTTCAATGTGCAACAAATGTTCTTATCTGGTCTTACTGAATATTAGAATGTCATCTAGGTATAAAATAAAAAATTTACCCAAGAATTTCTTCAAAACAACATTCATCAATATCATAAAAGTACTCAGTGCATCAGTTAAACCAAAAGGTATAACCAACCACTCATACAAACCTTATCTTGTCTTGAAAGTAGTCTTCCATTCATCACCTTCTTTCATTTTGATATGATGATATCCACTTTTCAAATCAATTTTGGTAAAATACTTTTCTCCAGTCAAGCTATCCATTATGTCATCCATTCTCGGTATATGAAACCTATATTTCACTTTTATCTTTTTGATTGCTCTGGAATCAGTACAGATTCACCATTCTTCTTAGGTGCCAATACAACTAGTACTGCACATGAACTCAAAATTTCTCAAATCAAACCCTTCTACAACAATTCTTGGATTTGTCAGTTGATTTCCTCATTCTCGGTAGGTGTTAACTGATGTGGTGCTTTATTCAGTAAACTAGCTCTAGGAATCAAATCCATACAATGATCAATGCTTCTCTTTGGTGGTAAACCATCAAGTACATTATCAAAAATGATCTCTCTATACTCCTTGAGTATCATATCAATCTCTTCGGGGATACTATCTACTATTTTCTCACTTGGTTTGTTAGGAATCACAACAAAACATATATCATTCTTCTTCAAATCCTTAACAAACTTTCTTCCTTCCATAAAAAAAACTCTCATAGACATGAAAACATTATCGACAGATTATTAAATTAAGGGAAACAAGATTTTCCTTCTTCCATCAGCCCAAATAGTATATTTATGCAATCTCCCATCATACATAACATGTCTATTATATTGCCAAGGTCTACCCAACAAAATATAAAAATAGTCCATAGGCATGATATCACATAACACTTTATCATAGTACTTTCTGATTTTCCAATTCACATAACATTGTTCACTTACCAAGTGTATGCTCATCCTTGATCCATGAAATTTTATAGGGTTTAGGGTGTATCAACCTTTCCAACTGCAAATTTGCAACCATTTCCTCAAATGCCAAATTCTCGGAGCTTCCACTATCAATGATTACCTTCAACAATTTGTCAGAAACTTTGCATCTGTTCTTGAACAAACTTTTCCTTTCTAGATCTTCTTTATTACTCTCAGTCCATAGTGCTCTTCTAACCATCAAGTTCTTTTCCTTTTCTAGTTCATTCGGTGAGTCTTCTTGTACCAAAGCATTTCTACTATTACCAACCTTCTTGCTTGCATGTGTACACTCAAATGACCTATTTCCTTCTCCTCTATAATTTTAACAAGTTCCTCAAAATCCACCTCTTTTATAACCACCTCGGTAGTTACTGCCTCTTCCTCTAGAAGAACTTTAACCTTTCCACTCAGTCTTGCCTTTATCCTTATTTGTTTTGTCTTGATCAGATCTATTATTTTCACCATAAGATCTACCTCTTCCTCTAGGGAGTATACCACTGCTTCCTCTTTGTCTTTGCTCATGTCTTTTCTTCAATTTCTCCTCAGATTTCAAGGAAAATTGATAAGCTTCTTCAATACTTTCCAACTTGATCAAACTAATTTCCTCTTGAATAAAAACTCTTAACCCATTCAGGTACCTAGAAATTATTTATACCTCATCCTCAATATGTCTAGATTTGATGTCTAGCCTATAGAATTACTTAGTATAGTAAATTATCGAGCTATCTTTCTACCTCAAACTTTGCATTCTCTGAAATAGGTTAATCTAATAATCATAGGGTAAAAACTTTCCTTTTAACTTATTCACCATCTTATTCCATACCTTGATTTTGTCTTTTCCTTTCCTCTTTCTGTCCAATTGTAGATGCTCTCACCATAAGGATGCATTACTTTTTGATGCAAAGGTAATCACTATGTGCAAGTACTGATGATAAAAATGAGTGATTAACCCTTAAGAGGCTTGGACACCACCCAATAACCCCTAAGGCCTAAAAGAACCAAAATTGAATACAAGTGGTTATACCTTCACCAAATGGAAAATATGAATGGATTTGACCTATATAAGGTTATCTCAACAAGATTTACCAAGTTACAAGGTTTAGAACCAAACCCAATATCCCAAACTCCCAAATTGCCAAGTAGGCCTAATAGCCCTTGTAGGAAAACAGTGACACAAAACTCAACTTTACTCAAGATTTTTCCAAAATATTAGAGAAAAAAATCACCTTTTAAGGATACCCTTTTGGATTACCTTTAACATACGTAAAAATTAGACTATGTTATTTTGGACAAAACACAAGATCCTTCAGATTGTACCCTATGAACATACACCAAACTACACCAATCTACAAAGAAACTATAAGATTTTTTTATTCCTTGACTTCAAAACTTTCTAAGGTCTCCAAATATGGTATAAAACCTCCAAATATGCCAATTGCTCCCAAATACCCTTAAAAACTAGGGACTTTCAATAGAACACCTTCCACACATTTATAGGATCAATTGAGAGTGGATCCACAATTAATTGGATGTTACTATACTCCTTAAATCATAAAAAGTATGCATCCTTCAAGCAGATCTCTCGCTGCTACTCCTAACCAACCACTTCCATTAACATTTCAATTACTCTTCTCGGTGATCACCAACCAAATACTCTTCATCTGCACATTAATAGGTTAGATTCATAATGTACATATCAAGGATCAATAAATCCATGAGAATCAAGTTTTTATCATTCATGGAGTGATGATCTATCCATTAGTTTAATACAAAATTGCAAGGAAAAGTTTGGATTTCTTGAATCAGTCAGCACTGTTTGATGAATCAGTCAATTAAATCACTCTAAAAACATGTAAAATGGATTTCCAACAATTTAAATGAGTTACCTTATGACATTAGAACACTAAATGAACAATATTCAATCCCAAAACAATGCTAAGATCTCATAAACTTGTAGTAAAATTCAGATTTTCATTGATTTTATGGCACATTCCAAACACTAGCAATTAATATATGCAATTTGTTTGTAAAAAATGATAAAAAACTATTTAAATAGCTTCCACATAACCCCTTCTACCTTCCCCAACTGTTTAGACTTCCCAAAGGACTCTTAAACTTCCAAAAATCAATTTCCCTCCTAAAACTAGTGACCGTTGGGATTCAAATATTTGAATCACCAACTTACAATTTATTGAATAAAAATTTAAAATAACTTCCCAAATTTATCAAGAAGATCCCTAAGACCAATTAAAACACTTCTAAACTCATTCTATGGATCTCATTACATCAAATTTATCATTTTTTCTCATTTTCCCTATCTAGGATCCTAAGGTCCTTGACAAGCCCTTTAGGATCTTTTACAAATTTATTATTTTTATTGCTTCCAAAGCCTTCAAAGGCCATTATTGGCTTTAGTAAATTCCAATTCACCTCCTTAACCTTCACCATGTCTTAATTGGATCTATTTCCCTCTTGGATCCTTGATGCTCCTGCATCATACTCCCCTCCAAAGAAACTCTTGTCCCAAGAGTTGGTCCAAGGCTTCCTCTTTTTCCATGCATCGTGTCTCTGATTTGACTTCATGAAATATCCAAGAGTATCTTGTCTCCTACCTCACCAACCTATTTTCACATGCCAAGCAAAGTTAGAATCAAAATCTTTGTTAATGTGTCCCTGCCTTGGGCAGTGTTGCTGTTGTTGCCTCCATGAAAGTTGCTTGTGTTTATGCCACATTTCTAATTCCTTCTTCTTCATTGGTTGCCTTTTCAACTTCTGCATTACCTCATGCTATCTTTAATCCAAAATAGGGCAAATAATTGATCCTATTTGCACACTCTTCATCTCCCAAAGTCCCTTATGCTTAGGACTGTCCCTATTTTCAGAATTCTCCATCTTCCAACCAGGATCTGTATATAGTCAAATGTGGACCTCTAATCTAACTACACACACAACATAGTCATCACTCACACGATCGAATTATGAAAGAGAGTATTGATTACTCAATTAGAAATCCATGGTGAAGTGACATGTTGCCTCCTATGTAGACGGGGTGTTTAATTACTCTTAGAATGAGAGCCAAAAACTATAAGACCAATACTACAATGGAGGATTTGAAAGCTATGAAGATACTCAATTGAAATTAATCTAGAATGAAGTGCAATTAATCTAAGAGCTTAAAAGAAATATGAAATGTAGATTTATTCTAAAGAACTTGAAATAAAGATCAAATTAAGCTATGAACAAGTAAGCAAACTAATTATAATGAAAATGCAATATTAAACTAGATGAAATTAATCTAAAAATATGCAATGAAAATTTGAAATAATGGAATTGAGACAAAAAATTTCTATAGTTTAGTTACTCTCAAAATTTCTCTCTTTTGAATGAAGAATGAGGTTCATTAAATAGACAAGCTCGGGGAGAGAATGAAGAGGTTCTTGATTTGAAACTCCTGACTCTTCATTCCCAATTGAGACAAAAAGGAATGAATTACTTAATTAAAAGAATGTTTATTGCCACATAAGGGTGACCATTCGAGTAATTTGAATTATTAATTCAAATAAAGGTGTCCATTCAAATAACAAGTAATATTAATTCCTTTTTATGTATATTAGCCAAATGGGGTGGGTTTAATTTAATTTAAATCACTTAGGACTTTAGAATTAAATTAAATTATCATAGGGGTAATTTAGCTAATAAAATTCGAAGACTTTAGGAATTAATTTTAATATTTGATTAATGTAATTTAGGGTTTTTACAATTGACATCAAGTCGAATTAAGTTAGGTAGGAGAGAGAAAATTGCCTAGCAAAGTAGGACTTTGAAGATGTAAAATTGATGAAAATACACCAAAATTGATTGAATTTATTAGGTGCCAATTTTGGGGTATTATATTTGCCCCTCTTTGAATTGTTGTGCGAATGGCGCATTGATTCAAAGAATAGTCTGAAGTGACAAATGACAAGAAATTCAGAAGTCTAGGTTAGGTTGCCAAGACACTGAACAGATCAAAGCATGATTTTTTGAAGTCTAAGTTAGATTGCAAAGACAACAGTCTTGAGAGAACTGGAATCAGGGTTAGATTTCCCCAATACCAATTAATGAGAGATGTAGACTTAGGACTGTCTCCAGAATCAGGGTTAGATTGCCCCAATATGAAGCTTAGCCCTCCGAGACCTGGGTTAGATTGCCCAGAAAATGGTCTAAAAGAGATTTCGAGAGGTAGCTCCAGAATGAAGATTGACTCCCAGGAAATTAGGGTTAGATTGCCCCAATACCTAATAGATTTTGAGAACCATCTCCAGAATGAAGCTTGATCCTTGAGGATCTGAGTTAGATTGCTTAGATACCTAAAAGATAGATGATAAGATAACAAGATGTGAGGCATCGAGATGCCCCTAGCAATGAGAATTGATGATTTAGATCAGAATAATTCAAGAATTGATTCGACAAGATTCAAATGATGTAATCATCCTACCCCCTCAGGAGTGAAATCAAAAGATGACAGATCAGAAGGACGATTGACAACAAGAGGTTACAGAGTAGGAGCAATCAAACTAGATTTGAGAAGCTCTAGAAGCAAATCAGAGCAATGTAGAGGTCCTATTGACCAAGTTTGACCATGGTTGACCAAATTTGACTAGAGTTGACTTTGATGAAAAGAGAAAAGATCTTGAGAACATGATGCAAAGATGAGGGTCTGGCAAGAAGATGATGCCAGAAGGCTGACTACACAAACGTCCGATCCCAAAGGGTCTCAGAATTTAAAATGCAATTTCGAGCTATCTAGAGATGTCAAATTTCAATTTCAATCCCAAAAATGGATTCAGAGCAGTCGATTTAGCCAAGGGTGCCATTTTTTCACAAAACGGAGCACTTTGAAAATTAGGTCAAAAAGCTATATAAGGCCTGGAGGGGTCATTTTCAAGTAATTATTCACTTTTGTCTTCTTGTTGATTTTGAGCTCTGAGAGAGAAATGGAGGTTCTTATGTTGCATATGCATTGATTTGAGCACTCTTGATGACACGCTTGACCACCGGAATATGACGCACTTGTAAGTAGTCAATAAACCTCCTTGCATTTTGATTTGTACCACTTTCTAGGTCAATTTAGGATAGATCTAGCAAGTTTTAGGGCATGTTCTTCCAATCTCATGCGAGGAAGTAGTTTCCTCGCACCGGCCTAGATCTCCTTTCATGTGAGGAAGTATTTTCCTCACATCAGTTAGGGTTTCTTCACACGGGCTCTATCTGGAAGCTCGTGTGAGTTGAAAGGTGGTCTCATGTGAAATTTCTCCTGCTCGTGCACTAACAAGTCCTGTCTCGCATGAGGAAACAATTTCCTCGTGCAAAAAGCTGCTGTAGAGTTTGAATGTCTTTGTCAAAATTTGTCGAGTTTGGATAAAATCAGCCAAGTATAGCATTGCAGAGTCATGTCTAGGGTAAATGCCTTGCTACATTTGTTGTTGTTGTTTTGAAAACCATCATGTTGAGATACTGATCCAATGTCCTCGCTTGCTTTGCAGGTTGAATTCCCTGACGTCGCCTTCATGTCACATCATCTGATGATCACTACATTAGTTCAAAGACTGATAGATGTAGAGAGTTCTCACATTGAGGGACTCGGTCTAGGATACTTGCATGATCTACCTAACATTAGGGTAAATCATGGTCTTCTTGGTGCACTCATAGAGTGTTTCTATTCAGAGATGAACACTTTCCATTTTCTGATGGGGGAGATGACTGTGACTCCCGAGGATGTTTACAAGATCTTGTAGATACTCATCCATGGTGCTTGAGTAGAGTATGATACATAGCCATGGTAGAGTACAGTAGTATTGAGGATGATCTTTCAAGAAGATCTAGTGATGGGCCAGGTCATCTCCTAGGATGATTTGATTCATAGATACAGCGGTGCTCACCTGTTAGCTATTGTTCTTGCTATGTTCCTAAGCTGCTACCTTGTTCCAGATCAAGGTCAGCATGGTTTAGAGTGTGGTTGGGGGATGATGCTGCAAAGGATGTTGGCCAAACCAGTAGTTTGATTCAGATGGGGCGAGTGTATGCTCACATAGATGTTCCATGAGCTTCATGAGATTACATATCAGAGCGTGAGGATGATGGCGGTAGGTGTTTTTGTCTTGCAAATTTGGGCTTGGGAGCATCTCCCTATTTGCAAGCCTATTTTCCATGATACACGATAGGTGTTGGAGCCTTATATATATAGGTACATAGGTCTGATGACTCAGACTTTTCTGGGTAAGACGGAGCAGTGGAGAGGATAGTTGGATGACATGGCAGTTGTTTTTTGGAGACCTTGGGTTGCCACTGAGCCCTAGGATGATGCTCATCAAGAGCTTTCTTTCATGTTTGTTTCCTATCCATTGATTGGATGAAGTGTTACTATCATTGAGATATTTCTTGTCACATGTGTCTTGCACCAGTTTGGTAGGTACTAGGACATATCACATGAGTACTGCCCCTATGCCTGCTTCACCGATGAGGATAAGAAGGGGTGGCACACGAGACTTGATCTAGGGTGGTGTGCAATAGAGGCATGCATACCAATTGCATGATGGGACTACATGGTGGATGTCACCAATGTAGGGGTGACACCTGCATACATGGACTAGTTGATAGCACGACCTCATCCTAGATTCATTGATCCTTTTAGTATGGGAACTCAGCAATAGCCTGCACTGCAGCAGCAAGTACCAGTCTAGTAGGTACCAAATCAGTAGCCTACATAGTAGTAGGTTGCACAACAGGGACAATAGGGAAAACAACAGAGTGTTGAGACCTAGATCGGGACAGACTGGCATCCCATCCAGGACCATGGGCTCAGATGTAGGAGCTAGGAGTAGTGGGGCCCAGCAGAGGTCCACCAGGCAGCGGATAGGTGATACATCGTAGTAGGCTCCTCCAGATGATGATACTGATATGCCTAATATTTCGGTAGGAGCAAGGACACCACAACTGTAGGAGGCTCTCAGGAAGAGCCGTGAGAGAGTGAGGCAGGTGCAGGAGGAGCGGGATGACTACCATACTTGAGTCATCAGAGAGGAGACCTACATAGTTGATAGGGATGCTGAGATTAGGAAACTATGGGAGGAGCTAGCATGGTCGAGGATCGAGATGAGATACGAGGCTGCCTAGGCAGCTTATTATTATGCAGCTTACTACAGGGTCATTTCGAATCTATCAAAGTAGGTGCTACCATTTTCTGAGTACGTTGGAGCTCCACAGGCACCACCACCACCACCTCCACAAGAACCACCACAGGCACCCCCACAACAGGCACCTCCACAGTGGTTGATACCCCTTCCATAGAGACCACTGCCACCACCTCCTCCAGGTGGTGAGGGACACAGTTAGCCTATTTTGATATCCATGTAGTGTAGCCCATTTTTGATACTGTGCTCGAGTAGCACCTTTCTCTTTTGTACATGACATTGTTTTGATATATATATATATATATATATATATATATATATATATATATATATATATATATATATATATATATATATATATATATATATATATATATATATATATATATATATATATATATATATATATATATATATATATATATATATATATATATATATATATATATATATATATATGAGATCGACAGTTTTGATATCATCGTACTTGTTGATATATTGCTTTGATATTGATGTTTTATGGGATGTTTCCTAGATGCTTAGATGTATGGATAGAAATGAAATGTACATGTTTCCTTTTATGAATATGAATATGCACATGTTTTATTTTATGATGATGTAATGTGAAATGTAGTGATAGATGGATAGAATGTATGCATATGTGTAATGTATGATTTGAGTTATGCTTATAGTGGATGCACATGTAAATTAAGATGCAAATGAATTTATGAATGCAAATGGAAATGAAATGAAAATGCAATGGATATGTAATGTATATGGTACTAATCATCTCATGCAGGATTGTCGCAATATATGATAGGTACTAATCAAGAAAGAATACGTTTCGAAGATCAAGAGCGAGGACCAGACATTTGTGCAGCCAAGATGAAACTGGGACAAAAGATGAGAACCTTCGATGAATAGAAAGCAATCAAGAGAGTACCAAGATATTGTCTCAAATGCAAGCCTATCATGAAAATGCAAGCCTAAGCTAAAATGCAAGCCTAGAATGAAAATGCAAACCCTAGGACTTGGTTGTTGGACTCATCGTATTTATCATCATCATGTTTGTTTATGCATGGGATGATCACAAGATGCCATACAATCCTTGCTAACATTGCAATCATGAGAATATGAATATGACATAAGTCTTAGATTTGTCGGAATGAGATGTAAGCATTAAGGCACAAGAAGCCAAAATGACCTGAACACCTATTCCTTTTGATTTAGCAAGTTAACATAAGCATCAAAGTACAATTGCTAGAATGACCTAAATGTTGCTTGTGAACAGACACACCAGACATCCAAGAGTTCCTTCTTTTGCCAAAGATTGCTCGTAGTGACCCTTACGTTCACTTAGCAGGACGAGTGTTAGCAATTTTACTTGTAGCAGAAAGAAGTCACTCAAAATAGACAAGGAGAAGAACCAACCTCACCAAAGCGTCCATATAAAAGGAGTCAAGGTACACATGGCCATCCTATATGAGATGAAGGCTCTTATAGATGGACACCCCTCTTATGTGAATTCATTGGATCATTGGAACTAAACTAGAAAATAGAAAGCAAAGGAAAGATCATGTCCCCAGTCTTTGTTTCTCTCGGTCAAGGAGACATCTTAGAGTTTCTTGAGGAGGAATGATAAAGCAAAAGAACAACACACAAGAAAAGCTTAGCATGCTTTAAAGGAACACAAAATCAGTTTTAGTTTCAGTTTATGTTTGTGTTTAAGAGGATTGAAGTCGAATCGGAAGCATACAACATTCGAAGTCTCGACGGGATAGTGACAGTAGGCAAACGCAGTGGGAACCACTGGTGACCGTTGTAGGAGACAAAGTCTCAAGAAGATATCAGAGTGCAAACCAAGTATCAGTAGGCAGATGTAGTGAGAACCACTGGTGACCGATACAAGGAAGATTCTCAAAAGAGAGAATAAAACACAAGTGAAACATCAGTAGGTAGATGGAGTGAAAACCACTGGTGACTGATGTAAGGAAGAGATCCCAAAAGAGAGGGGTTCAAACAAGAGCTAGGTATCAGTAGGTAGGCATAGTGAGAACCATTGGCGACTGATATGTGAGAGATCCTCAAGGAGAGAAATCTCAAAAGTAGCTAGGCATCATCAGGCAGACATAGCGAGAACCACTGGAAAGAGGGAAAGCAAACTAAAGCAGGAAACTAAAAGCCAAGCGATAATGAAATGAGATGTAGCTTCAGGAAACAAGAGGTGCCTATTTACCAGGTTTTCACCATCTTGGCAGAGATTCTATTTTTGCTACCATGACACCTGTTTACCAGGTTTTCATCAATGACACATTTTTCTTCTTTTCCAATTTTTTTTGTACTTTTATTTTTTTTTATTTCATTATTTTTGTATTTTTTATTTTTTTGACTTTTTGTTTTTGTATTTTTTTTTCAATTTTCAAATTTTTTTATTTATTACCAAGGCTTCTATTTACCAGGTTTTCACCAAGATAATAGATACATCAAAGCGCCTGTTTACCAGATTTTCACTAAGATGATCATTTTTTCAGGATATTTTGCAATTTTTAAGATTTTTTGCCAATATATTATTTTTAGGATTTTTTCAAGACCAATAAGTATGTACATGAGCATACAGAGAATGCCTCAACTATATAATTTCTTCAAGTGAAGAGCGTTGATCGACTCTTTGAGCTGTTCTCCTTCAGTAAGAATCTTTGAGAACACAGTATTTTGTAGTAGTAGTTAGCTGAGAAGTTGTAGAATCAGAACCAGTAGTATCCAACTATCAAGAGATCCATAGTTAAGGAAATATCACTTAAGTGAGACCCAAAAAATATCCTCGTGGATGCATCTTAACTCTTTATCAGATTTCCCACGCTCTAAATGCTTAGGGAAAGTAAGTTCTAGATTTCTCTTAATCACGTCATTAGCAATGCGGAGATGCTAATATGCACTTTGGGACAAGGCAAGATGGAGTGAAGAGGGTAAAATATGAGAGGCAAGGGTGATGGAATGGAGGGAGACATGAGAATTTTGGAAGCTCGAATGGCAACTTTGATTTTCCTTTTTGGAATCCATGTAGCTTTTGATTTTTTGATTTTTTCTTTTTTTTATGTTGAGGTGCTTTTAATGACAATGCTTGTAAGATGGATTTTGAGATCCATTTTTTCTTTTGATTGTCTTCTTCTCTTTGAGGACCTTTGTGGTCTTTTGAACACCTCTGTTGCTTTTTTTCTTGCTTCTTAGTCACATGTTGATTAGATGGGACATGGTGACCTTGATATTTGAGTGGATTCTTGTTATTATTTTTGTGTTAGGCATCCAAGTTACTTGCAAAAGACTCAGGAATGGTGGATGAAAGAGGCTTATATGACTGGTTTAGGTGGAGAGATGGAGATGGAAAGTGGATGAGCCACTTATCTTAGGGAGGAGGGGGAGGATGAGTAGTCAATGGGATGGGCACAAGTGCAAAGATATCAGCATCATCCTCATCATTCATGAATGAATCAGATGGATCAAGAAAGTGATCTTCCATAGAACGTTGTCAATTGTGAGTTGTCTTAGAAGAGTCAGATAAGCTTGGAGGAATATTATGTGCCCCTAACCAAGATAACCTATTCTGAGAGTTGGGTCCCCTTTCAGGTGGAAATAATACATGAATAGGAACCATTTCAGTTCTAGATCTACCAAGTTTCCACGAAGCTGTAACATGATGGGGTCTTACATACCCATGATTTGCTGGAGTAGTAGAAGTATAGCTTGGAGTAGATGGCCTAGGAGCCATAGGAATGATCTCCATAGAAGGGTGAAAAGGATCATCATCAGCAACATATTTGTGTGTAGCATCAACTGGTATCTTTGTAGTAGCATTTGACATGTAATCAGCTAGAGATATAGTAGGCGGCATATTTTCTTCATCGCTATTATCTATCACAGGAAGTGTTTCTTCAACATCAAGACCTTTCTCAATAGCAGAAGTGGTGGAGCAATATAGAATAGGTATACCACGAGGTATACCTGACATAAGGGAGATGCCAGATAGTTTCCCCCAATTAGTATGTGTGCCATTAGAGTCGGCAGTAGTAGGAGTCTGTTCAGTAAAGTGTATAAAATCCTCCTGATGAGGACCAGGATCATGTTCTTGAAGTAGATAGTCAGAATTAGAATGTTGAATATTCAAGAGTCCTTCATGTGTCATAGGCTAGACTTTTGTGTCTTCATTATCTGAGCCCTTGCATGAATGAAAGTTGTAGCTAGGTTGGTCAATTTTATGCTCCCGATATCCAATACCAAATCTACCTTTAGAGGGCCTCTCACAAGAATGCAAAGATGGAGGAAGAGCCATTAGTGACAAGATGGACTCAATTTGATATTCCCCCATGCCAATATCTTTGATCTGTAGGGTCTTTTCTATCTCTTTGATTTTAGCATCATAAGATTCTATAAATTCCCCATTGGTCGGGACAAAGCTATCAACAGATTTTGTGAGCATTTTGCAAGTGAGCAGGGGAGCATTATGCGAATGGCTCAAGGAATGATCACCTTCTTTGAAAAAGGAAAAATAATGAGGCGAGGTCAAATGACCCACCATAGATTGAAATCGGTCGAGATTGAGATCTTTGGGGATGTTTGCCTCAGTGAGGGCTTTATCCATAGATAGTTTTGGTCTGGATGTCAAAGGCTCTGGACCTTTGAGCGCGATCTTCGCATGAGATTGAGGGATAGTATTCGCACAAGCTAGAGACTATGTGGAGTTACAAGAGGGAGGTGCAGGGCCTTGCAAGACAAATGGAGCTTTGGGTTTAGGGGCATCTTCACTCCCTAGAGCAGTGGTCACATCACAATATTCAACATCAACAGGTTTGATCACATTGATGACAATGTCGCTAGTATCATACATATAGTTGACCACATTGTTGGTATCTTTAGACTTGGGTGATTCACCTTTCCTGTGAGGAGGGAAGGGGTCTTTGAATTCCTGATGATTTGAATTCTTATTATGGTTCTGCACCAAAGTCTTATAAACCACATCAAGTAGTTCTCCCAAGGAAGTGGAGTCACGCTTGGGTTGAGGGATCCAAGGTTTGTTTCTAGCAAATTTGGAAGGTGGTTGAGTTTCTATTGCAGCCTTCTTAGTGGTCTTGACCGCTTGTATACTAGAGCTGAGATTAAAGATAGACTTTGAGGGTTTTGGCATCATATTGTCAACAACCCCATCATTCATAATATCTATGTTTTTGTTGACAATCTTACCCCTATCCTTGTTTGAGGGAGAAGGTCCTTTCTTGTTTTCTTTGTTCAAAGTCAATCCTCCCTTCTTGATTATAAAGGCCTCTATCCTCACAGCTCACCTAATCATATTGTCAAAAGTGAGGGGACCTTGTAATCATACTTGGTATCCAAAATTTGGGACAAGATTGTCCAAGAAGATATCGACCTTTTCAGACTCGGGTAATTCATGTCGATACTTCATGCATAGTTATCTTCATCTCTAGAGAAATGTTAGGAGAGGCTCCCCTTGTCACTATTTCAAATCACAAAGGTCCCAAATGTTGATTGGATATTGAATATTATGGGATTGATCATAACTCTTGTCATTTTGAGACTTACCATGACCTTGGTCATTTGGAGATTGCTCATGACTATCGCTGAATTTACCTCCCCCTAGGAAGTGAAATGGATCTCCCATCTTGTTGGTAGTATTTTGAGAGATCATGAAAATAAGATCAAAATAGTTGATAGGTTTGATTCTAGAAAGTGACCCTTCAGAGCCTTGCTGGTGTTGAAACAATGGGTTATAATATTCTTGAAATAATATGTCATTTTGTATCTGAAACAATGGATTGTAATACTCTTGGAATGAGGAGGAATGTGAGGATCACTCACAACACTCAGATTGCGCGATAGGTTTGGAACAACCTCTTCCTTGTCCAATACCAAGAATGGGAATGTATTGCTGCTTCTAGTTGTAATAGTCATAGACTAAGATGTGATGAGAGAAGACTCATGATAATGCTAGACTCTATCTCTAAGATAACAGAAAGGAGATAAATGGCTAGAACAGCCAAGATGCGAGATGGACCTAGTACAAATCATCAAAAGAGGTGGCTAGAACAATCGAGATAAGACTATCGCAACACGAGGCATAAAAGGCATAAAGAGATAAGTTAAACCAATGAGAGACAACACGAGTCAAAGCAAAGATCGACCGATTCCCAACTCGAGACAACCAGTTTTTGATAGCGAACGATAGGAAAATAGAAAAATAGACCTCAAACAAAAAGAAGATCAAGAAAATTTTTGACCAATCAACGGGAATTTAGTCTCTATTTTTTAAAACTGGGCTACAGTCTCACACGAAAGAGTACTAGGCCACGCGAGAAAACACCAAACCTCATGTGAAAGAACAAAGTCTCATGTAAGAAAGTGCTCTGAAAAGTGAAACTTCATGAGAGAAAATCCAAAATTTGACAGTTTGACATAGTTTTTGAGGTAAAAAGTTGAATTTTGAGGTATAGCCTGAATTGATGTCTGACAAAAAATCTAGTTTCCTAATAGGTTTGAAGAACAATTTAATCAACAATCTCATTTTGAGGTTTCAAGAATTCATTTAAAGACAAAGGTTTAGATCAAGCAGTTGTGATACAAGAAGTAGTCGTTAACAGACCTATCAAGGACAAAGCAACTTGATAGCATCAAGGGAGTCTTTGTTTGATAATGATTGGACAATGTTTCAGACTTGATAACAAACACATAGCTTATCCCTACCAAAAAAATGGTGAGAAGACAAAACCTTTTCCCCATTGCTTATGTGCATATAGGGTGCTCGTGTTTTTGGTGTTTCCAAGGACTCAAAATTATATGTTCAAAGGTTACCCTTGTGGTAGGGGCCAATGTCATATACCACCTTCAAGCATCCAGGTGTATGCCTATGATGGGAATCTATAGGAGAGATTGTTCCCCCTCCTTGGGAAAAGATTATGCCTCCTTTCAGAGGTGAACCGGGTAGGGCACTAGCTAAGAAAAGTTTTTAATAGGCTTCTATTCATGCTAACCTTTGGTGCCCCTAATATAGGGTTGCAGCCTCACAGCCACACCAACACTTGAAAGCTGTACACCCCCACAAGCAGGGCTAGGAGCGGCACCACTCAGTACAACAAACAAGGCCTTCTCAAGATGATAGTCAAAATCATGAGAAGGAAGCTAACATGGTTTTGGAGTCTTTAGACTCAACAAAACATTCTTTATTAGAGTGAGGCAGAATCACCGGCGATAGGTGCATACTCACTTGGGTCATTCCCAGAGGTTCAACTTCCAGCAGGCCCTCTAAAAGGTGACACAACTTGGCTCAGATCTGAGGGTTTGATTTTTTGTTTCTCTCAAAGAGAGAAGAGCATACTTCTCTACCTCATCACTTCACCCAAACACATCAAGAAGATTCATCACTGAGTTAGCTTCACTCCACCACATCTACAAGCTTTTGGGTTTCTGGTTCTCTCAAAGAGAGAAGAGCATAATCCCCTGGCAAGTACAAGCATAAAGATTCACTACCTTTCTCCACTTCCCCAAGAATTTGTCATATTAGTAGGATCATTAGGTTTTTGGGTTCATTCATGGTCATCACCTCCATGTAATGAAGAGCCAAATTCCCTACCCACTATCAAAATTCTCAAGAAATTTTAACAGAGCCCTATTTAGACTATGTGAATGAAAGCAAGAAACAAACACAACATTTTATGAGATCTTTGACTATCGTCCTGCAATCAAACCATTAGCATGTTTTATATTCTTTAACAAACATCCTGTAGAAAACTATTATGCTGTGAAAATAATAGGGAAATAGCAATTAACAGCAAATAGAAACTATCAGAAATCTGGAACAGGAAAGACAAACACTAAAAAATTTAAAAATTGTATTCAAATCTCACGTGAGGAAGTACTCCACAGTGCATGAGAAAATACAAGGTGTTGCACGAGGATGTAAAATTTCACGTGAGAGAGTGCTACTGAGAGTGAAATTTCATGTGGTACGCTCTAGATTCTCATGCGAGAATCCATACGTAGGAAGTACAGATGCACGACAGAGCTCAAATTTCCTGTCAAAAAAATCAAGGATGAGGCTAGAAATTGATATTTTCTACCCCACGGTGGGTGCCAAAAATGTATATAGTCAAATGTGGACCTCTAATCCAACTACACACACAACATAGTCATTACTCAAACGATCGAATTATGAAAGAGAGTATTGATTACTCAATTCAAAATTCATGGTGAAGTGACCTGTTGCCTCCTATGTAGATAGGGTTTTTAATTACTCTCAGAATGAGAGCCAACAACCATAAGACCAATACTACAATGGAGGATTTGAAAGCTATGAAGATACTCAATTGAAATTAATCTACAATTAAGTGAAATTAATCTAAGAGCTTAAAAGAAATATGAAATGCAAATTTATTCTAAAGAACTTGAAATAAAGATCAGATTAAGCTATGAACAAGTAAGAAAACTAATTATAATGAAAATGCAATATTAAACTAGATGAAATTAATCTTAAAATATGCAATGAAAGTTTGAAATAATGGAATTGAGACAAAAAATTGCTATAGTTTAGTTACTCTCAAAATTGCTCTCTTTTGAATGAAGAATGAGGTTCATTAAAATGTATATAGTCGAATGTGGATCTCTAATCCAACTACACACACAACATAGTCATTACTCACATGATCAAATTATGGAAGAGAGTATTGATTACTCAATTTGAAATACATGGTGAAGTGACTTGTTTCCTCCTATGTAGACAGGGTGTTTAATTACTCTCAGAATGAGAGTCAACAACCATAAGACCAATACTACAATGGAGGATTTGAAAGCTATGAAGATACTCAATTGAAATTAATCTAGAATGAAGTGCAATTAATCTAAGAGCTTAAAAGAAATATGAAATGCAAATTTATTCTAAAGAACTTGAAATAAAGATCAGATTAAGCTATGAACAAGTAAGCAAACTAATTATAATGAAAATGCAATATTAAACTAAAATGAGAAAATTACACTAATATGCAATAAAAGCTTTGAATTAATTGAGAGAAAAAAAGTGCTATAGTTTAGTTACTCTCAAAAATTGCTCTCTTTTGAATGAAGAATGAGGTTCATTAAATAGACAAGCCCGGGGAGAGAATGAAGAGGTTCTTGATTTGAAACTCCTAACTCTTCATTCTCAATTGAGACAAAAAGACATGAATTACTTAATTAAAAGAATGTTTATTGCCACATAAGGGTGATCGTTCGAATAATTTGAATTATTAATTCAAATAAAGGTGTCCATTCAAATAACAAGTAATATTAATTCCTTTTTATGTATATTAGCCAAATGGGGTGGGTTTAATTTGATTTAAAGCACTTAGGACTTTAGAATTAAATTAATTTATCATAGGGGTAATTTAGCTAATAAAAGTCAAAGACTTTAGGAATTAATTTTAATATTTGATTAATGCAATTTAGGGTTTTTACAATTGACATCAAGTCAAATTAAGTCATGTAGGAGAGAGAAAATTGCCTAGCAAAGTAGGACTTTGAAGATGTAAAATTGATGAAAATGCACCAAAATTGATTGAATTTATTAGGTGCCAATTTTGGGGTATTACAGTATCATCTCTTGTGTCAAATATTTGATTACCAAAGCATATGAGAATTTTCTCTCCCCCAATATCCAAAGGTAAAGGCTTCATCTTGTATTTATTTCCATCTTTATGTACCAAATAAGTGTTTTTGAAACCATCATGAATGGTCCTTCTACTATGCTGCCATGGTCCACCAAGAATAAAATTTCCACATGTCATAGGAATAACATCACAAAGAACCTTGTCCTGATAGGAACCAATAGAAAAATTCACACAAGCCTTCTGACTAATCACTACATGCTGCTATTGGGTAAGCCAAGTGGCCTTGTAGGGATTAGGATGGTCAAGAGAAACAAGATTGTAATGTGATCCAGAATCCAGAATCAATTTACATATTTTACCCTTACATAAACAATTTTTCTTGAAAATATTCACCTTTGGTTCAATAATTTCGTCACCTTGCCTTGCCATTAAGAATTCTCCATCCTTAGGTTCTACCAATATTGGTTTTGGTGTTTCTTCATCTTCATCTTGTACAAGTTGTACTCTCCTTTCCTTGCCTTGGTCTGAATCAATCCATTTAGGACATCTAAAGGACTGATGACCAACCTCATTACAATGAAAGCATCTTCCTGTAAAGACACCATTGCCTCTTCCACCAAATTTTACTCCTCTAGATCCTCCTCTTTGACTTGTCATAGGTTCCTTTCCCTTACCTTTTTCATTGCTACTATCAAACTATAAGTTTGATATACCACCTCTTCCTCTCATGGCTCCTCCTCCTCTATTTCTTTGTCTTTCACTTTTCCTTTTCAACTTCTCCTCAGCCCAGACTGCAAGTTGAAAACATTCTCCTAGAGTCCTTGGTAGGTTTAGACCAATTTCATCTTGGATGATGTACTTCAAGCCATTCATGTACCTAGCAACCTTTTCATCTTCATCCTCTATGCCTCCCCTAATGCTTAGGGTGTGAAATTGTTCAGTATATAGACATAATGTCCATGTCCCTTTTGTTCAAATTTTTCCTTCTCATCTTTGTTTGTATAGCCAAATCCAAGGGCAAAAATTGTCCATTAACCATGGTCTTCATTCTTTCCCAATTTGTTATCTTGTTTAACCCTCTTTCTATCCTCTCATTCTGAATATTTTTCCACCATGTAAGTACTATACCTCTTAGCCTTTCCTTTTCCATATTTACCTTCTTCTCTTCTTCTACATCCTCCAAATCAAAGTAGTTCTCAAGTGCCTCTACCCATCCAAGCACTTCTTCAGTATCCATCTTTCCTTGATAGATTGGTAAATCTATATTGCTCCTTCTTCTAGTACCTTGTACTACCTTCATAAATTTGATAAATCTCCTCTCCTCAAGATCATCTTTTTCTTCATGACCCCTATTGTCTTGTCTTCCATGGAACTCTTCTTGTTCTTCATGGTTCTCCTCATGAACTTCTTCTTGAACCTCTTCTCTTCTAGGTTATCTTCTCTCCCTTTCCAAAGATTCTATCCTCTATATAAATTTTAGTCTTTATCTTCTCATCTACCTCTCTTCTCTTTCCTTTTCTACCTCTAGTTCCCTATTCTCTCTTTCCTTCTTCTCTAGTGATTCCTTCAACTCTTCAATCTCCCTAGCCATTTGGTTCTTAGGTGCCATGACTCTTCAAATTTCTTCCCAAATCTTTCCATGATGCTCTAATAACACTTGATGCAAAGGTAATCACTATGTGTAAGGACCAATGATAAAAATTAGTGATTAACCTTTAAGAGGCTTGGACACTACCCAAAAACCCCTAAGGCCTAAAAGAACCAAAATTTAACACAAGTAGTTATACGTTCACCAAATGGAAAATATAAATAGATTTGACCTATATTAGGTTGTTTCAACAAGATTTACCAAGTTACAAGGTTTAGAACCAAACCCAATACCCCAAACTCCTATATTTCCAAGTAGGCCTAATAGCCCTTCCTTGTAGGACAACAATGACACAAAACTCAACTTTACTCCAGATTTTTCCAAAATACTAGACAAAAAAATTACATTTTAGGATACCCTTTTAGATTACCTTTAACATATGTAAAAATTATACTATGTTACTTTGGACAAAACACAAGATCCTTTAGACTGTACCCTGTGAACATACACCAAACTAGGCCAATTTAAAAAGGAACTATAAGATGTTTTTACTCCCTAACTTCAAGACTTTTTATAGTCACAAAATATGGTATAAAATCTCCAAATATGCCACCAATTTGGGCCTTGGATGCATCCAAGTTGAAAAGCCCCAAATTGCTCCCAAATACCTTTCAAAACTAGGGCCTTTCAATAGAATGCATTTCACACCTTTCTAGAATCAATTGAGAGTGGATCAAAAATTAATTGGATGTTAATAGACTCATTAAATCATAAAAAGTATTCCTCCTTCAAGCATATCTCTCACTGCTACTGCCAACCAACCACTTCCATTAACCTTTCAATTACTCTTCTTGGTGATCACCAACCAAATACTCTTCATCTGCACATTAATAGGTTATATTATAATGTACATATGAAGGATCAATAAATCCATGATAATCAAGTTTATATCATTCATGGAGTGATGATCTATCCATTAGTTGAATACAAAATTTTAAGGAAAAGTTCAAATTTCTTGAACCAGTCAACCCTATTTGATGAATCAGTCAAAATCACTCTCAAAACATGTAAAATGGATTTAAAACAATTTAAATTAGTTCCCTTATGAAATTATAATACTAAATGAACAATATTCAATCCCAAAACAATGCTAAGATCTCATAAACTTGTAGCAAAATTCAGATTTTTATTGATTTTATGGCACAGTCCATACACTAGCAATTACTATATGCAATGTGTTCATAAAAAATGATCAAAACCTATTTAAATAGATTCCTCATATCCCCTTATACCTTTCCAAACCATTTAGACTTCCCAAAGGACTCTTAAACTTCCAAAAATCAATTTCCCTCCTAAAATTAGCGACTGTTGGGATTCAAATATTTGAATCACCAACTTACAATTTATTGAATAAAACTTTAAAATAACTTCCCAAATTTATCAAGAAGATCCCTAAGACCAATTAAAACACTTAAAAACTCATTCTAGATTCCTAAGGATCTCATTACATCAAATTTGTCATTTTTTCTCATTTTCCCTATCTAGAATCCTAAGGTCCTTGACAGGCCCTTTAGGATCTTTTACAACTTTATTATTTGTATTTCTTCCAAAGCCTTCAAAGGCCATTATTGGATTTAGTAAATGCCAATTTACCTCCTTAAACTTCATCATGTCTTCATTAGATCTATTTCCCTCTTGGAGTCTTGGTGCTCTTGCATGAGTTTTCAATTTTGTACTTGCAATTTTCACCTTCTTTTCCTTAGGAACATTTTCATATTCAAAATACTTTTCCATCTCAGTTATCCAATTTATCAACTCATTTGAATCCATCCTATCATTATATTCAAGATGATTGAAATGTGGTGTAGACTTCAAGTTTGTCAATTCCTTCAAAATTCTTTCTTCACCTTGATCCATCACATGTGCAGGTTCTGCTTCACCTTGTTCATCTTCAGCTTCTTCATCACTAATATCCTCAAGATTTCTTCCTTAGTATTGGGCTGTCTCAATAGCTTCTAACCTAGCAGCAATTTGTCTTAGCATATCCTCCAATCCTAGATCTACATCTTTCCCCCCAGGAACCATCTTGAAACCCTCTGCAATTGCAGGTTAGATCACAATCTACCACCCCACAAAAAACACCAACTAGGGCTTACAAGAAGAAACCCTCAACCAAAGACGTAAATTCATAAATTTAGATCAAGATCTAACCTCACCCTATTACCACTTGATGCAAGATAGGATGGGTTGAGGGCCAAGGCATGCCCCAAATCACTAACCTCCTTCAAGAAACATCATAGAAAAGCTATAACACAAGAAGGGAGAGAGAGAATGTAGAAACTTTATGTATTATTCATCAATAACATCATACATGTCAGGTTGTGAGGCCTTCCTAGTTATGACCAAATACAATCATAATTCCATTACAGAAGTCCTCATACATGCGAGGATTCCACTTTTAGATCCTATCTCCTATCCTCCTAACTAATTCCTAAAGCTACAACACTCTACTTTATTTATACAAGAGGCTACCGAAACAAGTCAGCCTTCAAATCCAACATTGGAGAAGAAAATGACTAGATCTAGGTCCACACACTTTCCAATGATTGATACAACCATTAACTCCATGAAAAAAATTAAATGCACAAGTCAGCCTCAACAGAAATCCAAAATAAACCACTTAGTGAGCAAGATTACTGAGTATCAAAAAATAAACTTGGTGAGCCAACTGAGCCAACTCGGTGAACAAAGGAATTGAGTAGGAACTGAGCCCCATCGGTGGAAATAGGAAAACATCATCGAGAGCCCAAAAGAAGCTATCGAGCATATATGAAAATTCTAACTTATTTTGGTTGATACATGATTTCCAAGAGCCCGAGATGCTCCTGCATCAAATAGTGTCTGGTGGTGTACCTACTGGTCATTTTGACGAGAGTTCCCCCTCTTCTATAAAGGAATTGGAGATTGTTATTGGTGGTTCCCCTATGGAACCAAAGAGAAGATGAAATACTAGTGTGAAAGGAAAATAAATCATTACTATATTAGAATAATGAGAAGAGAAGGAAGAAGGGGAGAAGGAAAAGAAAGATATGTCTCCTCAAAATATGCATTTGTTAATTTGGATGTAGTTTAGACTATGTTGGAAGAAGGTAATTTGGAAAAGATTGGTGAAATATGGTGTGTATGGTCTCTGGTTAGTAGGTTTGAAATTGAAAATACTTGAATGAATTATTTTTTTGAATGGGTGTAGGTGTTTCTATAATTTCTAATGTGTTACTAGATGATTTCATGAAAGTTCTTGGGGAAATATTGTTGTAAGAATGTTCTGAAGGAAAAGATTTTTGATTGAGATAAAATGTGCTAATGAAAAATAGAAGTTGTCCAAACATATTGGTGAGACAGGAGAATGCATCAAATAAATGTATAATATCTACGAGTATTGTCTCAGGTGACCTACTGCCCTTGATAATTTTTTAAGTAAGATCAAAGATATTGAGTCTAAGATGAATGAGATTGGAATTTTTTTTAAATTTCTTCAAGGAAAAAGATGGAAAACAAAGAATGGAGTTGGTGATTTGAGGTCTAAGTTGTTGTCTATTTAGAGACTAAGATTCTATTTGGTTAGAACATTCTAGTTGGTGAAGGAAATGGTTGAGGTTCAGTTAGATCATGTTTCCAAAATTATTTTTGATGGAATGGATTATGAACAACAATGCTATTCTCCAGACTGGTCATCATCATTTGACTTTCTTGTGTTGCATGACAATTTATGTGCAAGGATGTATTATGTGGTGGATGCTTGGAAGAAGAGTCTTCCAATGATAAAAGAAAGGTACAAGAAATTTTTTCTTGTAAGTTTGTTATTTTTACTTTATTTCTTGAATGATATAATTTAGCCCTTTTCCATTGTTGGGAAAAATGGAGAAAAATTGAAGAAAAACTAATATGGAATTATTAACTTAGGGGGAATTTTTGGTTGTTTTGAAGTTTTTAGAAGATATTGGAGTTTTTCTATTTTTAAAAAAATTTTCATCAATGGCAGAGGGGGAGATTGTTGAGATTATTTTTTTGGCATTGTTGTCATTGATGTCAAGACCTACATATTATATGATTTTTCTCTGGGTGTTGTACAATATTGATCTATTTGATGTAGTATGTTATGGTAATGAATTGTGTAGATTTTATCTGTGTTTCGAATATGGTGGTATACCATATTTGGGACATATATGGAAGATAATTAGTATAAAATATTAAATATTATATGGTTGATATTGGTTGATGTGCTCAGAGCTTATTCAGGGTATTCTTTCTATTTAGACATTCATGCAATATGATAGAATTTTTTGGTATGTCACTTCTATTTAGTTTTGGACAGATGCTATTAGGTGATATCCTTCGATTAGTGATGCATTTGATGGAGAACAAGTTTTGGTCTTGGTTTTGTTGTCCCCATAAGCTTCAAAATATATCTCATATGTTTATCCTTCAATAATTATGTTATGTAACATGATTATCCTATGTATGACCTATCTTTGGGTCCCATAGTAACACGGTATGAAGTCTCCTTATGTGTGACCTATCTTTTAGATTTGGTGCTAGCATGTTGAGCCTTATTGAATATCTCAAGATTAACCTTATCATATTTCCACAATCCATTTGAATTCTCTTATTCTATTTTGTCTATGATTTTATATGAATTTTTTTAGCATCATTCAAAATTTTTTTGGATCACACTCTATGATCCATCAAGATGAGAGAGAGTGCAAGATATGTAGAAAAATAAGATGCACATTGTGCCTCACTCAAAATCTATATGAAGATGAGGGGAGAAGAGAGGACACACAAAGCAAGGGAACAAAATAGAAAAAAAAATAAGGCTACAAAGGAAAACAAAAGGAGAAAAAATAAATAAAATAAAACTAAGAAAACAAAAAAAGGAGAACCCACTAAGGATAAAAAAGAAGTAGGTAAAAAAAAGAGACTAAACAAAAATAAAAGAATATCTCAAGATTAATTTTTGTATTCATACACAATCAAAGTCATAAAAGAGTAAGAGAATAACTCAAGATTACTTTTTGTATTAAAGTTGACATGTTTTTCTAAGTTGACTTATTTATATTGTTTCATAGATATGCATTTATATAGTACATCATTTTGGATCTGAATATGTGTGTGCATGTGTGGGTGTGTGAAGAGAAGTGTGTAAATAGAGAAGGTGATGCAAAGGCTTTTTAAGTAATGTGAAAAGGATTAGAAAAGAAAGTGACATAAGAAGTAGTCAGTGTTGAAGAAGAAGGTTGGTAGAAGATTATTAACTATATTTGTTGCAAAAAGATGTTGTTGTGCTCTTAACTGGAACTATTTCATGCATATGTAGATGCAAATTTATTAATTCACATTTTTTCTATAAGACTATTTTGTAATTAGTCATTTTTGTATCAGGCCAATCAGCCCCATCGACAGTGAGCCTTACTTACAATGAGAAAAATAGCATTGAGCCTTTGTAAAAATCACCTTAATTGGAGTCACCTTGACTATTTTTTTATATTTATGAAAATTGACTTCTCTGTGATTTTTCATATCTTGGGTTTCTACGTTAATTTTGGTGTTCATGGTGTATGATTTTTATGTGCTTTCATGTTCATATTTGTTGAATTATCTATTTGGTTTTATATTTCTCTAGATAAATTAAGTTTGAGAAAATTGTTATTGGATAATAGATTCACCTTCCCTCTCAGTTATCCATTCTTTTCAACACAATGGTGTAGAGATTGATGAACACCTACACCATCTTTTGGCATTTGAAGCATGTTGTCGATTGAGGGATCTTCCATCTCCTCCTTTGATGATTACAATTAATTTCCTCATACCAAAAGTTTATGGTTTCATGCAATCATTTATGTTTACATTTTCAAATTAATTTAAGATTGTCAATATTATTAAGAATTTATGTTAGTGCCCATATTAAAAAGACACTACTCATTGCACTTTTATTTTTTGGTTTTGTAAGACTTGAGATCAAATTCTCACTACAAGGACTATGTGTCAAATAGATATCCTTTTAAGAGTGTCTGAAATTTATTATTTCAAGTTGATTTCTTGCTTTAATTCAACATGCATGTATAAGTGGAGGAAAAATGTAATGATGAAAACTGTATATCCCAGACTTTTTTCATTAAATTTTTATTCAGTTTAACTAGGTTGTCCTTTATGTAATAACCAACATACAAGTGTATTTATGCACTAAGAGTAGGAATATTCCCTAAACCTATCTTAAATCCACTACCTCAAATTTATAAATTTATTTTGATTCCACAAATAAATGTTAATGTTATAAGGTACTGAGGGGGGGGGGGGGGTGAATTAGTGCAACCACATATCTACAAAATCTTTTCATAAACATGAAAATTAAACAACATGAAAATGTAAATATAACATAAAATAATTACACATAAAACATCCACACATAACCGACACAAAAAAAATCCAATATTCTTATGTGGAAAACCTTGTTAGAGGGAAAAACCACGATGAGAAATTATCACCCACTAATCTCACTAGTGCAGCAACAAGATCTTCCCTATTAGGAGCATTACGACACCCTTCCAGGGGTATACCCAGTTAAGAGTATCTATAGCCCGGTTAGAAGCTATTACATAGTCTTGTTAGGAACTACCCTGCTAGGGGATTTATAACTCCTTCTGAGAGTCACCTAGTTAAAGGAATTAAACATTAGACCTATTAAGATCTTTCATACCTTGTTAAGAGTAACTTGGTTATAGGATTTTGACTGCAAGCTTGTAAGAACTTGCCTTGAGAATGAATTCAATAAGAAATGATATGAATGTAGCACACTTTTCTTTACAAATCCATTTCATCATTACTCAGATCATTGTTCTAATCATAAAAACTTCACATTCAATAATGAAAATCATTGCAACATATAACTCTCTCAATTTCTCTATGATTTCATCTCTATATACAAATATTTGCATCGGTGGAACAAACCTAAATGTGTTACTGATGTCGGCCTCCAAAATCTATCCAAATTTCATAAGTGAAGCCACCAACATAGTAAATTACAATCCTCAAGCTCAACCCTCAAAAATATAACTAAAAATAAATAAAAATTATTAACTTATCTAACATCTACCTCTATTTCATCACCTTGACTGATTTGTTAACTGTTCTTGCCGATAAAATTGATGTTTCCACCAAATCTTCATATATACTTTGAATCTTCTTATGAGATCATAGATGTAGGTTGAAATGACTTTGTAGATTCTTCCTCCCCAATTGTACCACCATAATTATTATCCATATCATCATCACACATCTCATTTACCATTACTGAGTGTGTTATCATTGATACACTATGTTGCATGCATTATAAAAAAGATCCTTTTCTTTTTTTTTTGAGTCTAGGACATTTTAGAAAAGTATCATTGCAATCTTAAACATTAGTTTTCCTCAATTAAAATTTCAATATCTTTTCATTTAAAGACATAAGCCACTGGTGTTTTGGTCCTCTAGTGAAATACGCATCCCATTTCTTGAAACTTGAACTTTGAACTTCATTTTTCAGGTTCAAGGTTCAAAGCGGATGTGTTCTTTTCAACCATCTTAAGCTGCATCAGTCTTGTCTTTGCGTCATGTGCATCTCGTTCCTTGAACTTTGAACCATAAAATTTTCTTTTCCTTGGTTCAAAGTTCAATCCACTGATTGTTTTCGTCATCTGGTGGGTCCCTATCATGTCTTGCCTTTTTTTTGGAAGGGGTTTTAAGTATTTTTGTTTTCAAACTTCGAACCTTTTTGCAATGGTTCAGAGTTCAAAACATCCAATGTGTGATATGACAAGATCGGGTTGACACATGCCAGATCTTTTGCCTTCTCAAAGGGAAATGATTGAAGGGATAGGAAATAAATTTTGATTGCTCGAGGTGACATGTAATAAAATAAATATGTGTGAAGTTATTTGCATTAAAATTGGTGGGTGCTATTATTACGAAGACAAGTTTCTCTAAATGGGCCTTCATCAAGTTAAAAGGAAACATGCATTAGTCCTTCTTTCATCATAGTTGGAAGATTCCCTTCTCTACAACTGAAGAGACAAATAGCAATGAGGTCAAATTTGGTCTTTTCGGTAGCTCTGTGCATGACAAAGATAAGCCTCGAGTTAGTCTTTGCCATCATTTTCTTAAATCAAAGCAAACTTACCTATTAAAAGTAGTTAATTATTCAAAGTTTTTGTAATTTTTCCTACACCGTAGAAATTTTCCCATTTTAAAATTATGGCTTCAGCCAAGATAAAAATCTTCAGGGAGATTAAGCCTTCTCCCATAGTTAGTAGTCTTCCCATAGTTGGAGATACATTTCTGATAGGGGAAAATATTGAAGAAATAATGGGTAGATTTAAAGCTATAGAAGTTGGTTCCATGGTTGCTAAAATTGTTGAAAGTGGGTTGCTAGAAGCTATGAGTTTCCCTGATGTTATACCTTGCCCCGAGCTAGTGATTGAATGCAAGAATAGGTATAATAAAGTAAATAGATGTATCAACAATCCTTTTGGAGAAGCTCTAGTTTACGTCAATAGAAAACTAGTTTTAGCTACTTTTAGGATTTGTGAAGCAAAGACATTCAATAAAATTTTACACAAATACCCAATGCACATCATCCCAATGATGAGAATAGAAAAGGTTTCTTTTTGAATGTGATGCCTCTTGACATTATCTTTCACTTTCGATGTGGAAGAGTGGCAGATTTAGCAGTCACCCAGGCTTTGGCAGTTGAACTTGAGGACGATATGATAACTGCTAGAAAATGGAAGAGGGAAGTGCAGATCCCTAATAGTTAGGTGTCTAATTCTGGTTCCACTGACCCTATGGTACAAAGACTAGTTAATGACATGATCCAAATGAAGAGAAAACTGCCTAAACTTGTAACTCCATATCAGGATATCCCTCATAGATACCCGAATCAAAGTGGGGGCACCTTTGGTAAGCAATCAAATTTTCTCCCAAGACAACAAAAACTCTTAATTGAAGGTCCATCGACAAATAGAGGGAATATGTGTATTTTTCACTTGACTGATACTCATGATGGTTATTCTTGCCCCGAGATGGTGAGATACCATCAAATGGAGACTAATAAAGAAAATATAGTAGAGATGCCTACTGAAGAGGGAACCTCAGGAGGACCTGGTGACTCCATGAGTTACTGCTTGGAATAAAAACTAGATTCTGATAGAGGGGTGGTAGTGTTCTTCTTACTCTTGGGGATCCTTCTTGTTCTGTAATTACCAGAAATCAACGTGTCAATAGGTCTCCAATTCAGTCTCCTATTTCAATAATTGTCAGGAAAGAAAAGGAACCCATGAATCAAATTGGTGATGTCCATAAGTTTCAGGGACCCTCAACACTAGATGTAAAGTTATTAAAAAGGTCAGAGCTTGAACCTTTTTTTGATATAGTTGATTCTTGCAAGTCTTCCAAAATTTAAATTTCTCCAGCTGATTATTTAAGGCTTAATCCTAAGGAATTAGATAAGTTGATTAATTATGTAAAAGGCTCTTCCTCAGCCCATGAACCTCAGCAAGTAAATAATGTGTCCTCCTCCAAAATCCCTGTTGAATTAAAAGACAACCAATCCAAAAATGAAGAACCTGCTTCTCATGTAGAAACCCCTCAAGTAGCTTCTTCCTCTACCAAATTGGAATCTTTCTATGTTTCTTTGTTCATACATGGGTACAAGCTGAACAACTATATTATAGATTCAGGTGCCTCAGATAACATAAGTCCCCCCTCTGTGGCTAAAGCTTTAGACCTCCCTTTAAAAAAAACTTTGGCAATTTCTATGCAATGGATTCCAAGCAGGTCCCACTAGTGGGACAGATCAAAGATGCTCAGGTTGCTCTTGCAGTTCATCCCAATAAGAGACTAAAATTAACAATCCTTGTTGCCGACATCCCAGCCAATTATGGGATGCTCTTGAGTAGAACTTTCTACAAAGACTTAGGTGGTGAAATTAACTTGGACTGGTCCCAAGCTACCATTCCCGTAGGTAATCAGAAGGTAGTCCTCTAGCCAGAGGCTAAGTCTAAGTACACCATTTTTCCTTCAAAATATCCCAAATCACATATCCTATATCAAGAATCAGATTTTTCTAATTACTTGATTATGCCTGAAGTTGATTTACCTAATTCAGAAACATTCAAAGGTGAAGATTTGTGGACTCTTGAGTTTGACGACAATTGTTCTTCAATAGGGTCAGGAGCCAGGATAGTGTTGATATCTCTCTCTATAGAAATGTACCCCTCTACTTTTAAGCTTGAGTTTGAAAACATTAATAACACAGTTTAATATGAAGCATTTCTTCTTGGCATGGAAGAGGTCAGAAAGAAGGGAATCAAGTTGTTGAAAGAAAAAGGTGATGCTGAATTAATTGTAAAGCAAGTTAGGACCCTGTTTGTCATTAAGAATGAAAGGTTGAAGAACTACTGGAATAGGGTATGGGATGAGATGGAGTGGTTTGATGCATTTTCAATTGAAGAAATGCCTAGACAGTTTAATTCCAAAGTTGATGCCTTAGCGGGTTTAATGGCATTGTTGATTCCACACCCTAATTTTGGAACATACAAGTATTCAATAGAAATGATTCATAGACCTAGTGTTCCAGATAATGCCAGTTCATGGAAAGTGTTCAATAATGATGCCCATATTATACAATTCTTGGAAAGGGCATAGAATTTCTCCTCTTTGTATCTTTAAGGTTCAGATGCAGAATGCCATGAGTTCTGTTTTGATCCCAAAGCTGAAGTTGGATCAGAGACCGTCAAGTTAAAAGGAAACCACATTCCAAAAGGACTGATGAACTTGGAAAGTCTCTTCAATAGAAGAGATTGTTTTATCAATAAAACCCTTGCACCTAATAAAAACTCTTTTGATGAGTATGAGAAAATCAACATTGGTAATGATGATGATCCAAAGCTTGTTAATTTGGGCACTTGCTCTAGTATAAAAGAGAAAGTGAGGTTTTAAAAGCTACTAAAAGAATTCAAATATTTTTTTGCCTGGTCATATGAAGATCTAAAATATTTTAGGCAAGGACAATTCAAGCATCATATCCCAATGAATCCCGAAGTCAATCCTTTCAAGAAAAAACTAAGGAATTATAATCCAAAGGTTGCAGATGCAATTGTCTGAGAGGTAGACAAGATGTGAAAAAGAAAGGATAATTTATCAAATTCACCACTCAACATGGGTAGCTAATATTGTTCCAGTACACAAAAAGAGTGGAGAAATAAGGATATGTGTAGATTTCAAGAATCTAAACTAGGCGAGTCTCAAAGACAATTTCGCCCTACCTAACATGGATCACATTCTTCAAATAATGGATGGCTCTGAAATGATGTCCTTTCTTGATGGGTTCTCAGGTTATAATTAGATTAGTGTTGTCCCTAAAGATCAACTCAAGATAGAATTCACTATTCCTTGGGGTACCTTTTCATACATCAGAATGCCTTTCAGATTAATAAATGTTGGGGCTACTTTTTAGCATGCTATGAAATCCTCTTTCGGGCACCTAATCAACAAAGTGATAGTGATATATTTAGATGATATGATGGTTTTTTTAAAAGAAGGAAGAAACATTTGCTTGATATGAGAATAGTCCTACAAAAATGTAGAGATCATGGCATATCACTCAATCCAAAGAAGTATGTTTTCTGTGTCATAGAGGGGAAGCTTCTTGGGCATCTAGTGTCAAAAGATGGAATAAGAATTGATCCAAAGAGGGTTTAGGTGATTCAACAACTATGTTTTCCATCAAGTCGAAAAAGAATCTATTCTTTCTTTGGGAAAATTAATTTTCTAAGAAGGTTTGTACCTGACTTCTCAGAAACAACCAGGCCCATGGTAAGTCTCTTAAGCGAGAAAGAGACCTTCAAATAGAATGAGGAAGTTGGAAGGTCTTTTGAAGAGGTTAAAAATGCTATTGCTCAAGCTCTAGTATTGGTTCACCCTAATTTTAAGAAGGATTTTATAATCTACTACTAGGCTAGTGAGCACACCATGTCAGGGGTTTTATTGCAAAAAATGATAAAAATGAGGAGAACCTGATCTCTTTCATGAGCATTCCATTGAAGAAACATGAGTTAAAGTATTCTTTGATAGAAAAAAAATCCTTTGCAGTAGTTAAAGTGGTAAAGCAATTTCAGTTCTATATACTCCATTCACACTCCACTATTTATGTGCCTAATGCAGCAGTCAAAAGTATACTTACACAGTAGGAGGTAGCCATAAATAACTGAGCAATATGGGTAGAAAAAGTGCAAGAATTTGATTTAGATATCAAACCCACTAAATTGGTGAGAGGCCAAGTTTTGTGCAAGCTAATTACCAAAAATGAAGAATCAGTAGAAGAAAACAACCCTCTGACATTGCTGGTTGGATTAAAAGATCCCTAGTTCTCAAACATCGCTTACTACCTGACTTATGGAGAATGTCTGGAACATTTGATAGGAAAAGAGAAAATTAATTTACATCTTAAGTCTTCCAAATATGTAATAGTTGATGATATATTATATAAGAAGGGTTTAGATGGTATGTTCCTCTGGCACATTGACGAAGACCAGTAGAAATGACTGTTAAAAACCTTTCATGGTGAGTCTTTTGGAGGACATTTTTCATCCACTATTATAGCTTTCAAGATTCTAAGGAATGGTTACTATTGGCCAAGAATGTCTAAGGATGATTACAAGTGGGTAGGGGTATGTGAGAAATGCAAGCTATTTTTTGGGAAACCTCATTTGGCTGCTCTTCCCTTCAGACTTTTTATCATTGAAGAGCATTTTCATCAATGGGGTCTAGATTTTATAGGTCCTTTAAATCCTCCATCCATTACAGGTCATACACACATCTTAACAACCACTAACTACTTCACGAAGTGGGTAGAGGTCATTCCTGTCAAGAAGACAACCACTAAGATGGTGTGCAATTTTCTCAAAGAAAATATTTTGGTCAGATTTGGCGTTCTAAAAAAGATAATGGCTAATAATGCCCAAAACTTCTCTTCAAGTGAGCTACAAATCTTCTGTTATGATAATGGCATACAACTTTCTCATTCCTCTGATTATTTCCCTCAAGGAAACAAACATGCAGAGTTAACCAACAAAAATCTCATTTCAATAATGAGGAAGCTTGTTAATGAAAATATGAAAGATTGGCACAAATGACTCCATGAAGCACTATGAGCTGATAGGACCATGCCTAAAAGAGCCATTGGTATGACTCCTTTTGAGCTTGTTTATGGAACAAAATCTCAATTGTCTCTTCCTCTTGAGTTGGCGATAGCTAAACTGTAGAAAGTGATTCAGGATGAAACCTTTCAGAATGCTCTAGAAAAGAGAATTCTTTACTTGACTAAGATTGAAGAAGAAAGAGAAAATGTAGTGGATCATATCATGAGTCATCAAGCCAGGATTAAAAATATTTTTGACAGGAGAACCAAACCTAGAAAATTCATCGAAGGAGACAAATTATTTCTTTGGGATAAGAGGAGAGAGCCACGAGGAGCTCATGGAAAATTCAAGTCCCTATGGAAAGGTCCTTTTGAAATCAGCAAGGATTTTGAGCTGAATTATTTCAGGCTAAGGTATGAAGATGGAACAAAACTTCCCCTTTCTTTTAATGGGCAAGATCTTAAGCTTTTTCAATTGTGAATACGCAGTCCTTATGTACATAGTCCTTTTGTTGTGCATAGTTTGAAATTTTTTGCTGTGCGTGTGTGAAACTAGAGATTTTGAGTCCATCCTTAGTCCCTTACAGTCCTAGTCCCCAATCAGAGCCACATGTTGCATGCATTATAAAACAACTCCTTTTATTTTTTTCTTGAGTCTAGGATATTTCAGCAAAGTATCATTGCAATCTTGAACCTTGAACTTGAACCTTAGTTTTCCTCGGTCCAAAGCTCAATATCTTTTTTGTTTAAAGACCTAAGCCACTGGTGTTTTGGTCCTCTAGTGCAATATGCATCCCATTTCTTGAACCTTGAACTTTGAACTTCATTTCTCAGGTTCAAGGTTCAAAAGTGGATGTGTTCTTTTCAACCATCTTAAGCTGCATCAATCTTTTCTTGACGTCATGTGCGTCACGTTCCTTGAAATTTGAACCTTGAACTTTTCTTTTCCTTAGTTCAAAGTTCAATCCACTAATTTTTTTCATTATCTGGTGGGTCCTTATCATGTCTAGCCTTTTTTTTGGAAGGGTTTTTAAGTATTTTTATTTTCAAACTTCAAACCTTTTTGCAATGGTTCAGAGTTCAAAACATCCAGCATGTGATATGACAAGATCGGGTTGACACGTGCCAAATATTTTGCTTGCTCAAAGGGAAATGATTGAAGGGACATGAAATAAATGTTGATTTCTTGAGGTGACATGTAATAAAATAAATATGTGTGAGAATTTATTTGCATTAAAATCGGCGGGCACTATTATTACGAAGACAAGTTTCTCTAAATGAGCCTTCATCAAGCTAAAAGGAAACACGCATTAGTCCTTCTTTCATCATAGCTGGAAGAGTCCCTTCTCTGCAACTGAAGAGCCAAATAGCAGTGAGGTAAAATTTGGTCTTTCCGGAAGTGCTGTGTGTGACAAAGGTAAGCCTCGAGTTAGCCCCTGCCATCATTTTCTTAAATCAAAGCAAACTTACCTATTAAAAGTAGTTAATTATTCATAGTTTTTGTAATTTTTCCTACACCATAGAAGTTTTCCCATTTTTAAATTATGTCTTTGGCCAAGATAAAAATCTCCAAGGAGATTAAGTCTTCTCCCATAGTCAGTAGTCTTCCCATAATTGGAGATACACTTATGATAGGGGAAAATATTGAAGAAATAATAGGTAGATTTAAAGCTATAGAAGCTAGTTCCATGGCTACTAAAATTGTTGAAAGTGGGTTGCTAGAAGCCTTGGGTTTCCCTGAAGTTATACCTTGCCCCAAGCTAGTGATTGAATGCAGGAATAGGTATAATAAAGTGAATAGATGTATCAGCAATCCTTTTGGAGAAGCTCTAGTTTACATGAACTGACAAGTAGTTTTAGCCGCTTTTAGGATTCCTGAAGTAGAGAAATATGAAGATTGGGAAATCAGTAAAGCAATGGTTGAATTCAATGAAAATAGGAAGGATTATAACAAAACTATTGCTCATTTTTGGTTGAGAAAACATGAGAAAGGTGGTTCTCATCTACCGAGACCTCTTAAGAAAGATCGCTTAATTCAAGATGTGGAAAACGTAGTAAGTCTTCTAAATAAGGTAAAAGGGAACCCTCAGGATATTTTATGGGAATACTAGATGTATAATTTTATACAAGCTATCTTGGATTATGCCAAGTATGTATATTGGGCATAAGTTATCGCTAAGAGGTTACATGAGGAGCTATCTCAATTAGTGGAGACAACCAATTTTCATATGTCCTCATATCTATTCTACATTTGGGCATGTTGCAGGGACTAGGAAGGGTTACCTCATGAACTTTGGAATGAAGAGATGAAAATCATTGAGTATTACCCTATGCTACATTAGAAGAGAGTTTCAAAAAATTTCAGAAGAGTCCAAGAGGTTTTTCTAGCCAAACTAGTATTTGAATTAAGGGGTAAGGAAAATTCTAGAATGTTAGAGGTGGCCATGGAATTGATTAAAGCTTAGGTAAGTTTTTATATCCAATTTCCCAGATTTACCTACTTGAGAGTTGGTAGTTTTAATAGAGAACCATTAAAATTGCCTAGAAACTATATGGATAAATATATTATGGCTGAAGTATGTAGGTAGTTAGTTCAAGTCGAGAGAAAGTATAAGCTCAGAAGAGGCAGCGGTTTCTTATTTCCCATTGAACTCGGTCCCTATAGATGTAAGATGATGCATGCAACTTCTACTTTGGAAATAGAATTGTTCTTGATGAATCTCAATCCCTACAAGACCAAGAATTACTTTGATGATAAAGGCTTTGTCTCTCAGCATTTTAGAGTAGATGCTACTTTCCTTCAACAACATAAGTTGGAAGATTACTAGGTAGATTGCATTGATGAATTAGAGGTCAAAAAGAGGTTATGGTCAAGGTTCACACTTAACCAAATAATTAGATTGAGAATTCTGATGGATACTAAAGGTGTAGAAGGAGATGATGAGGATGTTTTAGATCCACAATATGCTGAACTTGTTGAGTGTGTGCCCATTCCCAAAATTGACTAGAGTAAGTGAGAAGAAGAAGATATAACACTCATGACACATAATGTGATTAGGAGGACATAACGTTGGCTTGCCGAGAAGAGAAATGAGAAAATAGTTGTGAATAAACCCGTAATGGAAAGAAGAGCTTCATCACCTCCAAAAGTTCATTCTCCGCCTACTCACACTAATATTGTTGAAACATTGCCCCCTGCAGGTAAAATTGAACCTAAACCAGAGTCTCTTCCAAAGCAACAAGAACAAGTAATTATTCAGCCATCAGTTAGAGTCACTTGTTCCAAGAGTAAGAAGAATCCCATACCTCCAAAATCTTCTTGCATCATAATTGATTTAGATTCAATGGAAAAGGAAAATTTAAAGCAACCAGAACTAGCCTTGGAAACCTCCTAGAAAACTCCATCTGTTAATGAAAACTAGGCAGCAATGGAAATAGAAGTGCAAGGATCTCTAATACTAGGGAATCCATCAAATTTCTAGACACCTCTAGCAAAGGGCAGTACTAAGGCACCAAATTGGCTTGAGTTTTTGGTAAATAAGAAGTGGAGCATTGTTCTTGTCTCCACCCCAGTAAGAGACATGGTTAGAAAATACTTAGGAAAGATGCCTAAGATTAAAAGACTAAAAATGGAAGTGCTCTTAGATTGGGATGAAGACATGTGGCACTAGATGGAAAACATTTTTACTCCTACCACAGACAAGCCTGGCGAGGAAGTGACCCTGAAGGATTTCAAGATAGAGAAAGTTGACCTCGAACATGCCATGAGAGAAGAAAATGTGGAAGTGTTTGAATCTAGCAGCAATAAAATAACACGCATGATATGGAAGGATGTGAAAGATAAATGGGAACTAAAACAGTCCCTGAGGAAAATGTCCCAGTATATACAGGCTATTCAAAGCCTAACTCCACAACCCTTGGATGAGATGCCCTTGAGCATCGATATTAAGTCTCCTTAGAATAAAAAATTCTTGGACCAGATTAAAAGGGACAAATCAATGGCTAAAAAATTTAGTGAGTGAATTGGTACTATTGCTAAAGAAGCTACTGAATATTTGACCAATTTTATCAACGCTTTTGAAGATGAATTTGAAATTACTAAAAGACTAGAACTTGAAATTGTTGCCTGGGAAAGTGAGAAGCATGAATGGGAAAATTGGTTTATGGGATTGATGAAATCATAGCCTATGACCTTGGTAAGTTTATGAGGGAAAGAACTATGCCAGGTTTGATTGAGAACACTCCATTTTCTTTGAAGGTAAACATAAGTTGGAGGAACAACATCTTTGAGGAAAGTATTGAAGTCTCTACCGAGTTCTTGAAGGAATTAAAATGTATCCACAAGATAATGGAAAATGATCTCAAGGTAATTGACTTGCAAGTGACAGATAATGTGCCCAATCCCGACCACAAAGAAGAGTAGGTTAGAATCCATTTGGAAAAGAATTTTAGCCACCAGAAAAGTGCTAAAGATATTCAAATCAAGGACTTCATTATAATTGGATGGATCGATTCTCTACTGATAATGGGAAATGACCATTTGACAATGCATAAATAGATACAAGAAATTAAGAGGGGAAGAGAAATCTAGACCGAGAGGATTAAAACACTTGGGCTGCCTAGTCAGCAAGTGTTAACCCCTTTTACGGCAGCTTTCAAGGAATGGAGCATAGAACAGTCAATCAAAGCGTCACCAGATCATTCAACTGTTACCTAAAGAATTTATTTTTCTTAAGATAGTTTTCGGTTGAATAGTTTTAAGGGCTTGTTAGTTATTAGTTCCTAGAATAAGGGGATAGGTAGTTTTCTTTGACTCCGTTAGGATTTAGTTTCAAAAAAATGGTTTTATCCCTGCAAGGCTATACATTTTGTTTCTCTAGACTTTGGAATGGTTGATTCTTTGGTATTTGGAAAAACTTATGGTATTTTAATTTTTTTTGTTGAAGTATGCTACTTTGAATACTGTAAGATCAAATAGTGTTGATTATAATATCAGTCGGTTTATAGAAGAATTTTGTTATTTTCTAATCAATTGGTTGGATTATGCATATATTTTGATTTTAGTTGGAATCAGTTGTATGTAAGAAAATATGTAGATGCATTGTTAGATTCTTGTAGTAATCTCTTTTATTTTTATTATATTTCAAGTCTGGAAAAATGATCTTCTTGATAGCTTTATGGATCTTTAGTTAGTTGACTTATTGATAATGTTGATCTTAATCTTTGTTATTCCTTTATATTTTTGTAATGGAATATCATCTGTCCTTTTGTACTTTTTGGTAAAAAGTATATTATAAAATCATTCTTTTTAATAAAGGAACAAAAAGTTTAATCATTGTAGAAGGAAGCTACACCTTCAATGTAGAGAGTGTAGATGTGAATAACTACCTCATTCTGTTAGTGATAAGCTTTTCTTTTCATTTCAGTAAGGAGTTAATATCCATAGAAGTTTAAGAAGAAAAATACATTCACTGACACACTGCATACTTAGAGAATTCATTGTGCAATCAACTTTGTCACTATTATAGTAGATTTAAATCATTCTAGAAGGCTTGTTTCCAGTAATGAAAAAACTTCAACATTCATCAGTTGATCATATTCATCAAATCTTCATCAAATGCCAACAATCTCCCCCTTTGGCATTGATGACAACACTTAGAGAAAAAGTTGACTAAGTGTCCAACTATGAAAAAAAAATAGTCCAGAGCATCAAAGATTAAGAGCTACACAAAAATAACTCCCCCTAAGGTAATATATCTAATCACCCTTTCTAATACTTAGAAATTTTTCACTACACTACTTCTCCCTCTTTTTACAAAAATGACAAAGGTATTGCAATGTGTTGATATGACTTTGTGACGACCTCTCCAATAGGGAGAGAGTTGTCACCTAGTACTAGGGTACCAACCAACATTTCCTAGAGAGGTTTATCAAAGAGTAAGCCCTCCTAGAATCCAAGCACTTGGTAGTTGTGTCATGATGGTGTAGGAATGGTTTAGTTGGACAAGTGACTATTTACAATAAAGGGGCTTGCTAGTTTTAAGCTCATCCAAAATAAAAAACTGAGAATAGAGATTGGGTTCCCTGCAAGTAGATGTTAGCTTCAATGAAGAAATACAAAAAAAAAGACCAGAGTTAAGAGTAATGTCTACCTATAGTCATGCAATAAACTTCTAAACATCAACAATGCTCAAAATGTAAAGAATCAGCAAATGTACTAAATATATGCATGATCGTCAACCAGGACATACATAAGTAGTGAAAGAAAATCATTTCATTTAACTACCAAAGGACTTGAGAAAATGACATTAGAGAAGAATACGACATGAAAGGTAGTCACAAAATCTAGAATCAAGGATGCAAGTATTGCAATGTCGAGGATAATCTTTGATTCCTTCATTAACTTAGAGAGCCAACATCACTATTTGGTACATCCATGGCTCCAAAGGAGAATTAATCTACTAAAACTAATAGAGAAGCTAAACTATATGTAAGAGTGCAACAATAAAATGTGGACAAAAAAATGATTATTTTTTATGACCCTTGGAATGCCATAAGACTTCTTATTTTTAAGAAAAAGTCTTCTATCTACATCAAGATCATTAACCTATACAACTATCTATTTATATAAAATATAATATTCACAGTTGGTACTACCTACACTGTTAGAACCATCTCATTATATTACAACAACCAAAAATGATAGAATAGAGAAAAGGGGAGAAGAGGAAGAATGGGAAATTTGGGAAATAATCATTGGGGAGACAACATCAATAGGTGTGGATGTGACTATGTAGTATGAGGGCCTCAAGCAACACTCTCCATAAATGCAATGATGATTCCATGTTTCCAAGTCTTCTCCTATACATTAGGTATTGAATATTGGATCAATGCATTGGGAGTTGGGATGAATTCTATAGTATCTCACCTTTCACCTATCACCTTCAGGTCATATTTTAATTTCTCAATCTCTGACATAATGCTTCTGACAATAATCTTAGGATGATGGTTGATCAACTCTGTGAAAGATGATTGACACAGACCACCATAAAAAAATACAAAAATGAAGTTTGGAATTCCTGGAGCTTGCACTCAAAGAATAGATAATAAAATAATATGGGTTCATGGGGGGTGGGAGAAGTCCCAAAACCTGAAGAATTTATTATTCTTGAAATTTTATGAAAACCTCCAATATCTTGACTACACCTTCCTCATCTACTTCTTTTAGGTAGTCCATGCGACTTGTGATATCCTCAAGATGGTCCCTTGCATCTTTGACCTTTGTCTTCATTTCAAAGGTGGCTCTAGTGGCATAATGAGCCTTCAACATTAGCTGGAAGAGCCTTCCCATAACTAAGCTATCCAAATCTCCTGGGGGCTAGAATTATACATTGGCCAACTCATCAAATTTAACTAATAAAGAATCTATGGGAGTGCAAATGCCCACACATAGAGGATTTGATGATGTAACCTCCCAAAAAAATGAAATAAATTGGTCCATGGGACTCCAGACCTCAACAACATGAGTATTTAAGACCTTAACTAGTTTCTTGTTTGTCTTGATTTTGAAAGCAAGTCTAGTATATTGGGTCTTTGGGAACTGATAAAGTTCATTCTCCAAAATTTTTGTTTCAGTCAAATTCTCCTCTCCCATGCCCAAAAATTCCCCAAGGCACTCCTTCCACTCCCTGTACTTTTAAGCCTTTTCTTGCTATGTTGAGATGACCCTACCAATCTGATTGAGGACCTCATGGGATTTGTATAGGTCAAGGAGGGATTCAAATTAAAGTTCCTTATCACATCCAACTTCTCAATAATCTATCAATCTATAGCCAATGCTTTATTTTTCATCATCTAAAGCATCTCTATGTTTCCATATGGGAGTGACGTTCTGGAGGTGGAAGGATTTGATATTGTAGAAGAGAGGGGATTCTAGTTCTATCAAGGGCTTCAAGAGATTTAAATCTGAAGCTTGGAGCTCTTTCTTCTTCCAATATTCTTTATCATATTATTCATGAATAGCCCAGTTGGCATCATTAAGGAGATCCATTTCTCCTTTCCAATCTCTTCGGCCCAGAGGAATCTCTATGATGGTATATTCTTTTGGTGATGTTCCATGTTCTCTAGTGGGGCTACCTCTATTGCCACTAGTTCTCCATTTGGACCCCTCCTAGTGGTGTGGAGGGTATGGGCCTTTTTCAAGCTTTTAACCACCTATTCTTCGGCTAGAATCTCTACTAGTGAAAGAGGAATTATGTTTTTGTGGATCTCTTTCTTCTTTGGGACTCCACTAACCATTATGGTGGACCTTAGACATTTCCTATTATTATTTCTAGACCTATGGGATTCTTCGTGAGTCTTCACTCTGGTCCCTCTATGTCCCTTTTTTTGGTGTTATCACTAGAATTATAATATATATTTTCTTCTTCAACCCCTACATTATTTCTTGAGATATTATTTGCAACAAGAGAAGATTTTTCAATGTGAAAATCTTCTTCCTAGGGTCCCGAAGGGGTTTCCTCTATATCTGTATCTGGAGGCAATGTATCTTGGTTATCTGTTTAGGGTTAAGGGGTGGCTACTAAGGGTATGATTGATCCTGAAGGTCCAATTTCATCAGAG
Source organism: Chamaecyparis obtusa (assembly GCA_027943335.1). NCBI lineage: Eukaryota > Viridiplantae > Streptophyta > Pinopsida > Cupressales > Cupressaceae > Chamaecyparis > Chamaecyparis obtusa. The sequence goes on along the minus strand of BSBK01001569.1, from coordinate 260,854 downwards.
GAAAATGATTTCTCATCAACCCTTTTATTCTCTTCTTTTTTTCTCCTTTCTTCCTCTATCATCCTCCCAATTTTTTCCTTCCTATTCTTTTCTTCATCTTCTTCTACACGGAGGTGAGCATCCTCGACAATATTTTCTTCTTCTTCTTCTTCTTCTTTCTATCAAAGATTCTTCTCTTGTTCTTGAGTGCATTTTTGTGCTGCTTCCTTCTTTGCCACTTCCTGGAGGATATCTTCATTATGGTCCCATACCACCTTCTCGGTCATCCTCTCCTCCTGAGCCACATGGTGGAGGTCAACTTGGTCATCAACATGGAAAAAGTCATCATTCTTTATTTGTGAGATCTCTCACATATCCTCTAGGGAATGGTCTATTTCAGAGGAGGGAGTAGAAGGAATTTAATGGACCTCGGCTACTTTTTTAGGTTTCAAGCTCATGTCCCTATTTGGAGAAGACCGACTAGATTTTTTCTTCTTCCTCCTTTGGACAGGTGGTTTGACAGTCATTGCTTCTTCTTTAATTTATTCCTATACAAATGGAAGACCACATGAGGTATCTAAGGAGGGTGTTGGAGAATTTGGAGGTTGTGAGCCTTCTAGGGAAACCCCAAGGCCAAAGGTGACACCATCATGTGCTACCTCTTCCAGCTTCCAGGATCACTCCACCTATTCATTCAATTGCCTCATGAGAGGCTCAGACATTGGGTCAAACATTTGGGATGGTTTGCCAACTTTTTTCTTTCCATAGGCTTTGGATTCTCAGTTGTCTAGGGGTCAAAAATGGTAGTCCCTTTTGGATGTGCATCCAAACGGATGCTCTTCGAACATACTCTTTCAAAATGAGTGTGACTTCACTCAATAATGGCTCTAGATACAACCTCAATGCTCAAAATCTCTAGGGTATCCTAGTCCACCAGAGGGAGGCCTAACTTGTTAATTCCTACATCTTTATACCCAGGGTCTTCAAGGGACCCACTTACAGAAAAATTCTATGGGAATGAATAGAGGCTGAGACATTCTATTATTACCTTTAACATTCTCACTTGATTCCTATATCGAATATCAAAGTCATCTTAGCATTCCTCCCAAAATATTCTAGGTATGGCTCACGGGGTTGAGATCCTTGGGGCATTACTCTCTAGAGGTAGTCGTGTAGATCATAGTTATAGTGCCTAAGTGAAAATTTGGAAAAATTCAAAATAATCAATTCATTCACTACCTCTTGGGCTTCTACAAGGGTGTAGGTATATTTATCGCAGGTGATGGGGAAGGAGATGAAGGCAATCTTCTTTGCAGCCAATAGGGCATGCACTTCAAAAATCTATCTGCAAAATTCTAATAAAATAATCTTATCCCCGTAATGTTTGGGTAGAAAAAATGGGTTTCTTGTGAAATCAATGACCTAGATGTATGTGTGTTGTGAAAATTGGATGAAATAGCATCCCCGTGGACTAATCATTCCCATTGCATCTAGAGTCAACCTGAATCATATATCTTTTGTTAGTGCCTTAATTCTATGAAAAATGAATGCATCATTAACTTTGCAAAAATTCCAAACACATTCATCCCATTGGATCTGGGGAAAATGATCCCATGGGGTATAATATTTCATCTCTATGCCAAGGATACCAATTGTGTCCAATTCCCAGATCTCATCATGTTCCTGAGCTAGTGAGACACATAATACATGACCAAAAAGGCCGAAGTTTGAAGATTATAGCTTTGGTGATCAGTTACTTTAAAAACACATGTCAAGGCTTATAAAAATGCCTAGGGACATTAAATATTGAAATGAAAAAAGTACAATGAATAGTTGATGTGACATTTACTTAATGACAAGTCATTTCCCCAAATTGGACATGCATACGTACATGTGCACAAAGTTATGGTATTTAATTTTACAACTAGCATGGAAAAACTAAAGTTAATAAATAACTCAGATGAATTTAAATGTTCACTTGTGGGAACCAGCACCACCATTAAGAAGGCATGAAAAGATGAAGGACAACCTAAAAATTGGCTACTCTAGCCTCATGGACTCAACCTTGCGACCAAGGTGAGTTCTGCAACTCGGTAGGACTCACCTGTTAGCAATAAAATGCAACTTGTAGTGACTCAACATTGAGTCCATGTACTAGTTGTTACTAATGCCTAGTCCAATGGACCTCACAAAGAATTCAAATCAAAACCTATTTACAGACACTTGAACACTATACCCTGTACACTACCTAATTTTACAAGGGGATGGAACTTATGCACAAAGCCATTTACAGAGGGAAATCAAAGGACACCGATGCTAATTATAGACATTTACAAATAAATTACAATATTTACAACAATTTACATTGATCTCTACTAGTTTTCACTACGAAAAATGAGTCAGACTGGCCGTGAGAGGAAGACACAAAATAAAAAATGACATAGGCCCAAAAGCTCCGCATCAACCCTATTTACAGGGTGGAGTTTTGGATGACATGAATGAAGGAGAGGAAAAAAAAGAAAACACACACCAAATAAAAATCAGAAACAAAAAGGAAATTAAGTGAAAACAAAGCCAAGGAGAACCTACCTAAAACAATGGAACACCAAAACTAAATAGGAGCACTTACCCACTACCTTCCCAACATCTTAATTACTCAACTTAGATGCAAAAGTACAAACACCAACACTTGCACAATTCACTCTTTGAAAGCTCAGGCTTAGGAAATGCTTCACACTTCACAATTAATCCCTCATAAATTAATTTTCTTAGGGTAAATGTAAAAATCAGGGGTACAAGGCTTTTATAATGCCTAAGGAAGAACATTAGTTTCTAATTGAAAATCCAAAGGTGGGAAATTCACAAATCCCATACCTTAAGACTCCCAGCGTTCATTTCTTCAAGCAAAAATATAAATGATGATGCTGGAAATGCCAAAGTCCATAATTCTTGGCAATAGACAAGAAGACGCTCCGAGATTCTGTATCCCAGAGAAAAAAAAAACTAGAAATGACCAAGGACAAATGAAATAGAGACAAAGGAGAAAAGGGGCGCTTGACATTTTGCCACACAAAATGTAGGGATGAGTATGTAGAGCATAACACAATGTATAACCAAAAAGAAAAATTTTATTGATAAAGAGTAGCATATACTGATTTATAATCTACCGAATACATCTTAAAAATTGGTCTTCAAGATTTGTAAATCATTATCCCATGTGTTCAATAGGTTACTCCATGATAAGTATCTTCCCATGCAAAAAATATGCAAATTCCTCCAATCCTTCTACTGTACACGGATCAAGTGAGACTACCACTAATTCAGCCTACATAACACCTTTTTGCAAAATCTCCAACTTAGGAGTCAATAGACTCTGTAACTCTGACAAAGTATATTTCCTCTTTTCCTACTCATTACTATAATTCTTGAGCTTATGATTAATAACACTTACTTGTGCTCCAAAACTTATAGATGGACCATTGATAGGATCAAAATTTTCTATTAGTAGCCTTATCTCCTATTGAGATTAACTTCTTTTCCTATCCAAGTCTTTCAATAATTGTAAAAAGTAAAAGATAGAGGTAAGTATCTTACCACCTTTATTTAAAACATCTTTCATCTAGTTCATTACAACTTGTAAACTATTTCTATCAAATTCAATTAATTGAGCCAAATTTTTTGACCTCTTCCTTTAATAATATTTCTCAGCTCTCATTGTTGTAGCATCCTCTAGACTTTTGAACTACTCTCTAGTAGTTGTGATCAATTGACCCAGTTGTTAAATCAGTGTGACCTTCTCATCATAGTTCACATCAGTCACTAGATGAGATAGTATATCTCTTGCATTTGGGATATCCTATATCTCCTATTTCATTTTATCCTTCTTTTCTTTAGACTTAATATCCATAGAAATATCCATCATTTCCTTAGAGCTCAAATCTATTTTCACTTTAATGGCAGGTATATTTTCATCCATACCAACAATGCTAGAAGAGATAGACTAAAAAGTTGTTACCTATTCTTTCTCCTTTTTTTTGGTCTTCTCCATATGTACATCTTCTACTGCTTCATCTCCACCTATTGCCTCCATTACCAATACTTTTTTCTCTTCAATAGATGCATCTTTAGTCATATCATGATCAGTTCCTTTGTTCTCTGTCTCCTTTTCCTTTTGATCTTGATCATCCTTAGGAACTTCCTCCTATTGCTTTGTAGTGTCCCTTTGTTCTTCAGGAATATCCATGACCCGAACATCACATGTGGTGTCCATAGTATCCTTGGGCTAATCTAGAAGAGTTTTTGTCAAGTGTGACCTTCGCACCATTTATGGTCCATCCTTCATCAGTAAGAGAAATCACATACTCTTTCTCACCCTCTTCTCTTTTTTCATGTTCCTCTTCCACTTCAATACGTTCTTCATCCTCTACAAGGCCAAAGTGCTTCTTCAAATTGATTTTTGTTTCATCTTGCACTGATTAAGAATCACCAATCATTAGTCTTATAACTCTTTTTTTTGTCTTAAATGCAGGTCTTACCTTATCCAATATTTTCTTTATCTCCTCTGCATTTAGCTCAAGATTTAAATGCATTAAGACATACTCATTAATACTCCCTTCCATCTAGCTTCAATTTTACCATATAAGGAAGAAGGAATTTTTCCTTGCAAGTGCATAAGAACCTAACTAAACTTATGCATACTTCCTACAAAAACATCTTCAATTTTTCTTTGATCTTCCTCACTAAACTTACCATAATAATTTTTTAAACTAGTAAGTATACCCCACTCCTTAACCCCATCAATAATTTTATCAATAGAAATAAAATTACTAAAGTATGGCTTGAAAAATTTAGTGGTAGGGGCACCAACCACCTTGGATTTCTTACCTTGAGTCTTGAGTTATTTTTTCTCTTGTTCTGACTCTGTTCCTTCAACTTCCTCTTGAACTTATTTTTACCCTTTTTCTTTCTCTTTCTTCCTATTGCCAACAACCTTTGTTGTAGTAGTAGCTTCCTTAGACTTTTTAGACTCAGGTTTTGTTTTCTTTACTATTCTTCTCACATGAATCTTGGCTAGAGGAGAAGGTTTCTCCTTCTTAATTGTTGTTTCACTCCTTGTATGTCTATCGGTTGTAGAAGAAACTAATTCTACATATTTATTTGTTGTAGCTATAGCTAAAGTACCAACTTGTTCACCTTCATGTCTGGCTCTTTCTTTATCAATAGCTTCCCATGTGAAGCCTTTCTATCTAAAGAACTGCTCAACCTCATTTCTAACTTTCTTCTCAATAATTGATGCATTCAATGTATTTGCAACTTCAAGATATTTCTCCCTATATGTTCCAAATCTCTTTGTATTGGGATCAATGGGGTTCTTCAATAGCTCATCAACATAAGCAATGGATATATCAGCTTCTACCTTGTATTCCATAGACATAGCCCAAAATTTCCTAGGTACTATTGCCTCCATCTGACATGTATCAGTATCAACCATGAAACATATATCATCTTTATATTTCTCAACAACATGGGCTGAAATTATTTCCCTTCCATGCATTCTTTTATAGAAATTATTAAAATATCCCCATACCTTCTCATAAAACTAACTACTGAGCATCATAGCATAATTTTCCATTTGAATCAAAACTGAAGTACCATCTACCTAATTAACTAGTCGAAAACTAGGAAAGAAATTTTGAAAGTAGAAAAATAGACCTACAAGAAATTGACTATACTTGAATACTTTCATTTTGTCTTTCTTGATCTTCTCCATGTTTAGAAACAACTAACTATCATTGCAACAAACAAGTCATACTCTGCATTTTCCTTCACCATCTTATATGCATTGTGGATCACAATAGTAGGCACACTATTAATTCTACTTGAGTGAAAAAGTTTGTATCCAATCACCATGGATGCAAATCTAACTGCCTCATCTGGTATATCATTGATTGTCATTGCACACTTGTGCCATTTTGATTTAGTCAGTTTTGTGACTACATCTTGTGGGATAGATCTTATTTGTGGCACCTCTCCAGTAGCACAAAAAAATATTACTACATGAATGGCCTCTTTAGTAATCTTGTAGGGTTGATCTAGCCACATAAATTTGTCATATACCCTAATCAACACATATCTAATATTTTCTTCTTCAAAGTTAGAGGGAAAGTGAACTTCGTGCACAAAACCCTTATCTGCGATCACTTTGTATTCATCTTTCAAGACTGAATCTTTGTGCAAATATTTGTATAATGATCATATGTGAGTTTCACCTAACTCTTTCATTTTACAATGAATGTACGATTTGACATCCTCCATATACAATACACCGTAGGACACACTGGTTAGGGCACCCTTTGGATAATTCTCCATCAATTTATAGATAGATGTCTCTTAAATACTACCCTAGGTTTCTTTGTGATATCAACAATAATAGGTGTGTCTATATCAAAATAATAGATTTTAAGCTCAAATATCTCCAATAAATACCTTTTGAGTCACTATATGGTGACCTGTGCAAACCCTTGCAAGCTTCTTCACCAACATCACCTCAAATCCTTCTACAATCGCTTCAATCTCTACCAATCTACTTGAACTCCACTTCTGTCTCTTTTGGCTATAACACTTGAATGTGTAGGTACAAAATAAGACCTAAAATCACCTTTTATCTTCCACCACTCTTAAACATTAAATACATCACCGGTTGAAAAAAAATAACATATACCTTCAAATATCTTATTAGTGGTCAACCAAATCTTTATGTAGTTCACCAAAAGTTCATATCATACTTAAAAACAACCATATGCATATAAATATGCAAGTGGAACGTACCACACATACATCTAGGGGGTCTTCAATGGATTCAACAATGCTTGCTACCCCTAAGTCAAAGATGACTTCATTTTATGATGAATTCTCCACACTTGATGAAGATGTGAATCCTTCTAATGATTTTATTTCACTCTTCTTAGCCCAAATTTGATTCATTTGATTCTTGGTCTCTTCAACATTCAAAAATTTATTTCCTTTTTTCTTGTCAAACTAATTAACCAGTTGGTTCACCTTATTGTTCCTTGTTCCTTGCTCTACAAAACATTGTTCCTTTCTCTACAAAACCTTGAAATGTGACCTATCTTATCATAGTGAAAACATTCCATACCATTTGATCTCCAAGGTCCTACATTGCCTCTATTGTTCCTCAATTTGCTGCTAATCAACACCATAATTATAAAAATATGAGCATGTAACATCCCACCGGTTCTCATTATGTCGGTTGACATATGGCCTCTAATTGTTCACTTTTGTCTTGCACTCATTAGCTCTATGACCATGTTTGTTACAATTGTAACAATAGCCATAAAAAATATGTGGTCTAGCATTAGGTCTGATACTTGGAACACTAGATCTAATATTTATCTTGCATATATTAGCTGTATGTCCAACCTTATTGCAATTGAAACAAATTGGTTTATAAGATCTCTTACTAGATTTTATTTGATTCACCTTAGGTGCAGATTTTTCATCTTGTATGGACTTCTTAGTATTTGAAGATTCACCAACCTCATAACTGGTGTAGCCTAATCCATAGCTCTCTCCATGCATTCTATGATTCTTTAGTTGTTCATCTAGCTTTGCAGTACTTTCATTGAATTTCTTGGGTAGATCATTTGCAACCTTCAACTAACCTTTTAGTTTCTCATTTTCTTTTCTCTGATTTTCATTCTCCCTCAAGGCTTCTTGATTCTCTTCATTTGTATCATGTAGTTTTCCATGGAATGTACCAACTTCTTGTTCATATTTGAAGAGCTCATCCACCTTGGCATTTAGGGATTCATCTTTGGCTTTTAGGGATTCCTATGTAATTTCCCTTGCTTATTTTGTTGTCTTGCTTTCTTCTATTTCTTCCCCCAATCTGATTGACAAAGCTTCCAAATCTCTTTTGATGTTCTTCTTGTCTTTATGCAGCTGCACATTCTCCTAAGATAATTCTTCCAAAGATGCTTGAGATTCCTTAGATCCACTACCTTCAGATAGTTATTAAATAAAATCTTGTCTTTCATTCAATTATTCAACAAGTTGTTGTCTCTTGGCTCTTGATTGCTTGAGTTGTTCTTTCAACTATTCAATGAACTCCTCGAAATCTACAAGTTTCTTTTCAAGTTGCCTTTGATAGCTTAATCTCTCCATGTTTTCCTTAATGATCTTCCCCAAGCTATTAGGCTTCTTTAAGGGCACTTGGCTCTGATACCAATTTTTAGTATTATAAGGCACTGAGAGGGGGGGGGGGGGGGGGGGGGGCTGAATCAATGCAACCACATTTCTAATAAATCTTTTCATAAACTTGCAGATTAAATAACATGCGAATGTAAATATAATATAGAAGCATAAAACTTAAAACATCCACACATAACTAACAAAAAAACACCAATCCTTTTGCATGGAAACCCTTGTTAGAGGAAAAAACCATAGTGAGAATTATCACCCACTAATATTACTAGTGCCCCAATAAGATATTCCTTGTTAGGAGAATTACAACACCCTGCTAGGGGTATACCTAGTTAAGAGTATCTATAGCCCAATTAGAAGCTATTACAAAGTCCTGTTAGGAACTACCCTATTAGGGGATTTATTACTCCTTCTGAAAGTCACCTGGTTAAAAGAATTAAACTTTAGACCTATTAGGATCTTGCATACCCTGTTAAGAGTAACCTGATTAGATGATTTTGATCGCAAGCTTGTTAGAACTTTCCTTGAAAATGAACTCAATAAGAAATAATATTGTTGGAAAGTTGGCTATACTGGTGTATATGACTTAGTGTAGTGTTGTCATTATGGCAACAAAGTCATATAGTAGTTTGGAGCCAGCGCACTTGATGAGAAGATCAGAAATCAGTTAAGTGTTGAAGACTGGATAGTGTATAGAGTACCTAAAGCTCAGAGCATCAACACATGTTTTTATGACTGAGTTATGGTGTGCATCCTAGAATATAAGTTGGTTAGACTATATTCATGCTTAGTCTATGAGCACATGATCAGATATGCAAGTATGACAAAGTTATAGATAGTTGAAGTTACACAGCCAATGCGTGCCAGAGAAGAACAAAGTAAGTAGTCAACTGTTAGCATTTTGATTTGTGGTTATATTCTAATGTTTTAAATGCTATGCACCTATTGTAATTAGGTTTCCGACATGTAAATATGTTTTTTTGTAAACACGCTTGAGCCAATTCAATTGGAAGCATTGTATGTAATTGGTTAAAGGGCCGACCTAGTTATTTGTTTTGTATGCATATATAAATATGAGATGTGCCCATTGTAATTAGCAAGGAAGTTGATATAGAGTTGAGATAAGTAGAGAAGAAGTGTGTGAAGAGTCTATAAGATGTCTTAGAGCTTTTCAAGAGGTTAAAGAATTAGTGCATCAAAGGAAATGATCAGACAAGTAGTGTCACAGTGATAGTTCATCTAGCAAATATAGTGTGTATCTGAGATCAGAAGGTTGTAGCCTTCACCAATTGAGCAGTGAGCTCTAGGATAGTGCATCCACACCCCTAACAAGATTTATTGTAAAAGACCCCTAATAGGGTCCGACCCTTGACAAGGTCTATTGTACTTAATACATTGTAAAGCAACTCCTAACAGGGTTAAGGATCTTCTAACAAGGATCATAAAACACTAGTACAAAATATTAGTGGGTGTCAATTCCCACTAGGGTTTTTACCTATTTGGGTTTCCCCGTAACCATATTGGTGTTATGTGTTGATTTCATGTTGCATGTTTATGTGGATGTTCATTTCAATACTTAAGCATTTAAGTTCAGTTTAAAGATTAAGTGAAAAGATAAAATACAGTGAACACTGATTCACCCCCCCCCCCCACTCTCAGTGTTCCCATTCCTAACAATTGGTATCAGAGCTCTGGTCCTCAGCAAAGAAGTTTAACCACTTGAGGAGGTCATGGAAAAAGAAGAAATGAAACATCTGAAAAGAAATCTTGAAGCTGCTCTTGAAGACCTAGACAAATTTGAAAAAGAAATTGAAGAACTAAAGGAGAAACTCAATGATGCTCAATTAGTCATCAAAAGGATAAGAAAAGATTTGAAATAATGCTCTACCAGTGATTTAGGGATTATGATCAAAAAGCTCAATGAAGAAAATTCATCTCTAAAAGAATAGATTGAAGAATTTGATGATAAGCTGACAAACCATCAAGAAGTCTATGATGAACAGATCAAAGAGAACCTTCAACTAAATGAAGAATTGAGGCAAGAAAACGTGGAAATCTTGGAGCTAAGGAACAACAGAGAAATCTTGGAATCTGAATTGAAAGATGCTAAGAATCACATTGATAAATTATACACTAGTTCTGATTTGATAGAATCTCAATTGTATGCAAGAAGAGCTGAAGGAGATACTAGTTGCATTGGATACAATGAAGCACAAAATTAGATTGACAACATGCGAGCAAGAATGAAAGCACCAGAAGGCACCTCAAATACTAAGGAGACTAGAAGTCAGACTAAGGATCATATTGAGCCACCTAAGAATGAGCACAAGCCAGTAGACCATACTTGTTATGCATGTAACAAGCATGGACACATAGCAAGGAACTGTACAGAGGTAAGACCTTTCAATGGTTACTGTTATTCATGCAATAAATTTGGTCATAGAGCTATGAATTGCAAAACAAGTCAAAAGAATAGGACTCAACATAATTAGAGGAATCAAAATCAGTCTAATGAAAGAAGTTCTCAGAATGTTACATGTCAGATATGCAACTATAAAGGTCACTCAGCTAGACAATGTAAAATGGTGACCCATGTCAATGCGCCTAGAAATATAAGGCCTCCAGTCATTTTTAACTCTTGTAACAAGGCTAGACACATCTCAAAGTTTTACAGATCAAGGATGCAAGGTCAGGAAAGCCCTAAAAAGCCCAAAGAACTAGTATTGGATCCTAAAGGAGAAGTCAAGTTTGTGAAATCTTCAGAAGATGCGAGCTTGATTTGGTCAGAAGAAAAGAAGGGCAAGGTTTATGAGAATGTATTGGATGCATCCATAGTGGACTCACCCTCTACATTTGGATGAATGGCCCTCATGGTCATAGGGGGAGCTAATTTAGCTCTAGACCCCTGCATGGCTGGTATACTCACTCTTAGAGTACGCACCTTTGTACTTAAGCTTTTGGAGACTAGTAGAATCTATGTGCAAAAGTGAACTAGCTAATTGTTTGTAGAATGAAAGATAAAAAATTTCAAGTGATAGCCTGGTTTACGCGGCAAGCATTAATGACATATTTTCTACTTTAAAGTACAAATTTTTTTGAAGATCTTTCATTGCATTCGAATTGAGAATGATTGGAGAGAAGAAGAGCCCTAGCATTTGATTGAGAAGGATTGCATTTTGATTCATCAAGTGATTTGTTGTGCATTTGATTGGTTGCAAAAACCCTAGTTCATCACGTCAATTCAAGAAGTCTTCAAGATCATTTTGAAAGCGATATCCAAGTAAGTGATGGATACTCCTATAGTTTTTGATGTTGTAGAGAAGAAAAGATATGTGTTTAAGAGGCATCTGTTTAAATCAACACTTGATGACCTAGAAGGGGAATTCTCCCACACACCTATGGGTGTTATGCATGTCAAGGACATTAGGACATACATTCACTATAAGAAAAAACCAGTAGGATTGGATAGATTAAGAGCACACATGGAAACTATGTTGAAACTAGACAAAACCTTCATGGATGAGTATGCGCAGTGGAATAATCACCCTATAGTGGAGTATGCTATGGCATATGAGTTCTACGAATCAGAATGGATCAATATTCTACTAAGCAGGATTCATGATGACCTATTTTGGATAGGTGAAGTGCTAGTGAGAATTATTGGTGACCTAATTCATGAGATGATAGGCCTCTCTAAGACAAGCACCATTCTTCCAGCAGGCAAGGATGTAAGGAAGCTTGTTGAGCAAACCTACAAGTCAAGAAGTGATAGGCGCGGAATGACTATTAAGCCTATTGAGAAAGATGACATCAAATTGATGTCCATGATACTAGGTTACAGGTTCCAACACACCATCAAGGTGAACAGTGTGTCTACGGCCACAATTCTTGCAGCCATAAGACTTGTGAAAGAAAATGGAGAGTTCTTCTAGTGCGAGATCCTGCGCACACAACTAATTGATAACATCAAGGCAATCAAGCATGATAAGACAAAGATATTCAGATTTGGGTCTTTGATCATTTATATGTACTTCCATATTGTTGGAAAGGTATCTGATTTGTATCTAGACAAATCCATTCCCACAATGCCACAGATATCTCTCGAGGCATGTACTGAGATCACTTTGAAGGACTATGTGGAACTAGAGTTGAATACATTCAGGGTTAAAATGCAGATGAGGTACATGATACTAGAGAACATTGTTGAGAAATACAAGGATACTATTTGCTTCATGGTTGAGATTGACACAACATGCATGGAGGCAGTTGAACCAAAAACAAAGTGGATACATCCACTAGGATATGAAGCGGAAGAGCCTATTCTAGAAGCATATGCACAAGTATTGCTTTCAGCCCCTAAAGACCCTAATGAGCCAAGATGGGGAACCTATGTAGAGAAAACAAGAGAAGTTGATGTAATCTTGAACAATGCAGCAACTAAAAGAAAGGTTGCCAAAGTCACCTCAGAGATCTTGAGAATTCATGCAGTGTTTCAAGTAGACCTAGACAAAGCAAGGGAACAAAAGATTTCTTTGGAAATTGGGAGTGCAACAACAATAAAGACTGAATTAGATTATCCTAAGTTGAAGAAGGTGAAGATAGAAAAATTTGATGTTCAGAAGGGTAAAACTATTGTTACTCCTTCTGCACCCAAGGAAACCATTGACCTTACTGCTCCTCCTGAGTATAAGGCAATGCCTAAGAGGAATAAAGAGATTAGAACTGGTCATCCATCCTCGAGAGTAACAAGAAATAGAAGAAACACTCAAGCACCTCCTGAAGTAAGTTTCAAACCTAGTCTGAGTGTGTTAAGCACAAGAATTGTTGATGAAGGAAGAATTGATCAAGTAGGAAAGTTCTATGAGAAATATAGTGAGATTGACAAATCAGAGATACATGGAATGATTGTCAAACATATGTTAAAGTTTAAGAAGACAGTCTTAGAATTAAAGACTATGATTCCTGATAATGTATGGAATATCTTAGAGTTCCAAAAGAGACTGACTATTGAAGAAGATCTAAGGATAAGAGAAAATATTTTAGATGAAACCCTTCCAGTATGAGAGCTAGAAGAGAAAAATTTATTATTAGATCTGGTGAAGCCTCACCTTAGGACCAAGACAAGAACATTGAATATAATGGATAAAAATTTTGAGTTAGTTGCCAAGGAAACAAAGAAAGCATTTGAGAAGGTCTTTATGAACAGGCACATGTATCCGCCTACTGTGCCCATAGCTCAAGTACCCTCAAAGAAAGTCAAGATGGTAGAGCCAACTAATGCATCAGTGACATGTCCTTAGGACTCAGTGCCTGTAGTTGAAACACAAACGGAGGCAAATAAGTCTGCACCCATGATAGAGTCACTAAAGGATAGCACCATTATCATTGATAATATAAGATAGCCATGGTGGCCAGTGACACTGAGCTGGACAAGTTTGAAGAGGACTTTGTGAGTACTCAAGAGGTTGAGACTCCATGTGGTAACTTCACTCCCAATCAAGAAGAAGTATTGATTGAGGATATAATAAATGAAGAAGAAAAGAAAGAAGAACAAATAGAAAAAGAAGCAGAAAAAACAAAAAGAAGAAGTAGAGAGAAAAGAAAATGAACCAATAACAATAAGAGTCAAAGAGGAAGTTATGGACAGTACTCCTATCACTCCACTTCCCTTAGCAGCATTGTTGTCAAGTTTGACACTTGACACAACCAGTTTGGACTCTTGGGGGAGAAGAAGACCTGATCAAGTTTAGCGTCTTAGCTATGGAGAAAGCCAAGGAGAAATACGTGATGATAAATCCCCTCCTTGTAGATTCAGTAAACATCTTGAACAAATTGTTACCAGAAGACAAGAAAGTGTCTAAGGTACACTTTGTTGATGATGTGAGTATAGTCATTTCACAGTTCAAGAGTAATTTCTCTAGCCTGGAAGAATCTGCATCCCTAGTTTCAGAAGAGAAATATTTGAAGAAGAGGCTTAGTGAATTGGTTAGAAACTTTTCACTTGACCTGAGCTCACTAAAGGCTGGTCAAGCATCCCTGAAGGAGTTTGCAGCAAAAGGCCGAAAGATCATTGCTAACTGTATGACCCCAGACAAGTTGACTAGTGATCTATGGAAGATACAAGAAGTAGAAGCTATGATAGAAAACATAAGGAAATCAGTAGAAGATCCATCCATTGATGTGAACATGAGTACCAATGTCTACCAAGGACAGTTAGATAAAATTGAGAAAGTAGAAAAGGAGATGTCCAAGATAAGGGCTAGGCAGACTCAGCTAAGGAATGCTCTTGCACCCTCATTAGACATACTTAATTAGAATATCAAGGAGATTGATGCCACCATGGTGACATATGATCAAAGTCCTAGCATAGATTTGGATAAGATGGAGAAGCTACATATGCATTATGCACCCATCTGTAGATTGTTAATTCACTGATCACAGTTTGGAAGAAGGAGATCCAAAACCTGCAGATAGCATATCCGGATGTTCTCTCACAATAAGTAGTTGTATATATAGTTTTGAAGCACCTTTTTCATTAATGTCAAAGGGGGAGTATGTATAGAATATGGTTATAGATATGTATAAGGAGATATAAGATATAAAGTTATGTATAAGGGAGATATAAGACAAAAAAAATTTGTATTAAGGAACAGTTAGCAACTTGTCCATATTCCTTTGTTTCCATCAATGACAAAGGGGGAGATTGTTGGAAAGTTGGCTATACTAGTGTATATGACTTATTATAGTGTTTTCATTATGGCAACAAAGTCATACAGTAGTTTGGAGTTAGCCCACTTGATGAGAAGATTAGAAATCGGTTAAGTGTTGAAGACTGGACAGTGTATAGAGTACCTAAAGCTCATAGCATCAACGCATGTGCGTACGACTGAGTTATGGTGTGCGCCCTAGAAAATAAGTTGGTTAGACTATATTCATGCTTAGTCTATGAGAACATGATCAGATATGCAAGTATGACAAAGTTATAGACAATGGAAGTTACACAGCCAGTGCGTGCCAGAGAAGAACAGAGTAAGAGGCTGACTATTAGCATTTTGATTTGCGGTTATATTCTAATGTTGTAAAGGCTATGCGCCTATTATAATTAGGTTTTCGACATGTAAATATGGTTTTTTGTAAACACACTTGAGCCAATTCAATTGGAAGCGTTGTATGTAATCGGTTAAAGGGCCGACCTATTTATTTGTTTTGTATGCACATATAAATATGAGATGTGCCCATTGTAATTAGCAAGGAAGTTGATATAGAGTTGAGATAAGTAGAGAAGAAGTGTGCAAAGCGTCTATAAGATGTATTAGAGCTTTGCAAGAGGTCAAAGCATCAACACATCAAAGGAACTGATTAGACAAGCAGTGTCATAGTGACAGTTCATCCAACAGATATAGTGTGTATCTGAGATCAGAAGGTTGTAGCCTTCACCACTTGAGCAGTGAGGTCTAGGACAGTGCGTCCACACCCCTAACAGGGTTTATTGTAAAAGACCCCTAATAGGGTCCGACCCTTGACAAGGTCTACTATACTTAATACATTGTAAAGCAACTCCTAACAGGGTTAAGGATCTTCTAACAAGGATCATAAAACACTAGTACAAAATATTAGTGGGTGTCAATTCCCATCGGGGTTTTTACCTATTTGGGTTTCCTCATAACCATATTGGTGTTATGTGTTGATTTCATGTTTCATGTTTATGTGGATGTTCATTTCAGTACTTAAGCATTTAAGTTCAATTTAAAGATTAAGTGAAAAGATAAAATACAGTGAACACTAATTCACCCCCCTCCTCTCAGTGTTCCCATTCCTAACAAATATGAGTGTGGCACACTCTACCTGAAAGATCCTCTTCAACACTACTCAAATCATTGTTATTATCATACAAACTTCACCTTCAATCATCACAATCATCGCAACATCTAACTATCTAAATTTCTCTATGATTTCATCTCTTTATACAAGCATTTAGGTCGGAGAACAAACCTAAAATGTGTTACTAATGTCGGCCTCCAAAATCCATCCAAATTTCATAAAAGACCCCACCAACATAGTAAATTGAAATCCTCAAGATCGACCCTCAACAATATAATTAAAAAATAAAACAATTAATAACTCTTATCCAACCGCTACCTTAATCTCATCACCTTGACTGACTGGTTAACTGTTATTTTCGATAAAACTGATGTTTCCACCAAATCTTCATCTATACTTTGAATCTTCTTACACAATCATAGATGTTGGTTGACATGACTCTGTAAATTCTTCATGTCCAATCACATCACCATAACCGTCCAGATCATCACCGTGCATCGCATTTACCATGACTGAATATTTTATCACCGATACACTTGATACTTAGAGAATTCCTTATGCAATCAACTTTGTCATTGGTATAGTGGATTCAATCATCCTAAAAGACTTGTTTCCAGTAATGACAACACTACAACATTCATCACATGATCATTTTCATAAAATCTTCATCAAATGCCAACAATAAAATCAAAAGTTGGTTCAATTTTGTCATGTGAAATCAGCCCATGGCTCTTAAAACTCAATATGTAAAGTAGGCATGTGTATTCCCCCTCCAACTTATTAATGCTTGTTGACTTGAACCATAAACATTTCAAACTTGTTTTCTAGGTGATGTATACAAACATACCCAATTAATTTTAACACATGGAGAAGACAAAGGGAAGATCCCTTTGCTAGATACTTGCATCGTTATTCAAAAATTGTTATCTAAAAACCTACAAACACATCAACATCTACAAATTTAGCAAGAAATAAACATCTTGCATGGTTTCTTGTTGTATTTGAGCTTTGTTTGCAATTCATTAGATTGGTTCCCCCAAGATTTTGATCAAGGAGAACATGATCCTTTCTTATCAAGTTCCGCAAAGGTTTGTAAGCATTGCAAGATTTTCCTCACAAATTTAGATATTAAAAGATATGGTGAGCTAATTTTTCATATCACAAACCTTATTAGAGGAGCTTTACATGGAACATCTTGATTCTATGTAAAGAGATCCATCTCTAGTGGTAAAATTGACCTGAATAAGATTTGTGCCATGATTTCAACCTAAATAAAAGAAAAAAATCAATTTTCATCTATCAAAACATTACAATACCAAATTTGATACTGGAAAATATCATTTAAATCTCAAAACAACAATTTACAACACAATATAATCAAAGCACACATAAAACTAAATAATTATAATCCATCTTTTATAATTTAAAATAAATAAATTATAATTTACTTTTTAGGGGAAGGGTAAGATTTGAGATCAAACTCTCATTGCAATGACTACGTGTCAAATAGATGTCCTTTTATGAGTGTCTGAAATATATTTTCAAGTTGATTGCTTGTTTTAATTCAACATGCATGTATAAGTGGAGGAACAATGTAATGATGAAAACTGTATATCCCACACTTTTTTAATTAATTTTTATTCAGTTTAACTAGGTTAGCCTTTATATAATAACCAACATACAAGTGTATTTATGCACTAAGAGTAGGCATATTCCCTAAACATATCTTAATTCTACTACCACAAATTTACCAAACTTAGTTTGTTTACACAACATAAAATCAAAAGTTGGTTCAATTTTGTCATGGGACATTAACCCCTGGCTTTTCAAACTCAAAATGTAAAGTAGGCATGTGTATTCCCCCTCCAACTTACTATTGCTTGCTAACTTGAATCATAAACATTTCAAACTTATTTTCTAGGTGATGTATACAAACATACCCAGTTCATTTTAACATGTGGAGAAGACAAAGGGAAGATCCATTCAAGATAGATACTTGCATTATTATTCAAAAATTGTTATCTCGATATCTACAAACACATTAACATCTACAAATTTAGCAAGAAATAAACATCTTGCATAGTTGCTTGTTGTCTTTGAGCTTTGTTTGCAATTCATTAGATTGGTTCTCCGAAGATTTTGATCAAGGAGAACATGATCCTTTCTTATCAAGTTCCTCAAAGGTGTTTGTAAGCATTGCAATATTTTCCTTGCAAATCTTATTAGGGGAGCTTCACATGGAAAATCTTGATTCTATGTAAAGAGATCCATCTTGTGTGGTAAAATTGACCTAAATAAAATTTGTGCCATGATTTCAACCTAAATAAAAGAAAAAAAATCAATTTTCATCTATCAAAACATTACAATACTAAATTTGATACCAAAATATCATTTAAATCTCAAAACAACAATTTACAACACAACATAATCGAAGCACACATAAATCTAAATAATTATAATCCATCTTTTATAATTTAAAATAAATCAATTATAATTTACTTTCTAGGGGAAGGGTACAAATATCCATTACAACTAACTTCACGCACCCTAAGCTCTTAAACAATACATTGATTTTTGATGAAATTTTTCTTCATATGCAAATTAAGAGCTTATAGCTATTGTTTCGGCTTCTGGGTAATTACAACGAATGCAGGAGGATTCATTATGCACACAAAGGTCAAAAAGTGGTCATTTTATGTGACATTCAATAATATTCTCTATAGCTCGCTAATTGTTCACTTTGACCACCAGAAATTTTTTACAACTGATCAAACACATTTACACAAATGACCTAATAATCATGCACTATGAATACCAATAAAGTCGCACAATACCTCTAATTTGTATGTTTTATCTTAACTACGGAATATACAAATAGATGGAAATCTACCCAATAGATAGTTTTTTATAATAAGCTTTTACAATTATTCAAATTTGATAATCTTTTACAATTATTCAATCATAAACAATAAATAGAACCCCTCCCCTAGACCACTAGATTAAATGCATCTATTGTATTTTCATTTTTAAGATCTTTCCAAAAGCTTCTTTATTAACTTTTTAAAGTTTATAAGTTAGGGAAAAATATGCATATCGAGGTTTTTCGATTATCCATGAAGTCTTTGGCTTCTTTACATTTCGAAGTTTCTTTCTACGTCATTTTCTGGCAGTTCAACTGTAGTTTTGGAAGGGCAGAAAGGACGTCATTTTACAAGGCAGGTTTAAGACAAAAGACAAAATTCCTGTTGAAGAGAATAAAGGGCACTTTGCAAGACAATTCTTCCGTAATTCTGAGTTTCAAAGGTTTCCTTTTCAATAATTTTTTTACTGTTTCAAAAATCTTACACTGTTTCAAAGCAGACAAACAAAGACCCAAGTTTCGAACTACTGACCTCTCACCGCATTAAACAACTCTGTGATCTGAACACGAAAGAGATTGGGATTGGGATTCACAATCTGTTCATGTCCCACACAATTCTATTTAAAATCATTATGTTTTCCCCAATGAATTATGGGATTCACTGCTACAAACTTATAGTGATAAATGATTAAAAGTTGGAGCCCATGTCTTATCAGAGCAATTCTTTATTCCATTTTGTGTTGGTCAGCAGACAGCTTTTAATGCCTGTCCTCAGCCTATCATGTTGGGTTTTTCAAACTACTGCTTAGATGACAGATGTGTGAGAAACAGCTAAGCGCAAGCAAACTTTTTTCATTAAAAAAAACCCAAGATAGGGTACAAACTTTTTGATAGAATACCCAAAACAGGGTACATACAATGGAAGTTTTTAATTATCAGGGGGCTTTACACTTCAGTGGATTTTTTCTTTTTTCTTCAGCATCAAGAAATGTGTGGGCCTTTCCCAAATCAGAAAACAATAATCAACTGACAAAAAAAGTTTGAAGAAGAAGATGAATGGATAAGAAGAAAAGAAAATAATTGGAGCAAGGTAGAACAACAATGGTTCACCAATGGGAGAGATGCAGTGAATCCCTGTATTGCTTGGGATGCAAGCAAGAGTGGGATGGATAGCTGTAAGACCTAGAGATCTCAAGGGAGTAGTTTATTATTATTGGGTCTTTTTTTTTCTTTGGGGACCAACTATCTAATCATTATGGAGCTGATGGTGCATTTGGTTTACAATCCATTTTGTTGTGGGAGGGTGCATTGAAAGTGACAAAGACCTAGCTTACAGTGTCATAATCCATGTAATTTTAAGGAGTGTGTTTAAAGAAATTCTTTCATGAGGATGGAGAAACAAATTATGTGAGGTCAAGTATTAAGCCAGCTTACCTACTGGCATATAACTTTTTGGTGATTTATGGAGATTTTGATTATTGATTTTTTTATGTTTTATGTGTTTCTTATCTATAAAGATATTAGAGATATTAGATTTTCAGTTTTTAATGATTATTTTGATGTGTTTTGCAATTCAACAGCATTTTAGAACCTATTTCATGATCTATCATCAGAATGAGAGAGCTGTAGAGTGTAAAAATTTAGGATGAGAACTATAGAACATAAAAATAAAGTTTTACGTTCTACAACTCTCTCATCCTGATAATGGATCATGGAGTGTGATCGGAAATTCAGAATGAGAGAGCTGTAGAGTGTAAAAATTTAGGATGAGAACTATGGAACATAAAAATATTTTTTTACGCTCTACAACTCTCTCATCTTGATAATGGATCATGGAGTGCGATCCGAAATTCAGGATGAGAGAGCTGACTCTACAACTCTCTTATCCTGATGACAAATCATAGAGTCTGATCTAAAATACCCATGCAAATAAATTCTATACAATTGAATTTAAAAACATGTCGCAATAATCATAAAAATATCTTTTTATATTACTTTTATTATCGTTATACAACTTCCCAACATGTTTTTCTTTTATATTTTTTAATCCTTCCTTCCTATTTAGTTGGCTAGAGCTTTTTCTCTGCTAACATATGATCAGACAGCGACCAAAGCACGGGACTTATTTACCTGCTTCTTAAACTTAAGCCAGTTTAATCCTAATTTGAGCTCTTGTCTGATTAGTATGGAATGATGACAAGAAAAACAGATGAGTAAAAAGGCACTACATTTTACTGTGAGAATTGTAGTTTGGACCTCGATCAAGAAATGATAGCAAATTTTTGCATTTATATGACTAATTATTGGTCCTTGTCTCCGCATATATTTGCCTTTATATGAATAATTATTAGTCCTTGTCTTAGAATATATTTGCATTTATATGACTAATTATTAGTCCGTGTCTTAGTTTTAAGGAATTTTTTAAATTATGTTTCACTTTCAAAGTCATTCACAAGTTTTTAATATAATTTTTCAAATTTTATAATGAGACCCTTATATTTTGTGTATAAAAGTGATTTGATTTTTTTTTATTGCACTCATATAGAGCTCTAAGTGCACTTATTTGTAATATTGAAAGGAAATAAAATATTAAAAAATATTTGGATTAATTAATTAAGTAATTAATACAATGATTAAAATCAATTTAAAAAAATGTTTTTATGTGTCTATTAAGATTGGATTTGAAATATAAGTAAATAAATAAAATAAAATATATTAATAAATTTTAATGTTGAATAAAAGGAGATCAGATTAGTTGTAAAATATGATTTTAGATTTAGAATGAATAAATTAAGATAATTGACTTGAATAAATGCATGTTTGGTTAATAACATGATATATTACAATGATAATAAGAGCTTGAGGCTAGATGTGGTGAACAAAGTGCAATTAATGTTGGAATTGCATAGTGTAATCTAACTAGGATTCACTATTTGTTATTGAAAGAGCTATATGATTGAAATTTTTTATGCAAAAAAAATTATGTTAGTGTTAAGGAGAGTTACTCAAGGACGTGTCCCGAAGCTTATTTGATCTATCCTAGATACGTGGATGTCCCGGAGACTTTAGGACACATTTGGAACATCTACCGACTATACCACAGTGTTATTATCTAAGTTTTGATAATTTGTTTGAAATGGAATCTCATGTGAATTCTCAATTTACATTATTTAACACAAATATTTTTCATAGTAAACAGTAGACAAACAAGGGTGTTAGCTCTTACAAAGACATACCAAAAAAGTCATTTACAACAAGGTTAAAAATAGGCCATTAACAAAACTCTAGTATTAGTAACCCACATCAAGAGTAGGTAGACAACTGACCCACAACTTGGGGAGGAGAAATTACTTAACACAAATGTTTTTTTATATTTAACACAAATATTTTATGCTAAGGGTTTTATAATGTATATAAGCGCTTTATCCATGTTTTCATATGAATGTTTATTTTTTCCTATATATTTTTAAAAATGATATTTATGTAGCCTTCCCCTTTGCCATCCCCCATAAAAGGAAACATGTCCCCTATTCCAGGAACTTGAGGAAACATAGGTGTTAAGTGATTCTGAGTATTTTAATGCAATACAAAGGATTGTAATAGTGGTTTTTGTTATTGAACAAAAATCTACACCCTTGCCTAATGTGTTATCCCCAGACAACCTTGTGTAACATGGAAACAACCTCCAAGTGTGGGAATTGAAAGTGTGAGGCCGAAACTCTGGAGATAGCCAACTTCCTTTCCAATCTGAGTGCAGTGTTGAACCAACCCAGCACTTGGAACTACCTCTATCCTATTCTAAAAGCTTTCAAAGAAAATAGGAAGAAGGAATACATAAATGTAAAAGAGGAGGTGATACACCATAAACTAGAATTTTGATCTCCTTTTGCCTATAGCTACACAAGATCTCAATAAAATTACCCATAATACACAATTTCTTGTATTTATCATCTCCTAAAACAACATGCAAGTTAGAGATCAATAAAACTTGAGAGAAACTAGACATTCACAAAAAAGGTAGATTTAGCATGATAACACAATCATACAGGTTAGAAGCAAATGAAACACACCCAACTAAGAAGATAAAAGGCTTGCACAAAATATCTGGATTCAGAAATAGGAAGACAATAATTTGATTAAAATTAAGGCAAAGCAAGTTACAGTTGTAGAAAAAATACATAATTATGTAAAAGAAATAGGAAGATACCCAAAATATGCACACAAAGTGCCTTTATAGATCAGACATAACTCTGATTACAACAATGAGTTCAAACTCCAACTACATTGGAGTTAAGGTTGTAGAAAAACATTAAAAAATAAAAACTAGACCAAAATTTGATTTATGTGCGTACATTGATCATAGAAATAATAGAAAGGGCCAAATGAATGCATTTGGTAGATGGAAGGGACAAAAATATCCCTGCAAATCAATAAATAGGCATGGAGTGAACTGGCATCGTGTTGACATAGCTAAAAAAGTCGATCGACATTGAATATCCAGTCTTTGTGTCATTCCCAAGCTACAAATAGTCAAATCAGGGTGCTGAAAATAAACATCAAAATGGGATAATACGACATGTTAACCCGCCCCACAGACTTGTAAGAAACATCATCAAGTGTAGAAAATAGACCTAGGCCACCAATAAAAATGTGAGTCCTTGATGAAAGTTATGGTTTGAATGGGCGGCCTAGACATGGCACAAAATTCCCCCAATGCAAGATTAAAACACAAGCATTGATAAAAATTCTCTTAATCAAACGACTAGCATGGTTTCATAACAAACAACGCAAAGAAGGATGAAAAAACTATGAAATGGAAAAATTTCACCATTTCACAAGATGTCATTTTTCTCTTCACAAAATTGTGAAATATGGATAACACGATGTGTTATCCCACCATTTGGCGTTGACCTATTGACCTTCACCATTTCGCAAGGTACCCTAAAAAGAATCATGAAATGGAAAAATAAACCACAACTATTGATGAAGATAAAGATGCACGGGCCTTAAAACTTGAGAAAATATGAAATAATACTGGCCCACATTGTTGAACTGATTGGATCTATGTGGAGAAGCTTGACTGGTTTTACCATTTCACAAGAGGCAAAAAAGGAACCCTATAAATCATGAGACATGGATAACACAAAAGGTTAGCTCACCTTGAAGGCAACATAATGTGTTAACCCACTGACAAAGTTTTAGCCCATATAAAAGATATCTCAGATTAGTTATCTGTGATGGACTAGTGGTGGAAAAAATAGCCAACATTTATGGCAATTCAGAGGGGATTCTTTCCTTCTAAGCATGAGACTAGTGGCCCTTAATAAATCCATTGGGCATGGAGTCACTAGTGTTGGAATAATGTGTTATCCCACCTATAACTTCACAAAGATCTGCAACCTCTGCAACCATTAGCAAAAGACCAAAATTTTCTATCTCCATAAGGGAAATAGTTGTGCTAGTGAACTTCTTAGAAAGTAGAAAAAACTTATTCTACTATGTTCAATAATATTAACCTCCTTTATAAGAAATGGTTAATATGAATCCTATTGATTGGAATGGGTAGGGTTTCATAGCTAGGTCTAGATAGCTTAAAAGCATTAGCCTCCTTACAATTGGTTATCAAATAAGGACCACTCTACATAGCATCAAATTTGGAGTGTCTACCTAGTTTAGCTATGTCTACATCCCACTTGAGAACAAGGTCACCCTCTTTAAAGACTCTATGAGTAGCCTTCTTGTCAAAACTTTTCTTGACCTATTGTTGATGAGCCTCAAGTGTATGCATAGCTTGAGTTATGATTTCTTCTAGCTCTATTATTTCAGATAGTCTGACCATCATAGCATCATCCTCTATTAGTTCAAGTTGATGTTCTAGCTCAAGAGAGGGAATCTCAAGTGATAGTGGAACTATTTCTTCTCTTCCATGCACCGACATGAATGGTGAGTTTCCAACCACTCTTTTAGGTGTGATCCTATAATCCCACAAGGCTGTGCTTATTTTAGTATGCCAGGACCTTTGATTTTCTTCAATTTTCCTTTTGATTATCCTTATGAGACTTTTGTTGGAGGAATCCTCCAAGACACTTCCTTAGGGGTAATAATTGGATGATGTATTCAAGTATATCCCACACTCTACTACCCAAGAGATGATATGAGCCCCAATAAAGGATTTTGCATTATCTTATATGATGGTAGATGGAATACCAAATCTAGTCACAATTCTAAAAAGGAATTCTACAGTTGAAACTTCTGTGGAATCCTTCAAAGCTATTGCCTTTGTCTACCTAGTGAAGTAATATGTGGCTGCCAAAATCAATTTATGGCTAGTGCTAAAAGGTTGGTTTATTGGACTAATGAAATCCAGACCCCATTGTGTAAAAGGTTGGTTTGATTGAATAGGATGAAGAGGAAGGGAAACCAATCTCTATTTTCCCAAGAAGAAGGCACACTTCTTACACTTTCTCCCCCATTGATGAGAATATATGAATCAGGTTGGCTTATAATAGCCATCCCTCATTATTTTCATTGCTATGACCCTTGCTGAGAAATGGCCACATATGGGGCCATCATGAGATTCTTCTAACTGCCTATTGATCTGATCTGATTGATACATCTTAGTAGAACTCAATTAAAATATTTCCTGAATAATATACTATCTAAAAAGACACAAGGAATGGATTATAATCTGAATTGTGTTCTTTTAGCTTTTTTTATCCCTTTTGGATATCTCCCTTCTACCAAGAAGATAGTCATGTCATGCAACCAATTGTTCTAATTTTTATTTTCTCTTGGTTTCTCATCTTGTAATACAAGGGAAACCTCAAAAGGTGACTCAAATGATGAAGTCATCTTCTCACATATCCCCTTGCCTCTTAATAGCCTTCATGATATTGATGTCTATGTCATATTTTGTGACTTTAGTGATCCATCCTGCTCTCTTCTCACTGCTATCTTTATTCAAAAGGAAATCCTTTACACTTGCATGTGGGACCAAGAGTTGGATCCTATTATTGGAAAGTAAATGTCTAATTTTTTTTGGAGACCTAACAACAAAAAGAACTTGTCTTTCAACATGGTTGTACCTTCTCTCATAGTCCTTGAGTCCACTCAAAAAAGTGATAAGCTGCTCCAAATTTTTTGTGTTTATCTATGTGAGAACAATTGAGATACTTGATCCTCCTCCAAGACTATAGGGGATGAAATCCTTTTAAAAATTAGGGTTGAAAAGAGTGTGAGTTCATGTGATTGCTTTCTTGATTTCATCGAAGCTATATTTCCCTTCCTTGGTCCAATTAAACATCATATTTTTATTTAACATGGTTGTAAGAGGTTTAACCATAGTAGCAAGATTAGAAATGAACCTTCTCACAAAATTGATCCTACCAAGGAAACCATGTAATCCTTTCTTGTGAATTGGGAGTGGAAGAGAAATAATTGTCTCCACTCTTTTTGGATCTATGGCTAGGCCATTTTTTGATACAATATTCTCTAATAAATTTCCTTGATTAGTAGAAAATATACATTTTCTTGGATTTGAAGAGACACCATATTCTTTGTTGGCATTATGATGATTTTAGTGAGTGGTCAAAGGTGATTTATATTTTGGTTTTCATTGATGCAAACATAGTCATATCAGATGACTAGGACATTTGGTAAAGTCAGTGTTCGATCAGTAAGAAGAAATCAGCTAAGTACAGTGAGTGATGTACATGAAGAACAAATATAGATGGAGATTTTGGTAGAAATCATGTTTGACAAGGAATTATTTGGAGTAGTCTTAGATATAGTATGGTTACACTCTTAAGTCACCACAATTGCAACTACAAATCATTTGGATGATTGATATGCAATTATTTTAGTAACAACTGAGGTTATAGGTTGAAGAGCTTATGTTCTTGAGCTACCGACGGTAGATCTTTGATCGATGACTGGTATGGTTACTATGGAGAATATAGTTGGTATGGTGATGTGTCTTAGATGTTAAGTATTTGATGAGATATTATTTATATGATTGAGATAGGGAAGAAGGGAAGATTCCAAAAGATGTTTGGGATAGTCAAAAGGTTATAATTGTTCTTTTAATTTATCACATGTAAATCCTTATATTGGGCCGACGCAGTGTAGGGATTTTTTTTGTGCATCATGATATGTGATTTGGCATGAAGTATTTGAGCGGGGAGATTTAAGATTGAATTTTGGAGAAGATTAAGCTAGTCCAAATCAAGTATTTATTGGGTACTTCTCCTATTTTAAAAGTATGTTGTTTGTTGATGGTATGAAGTGAAATTCATGCTTGCTAGGGTTACGATCAAAATTCAGAGTAGAGGTAGATCATAGAGTAGTTACAAAGAGTGGAGAGAATATTGGATCTAATCAGAAAGCAATACTACATCTAGATCTTACTTTTTGTTCCCTAATATTTGCACCAAGAAAAATCCCTCAATAGGGTGGAATTTAACAAGTTTTATATTGTAAATCCTTTAATCGCATGAACTTGTAGAAAGAGCTTGAAATCCTCTAGTAACATAGATCTTAGAAGATCTCATTTTACTCCTAATAGTTTACTAATCACTCCTAACAAGGTTAAGCCTCAGAAATGGTAATTGTAGCTCCCAGTAGGGAAATTTTTTTTACTATAGTGAAGGGCTTTTGGGTGTCATCCGCACCGTGGTTTTCTCCCCATAACTAAGGGTTTCCATGATAAAAATTAGTGTGTTATGTGATGCATGTGTGGATGTTTGATGTTATTTAATTTTATGTTATTATATTAGTTATATGTTTTTCTATTTGGAAGTTATTGTTAAAGTCATTAGACTTATGGTTGAATTAGTAGGTTATCTATTTGTACTAATTCATCCCCCTTCTTAGTACCTAAGAATTATAATAATTGGTATCAAATCTTTGGTCCTATTGGTGATAAGCCTAACAAGTTGAGGGAAAGATCCAGATTCATGTAGAATTATAGGTATGCGATGGAACTTGATAATGCACACAAGATGATTAATGAGGTACAGGGAAAGCTGATGAAGACTCTTTCCAAAAGGAGAGAACTTACTATAAAATTAAGTGAAATTCAAGATTACATTGAGAAACTATCTGAAGGTAGTATGTTTTGAATAATTTGAGGAAGAAATTGAAGATATGATGGATAAGAACAAGAAATGCAAAGAAGAAGTGGGAAATCTAAAAAAGGGAACTTGAAATTTAGTCTGTCAGAATGTGTGAAGACCTTGAAGGAAAGAGAAAAGTTGATGATGCAAGGAAGGTTTCTGAATATGCCAAGAAAGTTGTTGAGGATGCATTAGAGAAAAGGGAGGAACAATTATTCAAGATATCTTAAGAGAATTATATAATGCATGAGAACCTTCATAACACAAATGAGGAGAACCAAAAAATTCTAAGTGAAAATGAAAGGCTTAGAGAGAAGAATGAGAAATTAAAGAAGAAATTGCAAACTGAGAAAGAAGAAAATGAAAATCGGAAGAAATATAATGAAATCATGTAAAAGATTTATGAACAATTGAAGAGACAAAGAAGACACGAAGACCCAACTGGTATTGGTTACACAGGTCAAGGAATATTTGAAATAGGTGAGTCATTCAAATATAAACCTAAGGAGCCACAAACAAATTAGAAGGTAGATCCAATAAATTTAGGTAAGAAACCTAACAGACCTACTTGTTATAACTATGGAAATATTGGTCATACTTCAAATGTGTGTAGGAGAAAAATAGTGAATAAAACATATTCTTTTGATAGTTATATTGCTATAATTATCATAAGTATGGTCATATTTCTTATGAGTGTATATCTAAATCAAGCAATAAATCTAGTGGTGCTATATTTAATGGATATTCTTATGCATGTAACAAATATGGACATAAAGCAGAGGATTGTAGGTCTAAAGTGTATGTTCCTAGGTCTCTAGTCAAACCAGTAAGCCCTTATAAAAGGAAAATGTAATTCAATGTCACATGTTTAGTATATGGTAAGTATGGTCTTCTAGCTATGAATTCCAGAGTGAGAAAACAAATAAGAAATGATGGACCTTAGAGGTCAATCGGTATGGCATATTTTCTATGTCATAAGATTGGTCACCTTGCAAGAGATTGTCGGTTCAAGAACCAGTCACCCAACCAGTTAGAAGACAGGAAGGGAAAGAAAATTGTCGATGTTGAGGAAGTTGGTCAACAAATGAAGAAGATTTGGAGGAAGGAAGGAGAGAAATAGGAATAGGTCAAGTCATTTGAAGGGAACTCACCATCCTCTGGTGTAGATGAATCTTCTTTAAACTAAGTCTATTTTAGACTTAGGGGGAGCACTTAAAGGAAAACCTTTTACTAATCCCCTAGATTTAAGAGCGGTAAGATCTATATGCACATTATGGTGTAAATTGATATTATTTTTGGCTTTTCTAAATATTTTGAGGTTGTCAGTGATTTTGTATTGACCACACTGATCTTTCATAGTCTATACATGTTTGATACTGTTTATAACCATTGGAAGAGCACCAATCGATGGATATACTTTAATTGGTGACATGACACTATTCCTACCATTGGGAAAAATAAGATTTTACCATTGGGGTATGTGCAAGATCATGAGGGGCCAAAAAGTGGCGATATGAAAAATATTCACTTTTCACTCATCCAAAAGTGCATGAAAATGCTTGTTGACTTTTTAGTAGGCATGGGTGTCAGTACACCTGGGAAAACCTGACACCAAAGAAAAGGCTTAATCGGGTACCCGAAACCTGTGGCATAAATCAAAACTTGCGAGCCATTTTCCTCATTTTTCCTCACATTTTAGGTTTGGAGAACAGCTACAAATATCATATACACAATATTTTTGAGTATCTGATTTCTGCAACAACAAATTCGATCTCTGCAGTATATGGTAAGTAAATTCTTTGTAGATTTTGATTATTTTATTTCATTTTGATGCTAAATGTAGTTTTTTTTGGTTGAAATAGGGTTTTGTATTTATTTTTGTAATAATATATGAAATCAAATTGAAATTTAGATTTGTTTTTTATTTAATCAGGCATGGCTAACAACAATGAAGAAAATAACCCTCCCACACCAAATAACAATCCCCAAAACAATCCCCCGTCTTAAAACCCTCGATCTTTAGAAGATTTGATACAAGATAATTTGAACACAATATGAGGTTTCCAAAACACATATCAGAATATACCTACAATAGGTCCCATGCTTGCCACATTAAATACTATTATTGAAAATATTGACACACTCATGCAGCAACATAATGTTTCTCTTCATTGGCGTGATGATATGCATGCCCAATTTGATTACAAGCTTGACCATGATGGGATTGCAGCCCTTAATATAAGTAAGGAAGATATAGCCTCTCTTTTTGTGAATCCTAAAACCGGATTACAAATTGACCCCAAAAAGCCCAAATTATCAATAAAATGGTGCACAAATGAAGCAATACACACACACTTTTGGGAACACTAGTGGATGGTTTTTGATAAACCACACCATACAAATTTGGAGCTCCCTTTCTATTTCATAAAAAAATTGTATGCTGAGTTTGTGCTTGTTACAATGTTAATTATTGGAGTATGAGGCCCAACATGGGCGTAGGCAGAGGAGCTCCTCAGACTAGGCCATTTGCCTAGCGTAAAAATGCCACTACCTTTGTCCCCCCCACTGATGTCACACCCCCTCCTCGAGTGTAGGATCCCGATATCATTGTAGAGGCTTCCTCATAGACTATTAGGGCCATTCATTTGCTGAGTGATCAGTTGATCACGTAGACTAGGTCAGTGTTGCCTCCTGGTGTGGATGATGTTGGCGCATCAACATCTCGTCGAAGTTCACATGTATGTGAGTCCCATATTTGCATTATATGCAAGAATATGTACCTTAGACCACTTACTGATGTTGATACATATCGGTATTTTATTGATGAGAAGGATGTAGGAGATGCAGCCGCAGAGGCTGCAACACCTCATGGATCATCTACATCTCATGAGAGTGCTCAGGAGGTGTACGTAGAGCCATGGACTCCTGTTGATACGGTAAGAGTAAACATTATAAATAAATTTGTTACATGAATTATTTTATTTATTTATTTAGATTAGTTTTAATGATTGCATGCACTTATGTATATATTTTTTTTCTATTTATGTTCAGTTGATGACACAGGAGGAGTTGAGACAGGTGGATGAGTCCACTGCTTCAGCCATTTCATTTGGCCTTGATGTCTATACGGTATATTATAAATTATGTACCCATTAGTTTTTTTTATCTCATTTGGTGTACATGCTTAAATCTCTATCAATTAGAGCAATAAAATTCATACATTTAATAATATATTGTCATCTTATTGTACTCTTGCAGGCTACAACCGATGTCAGTGTGGGGCATGAGGGGGTTCCTTCATCAGGTGTCGACAAAGGAAAGGTAATTAATTGTTTAAGATTAATTATGCATGCATATGTATGCCACTTGTGTGTAGTAATAAATATTTTACATGAATTTATTGTATAGGGTGTAGCTATCAATGATGTTCTGACATGGGTTCGGGAACCTAGGCTGATAGGCATCTCGATTCAGAGTGATAGCTTGATTTTACGTAGACTTTTACATATTGTTATTTGTATTTTGTAACTAGGGTTGTTATGATGAAGTACATTTATATATAATTGACAATCTTTTTACTCTCATAGGTTACTCCTAGTATGAGGGAGGGCCCACGAGAATCTTTCGTATCTTTGTTGACCCAGCCCACTATTCCAAAAGAGGGATCACTAGATGTAAGTTTTAATTTTAGTTCAAATCATCCTATTTTGTAGATTTATTACTCTATGTTGCACCACTCTACTAATCTCATTATTGCAAATATATATTTATAGGTCATAGTTGGTATTGTTGGCATGGTCCCTTCACTACCAAGGACTTATGCTAGGACACCTGATCATGGTAGGTGACCAAGAAGCCAGGTACATATATTTGTATTCAGTTATAATTTTAATTAAATTAGTGTTTGAATTATATATATATATATATATATATATATATATATATATATATATATATATATATATGTACAAATCATATAAAGTAAGCAATCTAACTTGGGTTTGAACTCATTTTCGATGCAGGATCAATCAGAGCCAAACACTTCTTCAAAGAGGCTACATTTTGATGATCCCCCTATGGCATAGGATGTAGTTTTAGTTTTGTGGTCATTTAGAGATGCCACTTGGAACATTTTGAGATGGCATATATGCCACATTGTACACCTTGAAACATTGATTTTGTAGACATTTTGAAATGACATGTGCCATATTTGTATATGGAGGTACTTTTGATACATTTGATACTCTCTATATATAGAACATGTTCATTTTTATGTTATATAAATGCGTCATCTTTTGTATACACATTTATTATTCATGTTTATGAAATTGAATGGTGAAGTTATATCTTGACTATGATTATCATTATGATTTAAATTATATCTTGTTGAAGTTACATTTCTTTTTCTTTACTCTGGAATACCCTGTTCATGGAGCTTATTATGTTTGAGGTTTAACTTCTATAGATTTCCTATGTTCTTATGTTTCATACCATTATATATACTCACTTGAGCTACTTAGTACTACATTGTTTCAATACTATGTATATACTCACTATGTATATAACTCATCATATTGGGGTTTACTAAATCCATAGAGAAATGTAGCACTTGTGATGTTAGGTCACTTTGGTCGAGCATGGTTACGAGCATTCCAGTGACTTCATGGGTGGAATGAGGTTGTCAATGGTGTTTACCCGACCAACTGGAGCTAATGGAGCACACGGTTCGATGCCAGGATGGACAGTTTGAAAGATACACTACTGAGCTACTTTCAGCTGACCGTCACTGCAAGTTTTGGCATCGACTGAGATCGCCTTGTCAAATGCAAACGAAGTCAAATCGCCCAAAAATGAGAGAGGTTATTGTAGACCTCAAAATCATGATCACGTAGCCCTTGATGGTTTTTTGATACCTCTCACGAGGTTCAAGATACAAGCCTCAAAAGATCACTGCCCAATCATGCTTAGTGCACCTTGGGGTCACTTGGGTCGAGCCTGGTCGTGAGCGTTCTAGTGACTCTGTGGGTAGAATAGGGTTGTTAGTGGTGTTTACCCAGCCAACTTGAGCTGATGGAGTAGATGGTTCGATGCCAGGACGGATGGATTGAAAGATACACTACTGAGCTACTTTCAACTGACCCTCACTACAAGTTTTAGCATCGACTGAGATCACCTTGCCAAATGCAAATGAAGTTTAATAACCCAAAACTGAGAGAGGTTATTGTAGACCTTAGAATCATGATCCTATAGCCCCTAATGGTTTGTCAATACCTCTCACAAGGTCCAAGATATGAGCATCAGAAAATTGCCACCCAATCATTCTTAGTGCACCTTGGGGTCACTTGGGTCGAGCATGGTTGCGAGCATTCCAGTGACTCTGTGGGTGGAATGGGGTTGTCAGTAGCATTTACCCGGCCAACCGGAGCTGATGGAGTAGATAGTTTGATGCTAGGATAGATGGTTTGAAAGATACACCACTGAGCTACTTTCAATTGACCCTCACTACAAGTTTTGACATCGACTAAGATTGCCTTGCCAAATACAAACAAAGTCAAATCGCCCAAAACTGAGAGAGGTTATTTTAGACCTTGAAAACAAAATCCCATAGCCTTTGACAATTTGTCAATACCTCTCACGAGGTCTGAGATATGAGCCTCAGAAGATTTATGCCCAATCATGCTTAGTGCACCTTGGGGTCACTTGGGCCGAGCGTGGTCACGAGCATTCCAGTGACTCTATGGGCGGAATGGTGTTGTCAGTGGCATTTACCCATCCAATCAGAGCTGATGGAGTAGACGGTTCAATCCTAGGATAGATGGTTTGAAAGATACACTTTAGAGCTACTTTCAACTGACCCTCACTCCAAGTTTTGGTATCAACTGAGATCACCTTGCCAAATGCAAATGAAGTCGAATAGACCAAAATTGAGAGAGGTTATTGTAGAACTTGGAATCATGATCTCATATCCCCTGACGGTTTGTTGATACCTCTCACGAGGTCTGATATGAGAGCCTCAAAAGATCACTACCTAATCATGCTTAGTGCACCTTGGGGTCACTTGGGTCAAGCATGGTTGTGAGCGTTCCAGTGACTCCGTGGGTGGAACAAGGTTGTCAATGGAATTTACCTGGCCAACTAGAGTTGATAGAGTAGATGGTTTGATTCTAGGATAGATGGTTTGAAAGATACACTACTGAGCTACTTTCAACTGAGATCGCCTTGCCAAATACAAACGAAGTTGAATCGCCCAAAACTAAGAGAGGTTATTGTAGACCTCAAAAAAATGATCTTGTAGCCCCTAATAGTTTGTCAATACCTCTCACGAAGTTTGAGATAAGAGCCTCAAAAGATTGTTGCCCAACCATGCTTAGTGCACCTTGGGGTCACTTGGGCCGAGCGTGGTTGCGAGCGTTCCAGTGACTCTGTGGGTGGAACAGGGTTGTCACTGGCATTTATCCAGCTAACTAGAGTCGATGGAGTAGATGGTTCGATGCCAGGATGGATGGTTTGAAAGATACACTACTGAGCTACTTTCAACTGACCCTCACTGCAAGTTTTGGCATCAACTAAGATTGCCTTGCCAAATACAAATGAAGTCAAATCACCCAAAACCAAGAGAGGTTATTGTAGAACTCAAAAACATGATCCCATAGCCCTTAACATTTTTTCAATACCTCTGATGAGGTCTAAGATACAAGCCTTGAAAGATCGCTGCCTAATCATGCTTAGTGCACCTTGGGGTCACTTGGGCCGAGCATGGTCGCGAGCATTCCAGTGACTCCGTGGGTGGAATGGGGTTTTTACTGGAGTTTACCTGGCCAACCAGAGCCAATGGAGCATATGGTTTGATGCTAGGATGGATAGTTTGAAAGATACATTGCTGAGCTACTTTCAACTAACCCTCACTGCAATTTTTGGCATCAACTGAGATCTCCTTGCCAAATACAAATGAAGTCGAAGTGCCCAAAACTGAGAGAGGTTATTGTAGACCTTGAAAAAAAGATCCTATAGCCCTTGATAGTTTGTTGATACCTCTCACGAGGTCTGAGATACGAGCCTCCAAAGATCACTGCATAATCATGCTTAGTGCACCTTGGGGTCACTTGGGCCAAGTGTGGTCGCGAGCATTCTAGTGACTCTGTGGATAGAATGGGGTTGTCACTGACATTTACCCAGCCAACTAGAGCTGATGGAGTAGATGGTTTGAACCCAAGATGGACGGTTTGAAAGATACACTTCAGAGCTACTTTCAACTGACCCTCACTGCAAGTTTTGGCATCAAATGAGATCGCCTTGCCAAATGCAAATGAAGTCGAATAGGCCAAAATTGAGAGAGGTTATTGTAGACCTTAGAATCATTATCTCATATCCCCTAACAATTTTTTGATACCTCTTACGAGGTCTGAGATATGAGCCTTGGAAGATCACTGCCCAATCATGCTTAGTGCACCTTGGGGTCACTTGGGTCGAGTGTGGTCACGAGCATTCCAATGATTCCGTGGGTGGAAAGGGGTTTTCACTAGCATTTATCTGGCCAACTAGAGCTGATGGAGTAGACAGTTTGATGCCAGGATGGATGGTTTGAAAGATACACTGATGAGCTACTTTCAACTGACCCTCACTGCAAGTTTTGGCATTGACTGAGATTGCCTTGCCAAATGCAAACGAAGTCGAATTGCCCAAAACTGAGAGAGGTTATTGTAGACCTTAGAAACACAATCCTGTAGCCCCTAACAGTTTGTTGATACCTCTCATGAGCTCTGAGATACGAGCCTTAGAATATCACTGCCCAATCATGCTTAGTGCACCTTGGGTTCACTTGGGTTGAGTGTGGTCGCAAGTGTTCCAGTGACTCTGTGGGTGGAATGGGTTTGTCACTCATGTTTAAAATGTCATGAAAGTGAACCACCAAGTTATAATCCACACCATTTTCAATAACAAAAAAGTTAACCCTTTTACTCTCCCATGCAAACTTAGAAAGCATGTCACTTGCAGACCATAAAACACACAATGCATTATGGTACACTGGGCAGCCTACAAGTAGTTTTGTTTTACAGATTGAGTAAGTATTCCTTGGGAACATATCCTTGTCTGTAGTGGAAACAATTAGGTTTTCATTCTGAAACAAGAGAATACCCAAATGGGAAAGCATGCACACTTCTTTTCTTGACCCAATTCCATTGCAATGACTGTTAGTGGTATGTTTGAAATTTGAACCTTCACACTAATCATGATTAAGCCAGTCAGCACTCTACTAAAATTTAATTATTTTTAATATTCTTCTTATTATGTTTGAGGTTTAACTTCTATAGATTGTTTGAAATGATAAAAAATAATATCCTTAAAGCTTTAGAAACAACAATCAAACATGTAAGAATTCAAACCATGCAAATGACATAAGTAAATGACATGTAAGATCCCTTGTTGGCACTATTGTCCACCCATACATGATTTTGGTCATAAATCCTTATCAAGACTTCTAGGACATTTAACTTTTAAATCAAATTGATTGTTACAAATTGCCATTATAGGCTTCAAAATATCTTAATTAACCATTAAGGATCCTTTTGTCCTTCTATCTCTAATTGGATCCATGGTGACCATAGGTGTCTTCATAGGTGCTCCTGCACAAGTTACAATCCACATAATGTAATGCCCACCCTAGCATCTTCTTATGTTAGACTGACAAGACTTTTGTTTTGGACACTTTGGGTTTTATGATGGACTATGATTATTATTTAGTTAGAATTTTATGAGACATTTGAACATATATATTTGGTTAGTGTAGTTTATTGGGAAATATTAGATTAGTTATAATCTAATGATGAATGGCTAGAAATGAACTATCAGTAAAATGTTTTACATTGATTGGTTTTATGATGTTTATATTATGATCTAACCCTACTGACCCTATTATGGTTTAATGTTCACTAGTTGATGTGAGTGTAGGATGAGGAGGGGTAGTCGTAGTTACTCCTATAGGAGATCCACATGATGTCGCACTCTCCCTCCTTGTTTGCCACTATCTATTTATATGTGTGTGTGTGTGTGTGTGTGTGTGTGTGTGTGTGTATTGGTTGGTGATGCAGGATGCAGGATGTAGGTACCAGGCATCATTCCACCTAGCTGCACAGGTCTAAGTGTGCCTTCAAAATCCTTGAACTATTGTTGTGTGGAGATTAGGTGTCTTCATAGGTGCTCCTGCACAAGTTACAATCCACATACTGTAATGCCCACCCTAGCATCTTCTTATGTTAGACTGACAAGACTTTTGTTTTGGACACTTTGGGTTTTATGATGGACTATGATTATTATTTAGTTAGAATTTTATGAGACATTTGAACATATATATTTGGTTAGTGTAGTTTATTGGGAAATATTAAATTAGTTATAATCTAATGATGAATGGCTAGAAATGAACTATCAGTAAAATGTTTTACATTGATTGGTATTATGATGTTTATATTATGAACTAACCCTACTGACCGTATTATGGTTTAATGTTCACTGGTTGATGTGAGTGTAGGATGAGGAGGGGTAGTTGTAGTTACTCCTATGGGAGATCCACATGATGTCGCACTCTCCCTCCCTATTTGCCACCATCTATTTATATATATATATGTGTTTGTGTGTGTGTGTGTGTGTGTGTGTATCGGTTGGTGATGTAGGATGTAGGATGCAGGTACTAGGCATCGTTCCACCTGGCTACACAAGTCTGAGTGTGCCTTCAAAATCCTTGAACTGTTGTTGTGTGGAGATTTAACCAAGCTACTCTCAAGGTTACCCATGGACTTAGAATTATGTTTAGGAAGTTATCCTAGTTGGGAAAGTAGAATGCAGTTTATGTTATGAGCTTGAATTGATGTTGGTCTGAGTTTATGTTATGAGTTAGAATTAATCTATTTAATATGTATAATAATTATGTTATAATTGTTTATATTTTATATAGGTAGGTGTATATATGGGTGCACACGCATATATCCTTGCTTATATAAATAATAATAATAATAATTATATGTTTTCATTATTTGTGTAAATGGTATGTTATTTAAGTAAATAAAGTGAGTTAAATAAAGTATATTTAATAAATGTATTAAATAAAAAGTAAAAATAAATATAATGAAAGGGAAATGAATTTTTTTAATAAAATTAGCTATCTAGGAGGGAGTTGAACTCGAGACCTCCTAGAAGTTAGGCTAGTTGGTTTCCATGTGTGCTATGTGTTTTACTTGATAGTTATTTGTCGAGTTTTCTTGTTATGGTTTTCTTTTGAGACTTTTTTTATTCAAATTAACAAAAGCTTTATTATTGTTTTCGAGAGATGTTGATTATATTTTTCAACCAACTATGGAGGTTGGAGAAGTTGCTTCCCATAAAGCAAGTCCTCCAACCATATAGTTGGAGGTTAAATATTTGTGTTTTGGATTTGAGGGGGATGATCAAGAGTCAGGATTTGAGGAGAGATATTTCCTTTGGGTTGAAAAATTTTATAGAAAAAAAATCATAGTGGTGAGAAGAGAATTTATTATTCTCTGGGATTGTCCTGTTGTTTTCTCTCGAAAGAGGCTAGAATTGGTGGCTTTCAAAAGGAATCTAAAGGAGTGATTGGATGGGTTGAGGTCATTTGAATCTTCTTCTCTCCAACACTTTGATCTTCGTAGGACTCTAGGTAGGATCTATCCTGGAGATGATCCTTTTGTTTGTTTTCCTATGTGCAATTATATTTTGGTTGTCTTCTCCATGGATTGCAGTTTAAAAGTTAAATTTATAATATTTTGTGATGTGAGGATTCTTATGTATTTGCAAACTCTTCCAAAACTGTTATTTGATATATATTAGTTGGTTCTCATTTATGTATTTATCAAAAGCTATAGAGTTCATGGTGCCTTCTTTGTTTCTACTTTCTTATTTTGAATGTTTAGGAGTATTTTCAAGCCTTAGAATAATTGTTCATCTTTGCTGGTTCATGTCACTTTTGCACCACCTTTTATTTGCCCAAGTTTTGAGTAGGTTTGGATGGTTGGAAATCATAGTTGGAGGGTCATCTTAGCATGGAAACTAGGAGATCTCAAATGGGTCTTTCCCAGATTAGGCTTCCATGGCTCCCATAATGCCCAGTTTTACCCGCAAGTCAAAATTGTTAGTTGTTTTTTTTAATTTTCTGGCATTCTGTACAAATGCACAGTTATCTTTAACATATGCGCAATTACTTTGAACAATCACATAGGCACCTTAAAAAAATGTGCAACTCTGTTAAAAAAATGCGCAGTCTGATCTCACAAATGTGCAGTGACCTAGTTTAAATGCACAGTTACCTTGAACAAATGCACAAGAAACTTGAACAAATGTACAGTTACAAGAAACCAATGCGTAGGACTACAAAACAAATGCACAGTTTGATCCCAGGTTAGGGTTTAGGTAGACTTTATACAAGTATAACATTTAAGTATAAGTTTCTTATACTTTAAGTTATACCTGTATAAAGGGTTTAGGTACCTTCCAGGATGATTGGGATAGGTTTCAAATTCATGGGAGTCAAGATACAATTTCTAATTTTGAGCTTTCTTAAAAATTCAGACTTAGCCAAATTTCAGGCACATGAGACTTTTTCCTAGATTTTTGAAATAAGCTATGGAATTTTGTGTCAATGCATGTGGGAAGTTTTATGTTGTGAATTTCTATACATGGTTTTGAGTTTAAGCTTTTGTTCATACTTGGCTTTTGATAAAGTCCGTAATATAAGGTCAGAACTTGTTCAGGTGGCTTGAGTGCACCGGAGGGTTTCCTAGACCTATGAGATGGATCATTTTGAGATTATTTGAGGTTTTCATGGTTTGTGTGTGTGTGGGTAAGGGGATAGGAACCTTAAGTGAGTGTCTCACCATAGGTGTTGGAACCCTAAAGTGGTTGCCAGGCGATCCTATGGGTGGGTTTGTAAAAAGTGATAACCTTAAAAATTAACCTGGGAAGGGGGGATTCAAAAGATAATGAAAGAGAATATAATAATTGCCACATAGACTTGATTGGAGTAGCGGGACCAGGGATAACTATCAGGATGGATCCCTATTCATAAAGGGGGGACCGGGGTCACATGGTTGCCAAGAAGGATCCCAATATACAGGTTGTGTGATGACACTCACTTAGGTGGTATCCTAGAACCTTTACCTCTATGTTATAGTATGATGATATTCTATGTTCTTTTGAGTCTTGGATTTCTTTATCTTCTGAGCCTTAGATTGCTTAGGGCCTTGTGAGTATCTTGGTTCTATCTCCTAACATGGGGGGTGGAACCTCACCAGTTCCACATGGTTGGGTGGAAAAAATCTTTTGAGGTCCTATTCATGGTTTGTGATTTGGATGCGTTCAAATTTATGTTTTGAAGTAGATATTTGTATTTTGTATTATGTATTCTTGAAAGGAAAGATGAAAAGATATGTTGTAATGCCTTTGGGTCATTTATGTACTTTTTATTATTATGAGATCTATTATCAGAAATATGTAATTGAAAAGAAAAGCAATGTAATTGGGAGGGATAGTTCTAGGCTTTGTTTCAAGGGTTGCTATTTGAAAGACTAAAGTTGTAAATGTATATTGTAATGTTGAAGGATCTTTTCTATCTCTCCTATGTTGCAATGGAAGAAAATGTTTATTATGTTAAGGTTAAAATGAAATTTGTAATGAATAGCTATTCAATGTGTAGGAAGGAGAAATGAACTTAGTATATAAAGTATGGAATATGATTGTAAATGAAATGTTATTTTCTTACCCTATCTCTTAGTTCTAAAATGTGAAAGTAAAGAAAGGAAATGAAATTTAATATGGATAAGTAATGTAAAGATGTTAGCGAATGAATTCATTAAGGGAACCTTAAGGAATGTAAATGTGAAGTAGTAATGATGTAATGTAATGAAAAAATTTGTTAGTTGCAATTTTTGGTCATAAGACCTGATTCCTTATGGGTTCCCTGGTGGGGACATTACACATACAAAACCAAGTTTATTGACTCAAAATACAATCTAAGAAAGGTGAAATTAATGTATTAAAATTAAGCTTAATGAAGTTAGAAAATAATGCACTAAGTTAACTTATTACCTAGTTAAGTGTTCCTGAAGGGTCATCTCTTTACTTCAGGGTCTCCAATAGTGCTTCATGATCAACAGTACTAATAGTCCAAAGTTCTTTTATCTTTGGTATTCCTTGATGCTTTGACAACTTGAAATTTGTTGCTATAACAAGGTGTGAATACATGAGAATAGTTTTGTGCTTCTCGTAGTCTTCAAATGCGTGAATTCCATTCTTTCTAATCATGTATGTTTGTAGCCATGTTCCCACAACAACAACTAAACCAGTAGGATATGTGAACCCATCACCATCTATCATCAATTGTAAAAGCTTCTATTTACCTTGTACATAATGTGCTAACCAATAATCTGACCTCTCATCATTCCCCTATGATGCAACCAATGAAAAAACATCTCCTGGCTTTAGAAGATCTAAAAGATGGTCATACTCAACTGAAGTGTCCATGTCATCATTTCTTATAGAGAGTGTTAAAGATAAAGGATTTAGATACTATGGAACCCATGTATCCACCCACTCACTTGACTCACAATGATCCAAATCATACTGAAAACACATGGGGCAAAAACAAGCCAACTCTCATGTCCAAATGGTCCATGTACTACTATTGGAGCTCCGAAATGAATGCATTTTTGAAGAGTATTTCACTATTTGAAAATCCAATCTATCTCCTATAGTTCACTCCTCAACCAACCAAAAGAATCTATGCACTATAGAATCAAGAGTCCCCCCTTGTGACAATGCTAAAGTACACCAATCAACAATAGAATGAGCATCAAGAAGTACAACACCTAAAATCCTCAATTGCTCCTTAACTAGAGCCCTCTTCACACACGCACCTACTCCATCACGCTCCCCTTTCCCATGGCCTGAATAAAAAAAACTCCAAATATGAGGTACATTTCTCTCCACGTGCATTCTACACAACCAATAAAACATTCTAGCATTCTTAAATTGACCGGTGCAATTATCCAACCAAATGAGATGCCTATCCATAGCAATACCATTGTCTTGCAAGAAGTCAAAATAGTTCTGGAAACAATGTTGAACAAACTCATGAGAGTGAGACCTGTCGTCACTCATATAAAAATGGTACTCTCTAATTATCTTTCGCTCATCTTTTGTGCTATCAGTGGAATGTCTATATGTGATGTGCACAAAAATAGCAACCTGAATGGAATTGTAATATTGAGCTTGAGTCTCATTTTGGGGCTGCAATGTATAGTTCTCTGCAAAGTCTACAATGGATATAACAGTTCTAATGGGGAAAGTGTCCTTACACGTCTTGAATTGTGGATCCAACCATTGAGACCTGTGACTATGCCTTGCATATTTGTAAAAAATATTTGTCTTGAAATTTGATATAAAATCAGCAACATTGTATTCTTTTGCAACTAACTCACATCTAGAGCCTTCACCTCCACTCTTCAATGTATATTTCACTGTTTCATATACCTTTTTTTGGATGAGTGTCTTTCTAAAATTGTGTTCTAAACCCTCATGAAAACATGTTCTAAACTTGGACAAGCCACCACATTCTGAGCACTTGGCATTTAAGCAATCCTTTTTATAAAATAAACAACCATCATCTCTATGACATAAAAATTGATCTAGCAAGTCTCTTGATGATTTTAGAAGACCACTTGCACCACAATCCTCTAGCATTTCATTAGTATGCAAAGTAGAATGAATGGACTTTAATAATTCATGATGCATTGAAAACTCAACATGATATTTGCAACAACATGTATTCCAAATCTTAAGGGGTACACAATAAAATGGCTTCACAGATTCAAAAGACCTTTGTGATATTTTCAATGTTGGATGTGTCTCACAAATTTTTTTATACAACATTGTTTGACTTACCTCCACATAATGTTTAGGATGTGGAGTGCGGTCTCGATTTCCAACTCTCAATTTCAAGACATCCTTCACATTTGGTGACACTCTTGAGTTAGCATCCCAAAATCCTTGAATTT
This sequence comes from Chamaecyparis obtusa, assembly GCA_027943335.1. Taxonomy (NCBI): domain Eukaryota; kingdom Viridiplantae; phylum Streptophyta; class Pinopsida; order Cupressales; family Cupressaceae; genus Chamaecyparis; species Chamaecyparis obtusa. The sequence continues at coordinate 217,799 of BSBK01001569.1, read as the reverse complement.
CATCCTTGACAAAATTTGTTAGCTTCTTATCAAAACATGGGAGTCTCCCACCATAAGCCCATGTATCAATTTGAAGCAGATCATCAAGTCTTTCTCTTCTTGCAAGTGCTCTACCCAAAGTTTTATGGTCTATATTGAAGTCAACACAAGTTTGTCTCATCAAATGAGCCTTTCTCAACTGATGACTTACTAAGGAGGTTGTAATAACCCTCCGAGAAACTCTCTTGTCTTTTTCTCTACTAGTCTTCCCAATGCTATTGAGAACACTGAAAAGATTCTTCACAACAATGGCATTTCTCCCCATTTTCTTGTTCACATGAATCTTCAATTTCACAAGCACAGGTCTCATCTTTTGTGTCTTTAACAACTGCACAAAAATTTGACATTTCTCAACCAATGTCTTATTTCCAAAAAATTGATCATAAAGTCTTGAAGCCCACAACCTAACGGTTCTATGTGACCTATTTCCTTCCCAATTATTCATAATGTTCTCCTCAATTTCAATTAACCATTTAGGTGTTCTTGAAAGCCCCAAATTTGAAGATTGATTATCTTTATTGCAAGGGACTTCATTTCAAATATAATTTGGAGATGTGTAACGTTCATGTGGTTCTTGTGAAACATTTTCATTCCCCAAGTCTACATTTTCAATCTCCATCTATACATTTTCATCTTCATTCCATTCGTTGTCATTCCCCAAATCTATGTTTTCATTCACAAAATTAATTTCCATATTATTTTCAAATTCAACATCCTCTTCACTTGTAACTACATTTACGAGGTCACCTTGATTAATGTTTAACATACCTTCTCTCCTTCTTCGGTGATTTTCCCTATATGCTTGAATTTCTTCATTCAGCACTTTCCTCGTCCGTTTAGCTTTTCAACAACTGCTGCTTCCCATGGTGAGACAACAAGTTGATAAAAAAACAAAAAATGGGCCCCAAATCACATTTTTTCTTCCTGCAACCCGTGAAAAATTCTAAAATCCTATGCTTCTTTGGTCTCTGGGGATAGGCAATATTTTTGTCAAATATGACCAATCAAAAATTGAGTACCTGATATTTCTAGGCAGATGAAAAAAAGGGCGGGAGAAAATGAAAAAATTTAACTTATACATATAAAATGGGGTATATATATATCTATATATGTATATATATACATATATATATATATATATATATATATATATATATAATGTATATTATATATATACTAATGTATTATATATTTAATGTATATAATATATACTAATGTATATAATGTATATTCCAATGTGTCCATAGGGGTCATGCAGACTTCCTAGGGGTCCTAACACATGATAAGGTGTAATAGGCCCCTAGGAAGTCCCCATGACCCATTTTGACCCATTTGTATGCTCAAGTGTGTCCGAAGGGATCGTAGGACCCCTTAAGACACACTTGAGCATTCCAATGTGTCCATAGGGGTAATGTGGAGTTCTTAGGGGTCCTAATGCGTGATAAGGCCTACTAGGACCCCTAGGAAGTCCCCATGAGCCCTTCTAAAACATTTGAATGCTCAAGTGTGTCTGAAGGGGTCATAGGACCCCTTAAATATACTTGAGCATTCCAATGTGTCCATAGGGGTCATGGGGACTTCCTAGGGGTCCTAACACATGATAAGGTGTACTAGGACCCCTTAAGACACACTTGAGCATTCCAATGTGTCCATAGGGGTCATGTAGACTTCCTAAGGCTCCTAACATTTGATAAGGTGTACTAGGACCCCTTGGAAGTCCCCATGACCCCTTCTGACACATTTGAACACTCAAGTGTGGTCGAAGGGGTCATATGACCCCTTAAGACACACTTGAGAATTCCAATGTGTCCATAGGGGTCATGCGGACTACCTAGAGGTCCTAACATGTGATAAGGCGTACTAAGACACCTAGGAAGTCTAGGCATGACCCCTTCTAACACTTTTGAATGCTCAAGTGTGTTTGAAGGGGTTGTAGGACCCCTTAAGACATGCTTGAGCATTCCAATGTGTTGATAGGGGTCATGTGGACTTCCTAGGGGTCCTAATGTGTGATAAGGCATACTAGGACCCCTAAGAAGTCCCCATGATCCCTTTTGACACATTTGAATGCTCAAGTGTGTCCAAAGGGGTTGTAGGACACCTTAAGCCACACTTGAGCAGTCCAATGTGTCCATAGGGGTAATGGAGACTTCCTATGGGTCCTAACATGTAATAGGGTGTTATATGACCCCTAAGAAATCCCCATGACCCCTTCTGACACATTTGAATGCTCAAGTGTGTCTGAAGGGGTCGTAGGACCCCTTAAGACACACTTGAGAATTCCAATGTGTTCATAAGGGTAATGCAGACTTCCTAAGGCTCCTAACACATGACAAGGCATACTAGGACCCCTAGGAAGTCCCCATGACCCCTTCTAACACATTTGAATGCTCAAGTGTTTCTAAAGGGGTCGTAGGACCCCTTAAGACACACTTGAGAATTCCAATGTGTCCATAGGGGTCATGCAGACTTCCTAGGGGTCCTAACATGTTATAAGGTGTACTAGGATGCCTAGAAAGTCCCCATGACCCCTTCTGACACATTTGAATGCTGAACTATATCCAAAGGGGTCGTAGGACCCCTTAAGACACACTTGAGCATTCTAATGTGTCCATAGGGGTCATGCAGACTTCTTAGGGGTCCTAACATGTGATAAGGCATACTAGGACCCCTAGGAAGTCTGGGCATGACCCCTTATAACACATTTGAATGCTCAAGTGCATCTGAAGGGGTCGTAGGACCCATTAAGACACACTTGAGAATTCCAATGTGTCCATAGGGGTCATGTGGACTTCCTAGGGGTCCTAAAGCATGACAAGGTGTACTAGGACCCCTAAGAAGTCCCCATGACCCCTTTTGACACATTTGAATGCTCAAGTTTGTTCGGAGGGGTCGTAGGACCCCTTAAGACACACTTGAGCATTCTAATGTGTCCATAGGGGTCATGTAGACTTCCTATGGGTCCTAACATGTGATAAGGAAAACTAGGGCCCCTAGGAAGTCCCCATGACCTGTTATGACATATTTGAATGGTCAAGTGTGTTTGAAGGGGTCGTGGGATGCCTTAAGACACACTTGAGCATTCTAATATGTCCATAGGGGTCATGTGGACTTCCTAGGGGTCCTAACATGTGATAAGGCATACTAGGACCCCTCGGAAGTCCCCATGACCCCTTTGGACACATATGAATGCTCAAGTGTGTCTGAAGGAGTCATAGGACACCTTAAGAAACACTAGTGCATTCTAGTGTGTCCATAGGCATCATGGGGACTTTTTAGGGGTCCTAACATGTGATAAGGCATACTAAGACACCTAGGAAGTCCCCATGACCCCTTTTGAAACATTTAAATGCTCATGTGTGTCCGATGGAGTCCTAGGACCCCTTGAGACACACTTAAGCATTCCAATTATTTCATAGGGGTCATGGGGACTTCCTAGGGGTCCTAGTACATCATGTGTTAGGACCCCTAGGAAGTCCCCATGACCCCTTCTGACATATTTCAACACTCAAGTGGGTCTTAAGGGGTTGTAGGAACCCTTAAGACACACTTGAGCATTCCAATGTGTCCATAGGGGTCATGGGGACTTCCTAGGGGTCCTAACGTGGGATAAGGCATACTAGGAACCCTAAGAAGTCCCCATGACCCCTTCTGACACACTTGAACACTCAAGTGTGTCTAAAGGGGTTGCAAGACCCTTAAGACACACTTGAGAATTGAAATGTGTCCATAGGGGTCATGGGGACTTCCTAGGCATCCTAACACGTGATGTACTAGGACCCCTAGGAAGTCCCCATGACCTCTTTTGACACATTTGAATGCTCAAGTGTGTTAGAAGGGGTTGTAGGACCCCTTAGGACACACTTGAGAATTTGAATGTGTCCATAGGGGTCATGGGGACTTCATAGGGGTCTTAACATGTGATAAGGCATAATAGGACCCCTAGGAAGTCTCGATGATCCCTTCTGACACATTTGAATGCTCAAGTGTGTCCGAAGGGGTCGTAGGACCCCTTACGACAAACTTGAGCATTCCAATGTGTCAATAAGGGTTATGGGGACTTCCTAGGGGTTCTAATGCATGATAAGGCATACTGGGACCCCTAGGAAGTCCCCATGAATGCTTTTGACACATTTGAACACTCAACTGTGTCCGAAGGGGTTGTAGGACTGCTTAAGACACATTTGAGCATTCTAATGTGTCCGTAGGGGTCATGGGGACATCCTAGGGGTCCTAACATGTGATAAGGCATACTAGGAACCCTATCAAGTCCCCATGACCCCTTCTGACACATTTGAATACTCAAGTGTGATTATAGGGGTTGTATGACCCCTTAAGACACACTTGAGCATTCCAATGTGTCAATAGGGGTCATGTGGACTTCCTAGGGGTCCTAACATTTGATAAGGCATGCTAGGACTACTAGGAAGTCCCCTTAACCTATTTTGACATATTTGAATGCTCAAGTGTGTCCAAAGGGATCATAGGAGCCCTTAAGACACACTTGAGCAGTCTAATGTGTCCATAGGGGTCATGGGGACTTCCTAGGGGTCCTAACATGTGATAAGGTGTACTAGGACCCCTAGGAAGTCCCCATGACCCATTTTGACATATTTGAACACTCAAGTGTGTCTGAAGGGGTCATATCACCCCTTAAGACACACTTGAGCATTGAAATATGTCCATAGGGGTCATGGGGATTTCCTAGGGGTCCTAACATGTGATAAGGCATACTAGGACCACTAGGAAGTCCCCATGACCCCTTCTAACACATTTGAATGCTCAAGTGTGTCTAAAGGGGTCATAGGACCCCTTAAGATACACTTGAGCATTCCAATGTGTCTATAGGGGTCATCGGGACTTTGTAGGGGTCCTAACATGTGATAAGGCATACTAGGACCCCTAGGAAGTCCCCATGACCTATTTTAACACATTTGAATGCTCAAGTGTGTCCGAATGGGTTCTAGGACCTCTTAATACACACTTGAGCATTCCAATGTGTCCATAGGGGTCATGGGGACTTGCTAGGGGTCCTAACACGTGATAAGACATACTAGGACCCCTAGGAATTCCCCATGACCCATTTTGACACATTTGAATGCTCAAGTGTGTTTGAAGGGGTCGTAGGACCCCTTAAGACACACTAAAGCATTCTAATGTGTCCATAGGGGTCATGGGGACTTCCTAGGGCTCCTAATATGTGATATGGTGTTCTAGGACCCCTAGGAAGTCCCCATGACCCCTTCAGACACATTTGAATGCTCAAGTGTGTTCGAAGTCATCGTAGGACCCCTTAAGACACACTTGATCATTCCAATGTGTCCATAGGGGTCATGGGGACTTCCTAGGGGTCCTAACATGTGATAAAGCATACTAGGACCCCTAGGAAGTCCCCATGACCCCTTTTGACACATTAGAATGTTTAAGTGTGTTCGAAGGGGTCGTAGGACCCCTTAAGGCACACTTGAGCATTCCAATGTGTTTATAGGGGTCATAGGGACTTTCTAGGGGTCCTAACACGTGATAAGGCCTACTAGGACCTGTAGGAAGTCCCCATGACCCCTTCTGATACATTTGAATGCTCAAGTGTGTCCGAAGGGGTTGTAGGACCCCTTAAGACACACTTGAGCATTCCATTGTGTCCATAGGGGTCATGGGGACTTCCTAGGGGTCCTAATATGTGATAGGGCATACTAGGACCCCTAGGAAGTCCCCATGACCCCTTCTAACACATTTGAATGCTCAAGTGTGTCTGAAGGGGTCGTAGGACCCCTTAAGACACACTTTAGCATTCCAATGTGTCCATAGGGGTCATGCAGATTTTGTAGGGGTCCTAACATGTGATAAGGCATACTAGGACCCCTAGGAAGTCCCCATATCCCCTTTTGACACATTGGAACACTCAAGTGTGTCCAAAGGGGTCGTAGGACCCCTTAAGAAACACTTGAGCATTCCAATGTGTCCATAGGGGTGATGGAGACTTCCTTGGGGTCCTTACACATGATAAGGTGTAGTAGGACCCCTGAGAAGTCCCCATGACATGTTTTGGCACATTTGAATGCTCAAGTGTGTCTGAAGGGGTCATACAACCCCTTAAGACACACTTGAGCATTCAAATGTGTCTATAGGGGTCATGGGGACTTCCTAGGGGTCTAACATGTGATAATGCATACTAGGACCCCTAGGAAGTCCGGGCATGACCCCTTTTGACACATTTGAATGCTCAAGTGTGTTTGAAGGGGTTATAGGACCCCTTAAGACACATGTGATGTGTCAAAGGTGTCCATAGGGGTCATGGGGACTTCTTAGGGGTCCTAACATGTGATAAGGCATACTAGGACCCCTAGGAAGTCCCCATGACCCCTTTTGACACATTTGAATGTGCAAGTGTGGCCGAAGGGGTCGTAGGACCCCTTAGGACACACTTGAGGGTTCCATAGGAATTCATAGGGGTCTCTCTCTCTCTCTCTCTCCACCTCTAGTGAACTATTCTTCAAAGCCTCCATTTTTGTGTAGCTAGGGTTTATGGTGCCTATAAAAGGCACAACTATGCCCTTGTAGGGACTCATGCTCATGATTGGAATCATATTATTTTCATGCATTCCTTGACATTTAATATAAAGATTTAGCTGGCTACCTTTAAAGACCTAAAAGAAATGAAAAAGAAAATTTAGGCCAAAAATACATACCGCATTTTGTATGTAGTACCATCAGCTTCAACAATCTAGCCAGCTTCCTCTATTAAGGCATGAAGAACTTCATTAATGTTTGCTCTAGGAGGAAGATTATAATTTCCATATTTCTGCAAGCCCTAAAATATTTTCATCCTTATTGCTCTCCACCTCCACTCTCTCAATTTAGTCCTCTCCCTCTCTGTTGCACTCAGCTTAGCCATCCTTACCTACTATTTAACAGAGATTCTCCAAAATCAGTATACAAAGGCATCCTACATGAAAAAATGAAAAGTTTCCCAAAGAATATCCACAATTTGTATACAAAAGCATCATACAAGAAAAATGACAAAAAATTAATAGCTCTAAAAGGTAAAATTTATCATTAACATCGGTAGTACCAAGGTCATACCCGCTATCAAATCCTGGCCTATGATGTGTAAAATGAGCAAAGAAAGTGAAAAGAAAGGGAAGTATGGATCAACTAGCGAAGGTGCATTAAATTGAATCAATATCATAATATATGCAGAAAATACTGTTACGGACAAAAATATTTGCATATTAATAGGAAAGAGTGGGAAGAGGTTCTTGGACCCATGATAGAAGTTACAGATAAGGAGGAAGAGCTAGGGAGGGGAAAGTGGCAAAGGAAAGAAGTAAGATATGTGTGTAAGCCTATGTCACATGATAATGATGAGTACTCACCATTTGCTAGTAGCTCAAGTAGTGACAGAAGCTCTTCAGTGCACATGTACACTGACACAAAAAATTAAGATAGAGAAGTAACAAGTGCTGTAGAATTATCCATAGAGCAATGTGAAATGAAGCCTCAAATTGGTTCATTAGCAGGCAAAGAATGTGGTCATGCACTTCATTCTAGCACCACAAATATTTCTATTAGAAATGCATATTCATCAATGACCTTGCATTTAGGACACTTGGGAAACCAAGTTACTCATGTTGGGCGTTATCCCTCAAATGTAAGTTCATTGCCACCTTTGGCTAGGTAGTCTCACTCCTCATTTTACAACAAAGGGCAGCCATCTATGGTTCAAGGTTTTAATTCAGCTGACAAGTGGAGAGCTTCTCAAGGTACTGATCTCTTTTGTAGAGAAGTTCTTGATTAATCTCAAGGTTCTCATTTAGGTGACCAACACCTTGGAGGTCCACAAATAGATCCATTGATTTCCCAAATTGGTAAAAGGGTAGATGCAATTTTGGAAAGAGTATCCCAATTGAAGAGAAATGGAAATTCTAGTGAGCATAAATTTATTGCAGATCTAATGGCTGTATCTCCTCCACTGAAAAATATGACGTCTTCCAGAGAGTTGAGTTTAAATGGAAACCGTCTATCCCCAAACATGCCCTAGTCAAGCAGATGAACGAGATGTTGCTTGAGTAAAGAAGATAGTGGTTTATTAAACCATCTGCATTATCCCACTTGCTATTAGTTACTACTTTTTGAGCAGCTTGATAGCTGCTTCTGTGTGGGATTTTTGTAATATATAATGTCCTCATGCAAGTACATGCCAATTTTTGTAAACATTTTCTATTGTAAAGGGTTAGTGAGCAATATCAAAGAAAAGGTTCTTGCATGTATTATTTAGACACATATCAATTAGGAAACCATTTTTCTCCCATTACATGGCAGAAATGCCTAGATTCACTTTGTTAGTATCAATAGGCAGCAAGATGAGGGAAGAAATATTTGTAAAGAGGAAGTACAAATGTTACTGTCCAAAACCATTTGGAGAGTAATATTCTTTTCCTGATTGTAATAAGAAACTCAAAATGCAGAAGACAACAAATAGCTGGGGCATTTATTTCCTATAAACTGATGTGTTATTTTAAAATGGTGTTGACTGAAATTTATGAACATATGTCAAATATACATTTTTTCTAGAATTTGAAATAGAACCAATGGTAATATAATCAAATTTGTGAATTTCACATCCAATCATTGGATGTTAATCAAAAGTACAACATAGTAATATTTTTGAACCGATAAACAATCTTAGTCTTACTTCAAACCTACTCCCATGTATGTGGGTTCTTGGAGGTATCTACTAAACAATGTGTGGATCTGTAATGTCCCTATCTAGGACCTTACTCACTTTTCTTAAAACTTAGGTAATTAGAATTTGGATTTCTAATGCATGCTGTGATATTATTTAAGTTTGCCTTGCTCCTTATTGATTAATATTTTAATGAATTGGTTATCCTTCCCCTTCTCTCTCTTGTACTCTCTCCCCTTACCCTTCTCTCTCTCTCTCTCCTACTTTGTCCCCTTACCCTTCTCTCTCTCTCCTACTCTATCCCCTTCCCATTCTCTCTCTCTCTCTCTCTCTCTCTCTCTCTCTCTCTCTCCCCTTCCCCTTCTCTCTCCTACTCTCTCTCCTTCCCCTTCTCTCTCTCTCCTACTCTCTCACCCCTTCCCCTTCTCTCTATCTCTCCTACTCTCTCCCCTTCCCCTTCTCTCTCTCTACTACTCTCTCTCTCTCTCTCTTCTCACCTTCTCATTCTCTCTCTTCCTCTCTTTGCCCCCGCCACCTTCTCAATCTCTCTCTTCCTCAATGGCTGCCCATGAATATTTTAAATGGTTTATTGATTCCTTTGCTTCTTTCAATGGCCATCCATGATTTTTTTGCAATCTTCCAACCTTTTGTACATAGTTGTAAAATACATATTAATATATTATATATAAAATAATATATAATGTAACATTTAATATTAATATATATTAAATAATATTTAATGTAAAATGTATATTATATAATATTTAATATATAATTGATATTATATAATATTTAATATATATCTAATATATAGTTTTTGATATATAATATATCATATGAAGGATGGAGAAATGGGAGGGAAAATTGAAAAATCAAAATTCTGCCGGCATTTTTGGGTACCCAAAAATATCCAGTACCCGATTAGGCTCGGCATTGCTTTGTGCACCAAACCTACATGGTCAACTATTGAAATGTCTCAAAAATGTGTTTTTCCCCTATTTCTTTGAGTTCGAGACTTTGACCATGTAGCTGATGAATTTTTTTTCACCTAAATTTCATGAAATGAAAAGGGTGTCTTAAGGAGATTATCAACTTTCTATCGATATAATTATTTTCAAATTTTGAATTCGGTAAGTAATTATTAGTTATTTTCTAATTGAGTTACCTCTAAAGTGCTGATTTATATACTGATTGAAAAATGACTATAACTTTCAGATGGTATAACATTTTTGAAATCCAAAAAATGTGTCACATTCTATGCTTCACCTACTATAAGGAAAAAAAATAAAATTTGAATTTTGTAAAGTTTTGAATGAGTTAAGATGGTCAGACATGGGAGTTTTTTTAATTCTGAAAACATTGTAGCAGAAAATTCATAATTAATTATTTTTTTGGATTAAAATTATAAAAAAATATGCATCACATCTGGGCATGAGCCTACTACTTATATATAAAATCTTATAATAAAATATTATCATTTGATTATGATTAAGGTGCCTTGTTTGCACCCGGTTCAAGGTATGGAAAAATTGAATATTGTTCCATAATATAAACTTGGAAGAATACTTTCCTGATGATTTCTGAGTCTCTGCCAATCCATTTGGCCACTTTCCCAAGCCAATTCCAATTCAGATTTATGCACATTTCACTATTTTAAATTCTCAATATTACTAACAGGCTAACTTCGGCATTTGATTGTAATCGGCCACTTGATCTTTTGGGCGAGTTGATTATGGATCTATATACTTTGCAATGCCCAAGTTTCTAGATCTTGAAGGTTTCAGTGGGTGAGTTTTTTGAGCCAGTTCTGGAGGTAACTTATGCAGATTTGGCAGTGTAGGCTAAGTTAATGTTTCTGAAAGGCCAAGTTTGATCATTAAAATCTTTTGGTTCGGGTCTTATCGTGTCTTCTCCTTTGGTGTATGTGTTTATATGTTGGAGGTGAGCCTGTACTCAGGATGGTGTGTTCCGGTGGGGTCTTTGGGTCAGTTTTCAAAGCCATCTCCAGAGGCTAATTGGTTTTATTTGGCAGTAGTCTTATAAAATGAGTAATTGTGTTTGCTAAGGAACGTAGGATCCTTTATTTAGTTGTCGAAAAAGTAAAATTGTGGTAGAGTGATGTGCAGGAACTTTCCATTTTAAAAAAGTTGCAAATTCATGACACTTTACTCAAAGAGATTCCAGATTTGGGAAAATTAAATAACATGGAAAAGTTAGTTTCACATGCTGGGTACATCCAAATGGATAGTTGGTCTATATTAAAGTCTATCAAAATGAATCTTCTTAGTTTAAAGATGATGGGCTCGACATTAATAGGGGAATTAGTGTGCAATGACACTACAAAGGGGACTATATGTAAGTCTTTAGTTATCTTGATATCGAATTACTTTGGAGGTAGATGGATTTTGAAAGCATGGAGTCTGCCCATCAGTTTGAAATTGCAATATGAACATGAAAGGGATGCTAATGCATTGATGGGTAGTTTTGTTTGTAGGAAGCTTACACATTAAGGATAACTCCTAAACTAATGAAATGGTGCTTAGGTGGGGGCTTCCAGCTAGTCAAAAAGGAGGGTGCATGTGGAGATGATGGAGGCAACATAAGGAACTAAGGATAAGAGCTGGAGGCACGTTATGGGAGGTTGTCTGCATGCTAATTGGTTGTTACGTGAGAAACCAGTCACCATAGGGGGGCAAGTTTGTTCACATTTACACAATGCTTTGCACAGGGGCTCACACACCATTTGAAAAAAGGCATGTGCCAAGTGTAAAGAGGGAGACTTGCATATGTAAGAAGACCTGCGTAAGTAAATGGTAGGATTACACAATGTAATGGGACTCACCCATGGAGATTGAAAATCCTGCGCATGAGCAAAGAAAGAATATTGGAAATAGGTTGTGTATTGTGGGAAAAATGATCCCACATGCACTATATTTCAATAAAATTTCATTTTGAAAGGAATAGCATTTGGTATATGGTATGAAGTGAAAGTGAGAGGAAGGTCTATGTGGGGCCAGCCAGTGCACGCTATCTAGGCACACACTGCGAGACTTTTAGACAAGTGTATTATATTTCAATATGAAACTTAGTCCCATATTGATCCCAGAGTGGCCATTTTAGGTGCTTAAATGAAACAACACTCGCATAAGAGAATAGATGAAACTACCACATGCTCTGTGCACGCGAGCGCTTGGAGACTGCCTCAGGAAGCATGCTAGTGGGCCTACAGGTAAGGTAATTTTGTAGATAGGTGATGATGATGACATGGATAGAGGAGACATGTGGCACCTAGTCATGTAATTGTGAGATCAAACTGGTAGTTAGTGAAACATTTAGCGATTCAAAGGTGGCGGTCAGTTAGCCACAATTGCTAGGTCGCTGAATGGCTAGCGATTCGCATGATAAATCCAAAGATTCAGAGAACGCTTAGTCACCAGGTCACCAGATTCCTGGTAGTTAAGCCCTAACCATTCAATGATCACATGACTAGTAGTCACGTGATCTCCAAGTCTGTGGTAGTCGAGACAAGACATTTTGAGATTACAAGACTGAAGGCTTGTCACTAGTTCTCCAGATTTAACTCAAGGTCAAAAACCCATTCAGAGATTCAGAGATTGAAGCGATCGCCCAATCGCCAGATTTGACCAGGGTTAAGGAGTTGATTTAGAGCTTATGAGATCAATGATAGTCATCCATTCTCCAAATAGAGGTGGTCAACCCAGTGTTAGTCCGAGCATCCAATTGGTTGGCGACAAGTGGTGCATCCTAATGGCCTCTATGGTAAAAGTGCAGAAATGATTTAAAAAGCCAGATTTAAAAGAATTTAAAATATGACATAGTTTGCACATTGGAAATAAGCCCAAAAATTTAAATGATGACCCTGCTCATAGATTTAATGCCTAGAGGTTCAATTTTTATTCGAACATAGGCATGTGATATGTTTTCAAAAATGGCAAGGAATGAGGAATCTTTTGGAAATCATTATTTTTAGTTTCAGATAAGCAAGAAAGAGTAATAAGGGATGAAATTTCGAGATCAAAATCAAGTTTGTTTGAAAAATGATTGCAGGCATGAGAATTAGTTGAAGAGGAATCAGTTGCAGATCAGGTGAGAGGAATATTAGAGATATTTTGAGGTTGAGTGGACAGCTGTCAGTTATGTGTAACTGACCTTCTTTTCCTATATCTCTGGTTTTTCTCTCTATTGTAAAAGATGATGAAAATTTTACTATAAGGAGAGGCTTTGACTCCATTTTTTATTTTCTTGGGAATTTTTTTAGATTTGGAATGTATTGATACATTGAATTTCTACCTGAATACATTGGAATTCCCTTGCATATTTGTGCTGTATTTTTGCCTAAATTCTGAAGCTTTTGTGTGTTGAATCTATAAGGCAGTTTTAGTGCACCATTTACAAGGTATCTGTGATTTTAATCTCTAGTTCCTTTCAAGGAAAGGGTAAAATATTTAGGTTAATCTCTGAGAGCTCATGATCAAGATTTTTGCAAGAATTTGATGATTAAATGTGTTTAAGAGAGGGTGATTTGTAAGGCACTTCATCTAGGTTCTGGATGATTTTCACTTAGGAGTTCTCTGTAGATGTATGTTTTCTCTTCATGACTCTCTGCCCTAGAATAAGGCACTGGTCAATCCTCAATTTGTAGGATTTCATCATCAAAAAAACTTAAAATATTATTTACTTTCATGTATGTTTGGAAGGGTTGATACGATTAGGTTTGTATCTAGGATACTGACTATTGTTGTAATACTTTGAATAAATAGATCTGAATAGATACACCCACCTATAGCTAAGAGCTTGAAGTGAAGAAGGACTTCATCCTTGTTAATTAGTCTTTTCTTGCTTGAGTCAGGAGTTTAGGAATCAAAGAGTTCTATCTAAGCACTCAGGGCTTGTATGTTAGGATTTAGTAAGAAAAATAGCTCACATGTCCAATGTCTCTTATTGCTGCTGCGGTCTGCTTTACCACTAGAAATTCTTTTTTTGACATTCCTGTATCCTTAATAATTTTCTTGATAGTGCTTTCCACTCTTTTCTTTGATAACTTTTATTCTTGTAGAGACTTTGCGGAGTTAAAGTTCTCCTCATAAGTTCCAAATCTAGAACTTCTTGCATCCAATTTTCTTTTAAGAAATTTGTTCATATATTCTTCTATCTCATTTTCAGATACTTCATATCCAAGTGGATCTATGAATTCTACTCTAGGTTCAATTGCTTCAAAAAAAGTAAAGTCAGTGTCAACCATGAAACATATTTCATCTTTGTAATTTTCTACTATAGCCTGAGGTATCCTTGATATTTTCTTCATTTGACTCTAAAATGTTTTCATCATTACCAAGGTTGCACTTTCATTAACCTTGTCTATAGGGTGTCTTAGATACACCTTGTTTATTCTATCCATAGTGGTCCTATTATCATTCCAATCTTCGCTAATAGTATATGGAAATCTTATCAACAAATGAAAAAACATGTATATGATCAAAGATGAGAATCTGAATTATGAGTTCTTGGTTTTCTTTATCTTTTCAAGGTTCTCAGACAACTGAATTCTTAAGATTTCACACATATCTGATGAACTACAACTAATTTAGATCCTAATTGAATATTTTGATTAGAGATCACCAAGTTGCTAATTAGATATGTAATATGATTAAATCAGTAATATGTTGTCACTGATGTCAACTAGTTTGACAACACTTATCTTGTAAGTTATAATACCTAAACATCTGCAGAAAAGGAGTAACAGAGATGAAGAACATAAATATCTACATGAGGAAGATGTATATGATAGATGAGGATAAGGAATACATTGGGTGACTTGCTAATGAGTCTATGACCTTATGCTATTGACTTGATTATGTTTCATTCATCTATGATGAGGAAAAGAACTGAAAGACACAAGGCAGTGTGGTCAGTTGATAAAGCATCACAATATACACTGAGTAGTATAGTGTATACTGAGCATAGTATAAACTGATCTTGTATTCACCGACACATTTCTTTGTTAACTGAGTAGGAGAAAAAGAACTAAATGATTAGTTTAGCCGATAAGGATTGATGAGTTGTAAAGTACCTCGAAATTAGAGATGGAGATAATGTTTGTTATGAAGATCAACAGCTAGCATAATTCAAGGAAGATCTAAAGGATGGAATCAAAATGTGTTACAAACACATTAGTCAAGAAAGGTTTAAGCGGCAAAATAGATGAAGGAGAGTAAGAAGAAAAATCTTATGGAGGAGAAGAAAATAGTTTACTTGTTTATTTAAGAGACTAGGGTTTCATTATGAAACTCACGTCGAAAGAAGGAGACTATAGAATTATCACATGAACAACGTTCATGTATGCCTAATCAAACTGGTTAAGGAGAACTAAACTGTAGAGTTTACCAAGTGTCAGAAAGATATTACCGAGCGACAGTAATTCATTGATTGTTATTGGTACAAAATTGATATATTGATCAGAGGATTTGAATGAGCTTAATATAGATCTGAAAATCTGCAATTGAAGTTGTATTGTAATCAAATCACCTACTGTTATAGTTTAACCATTGTATACAAACAAATCTCTTAACAGAGTGGACTAGGAAAGTCTTATATGTATCATTCATAGAATGAACATTATTATCCTATCAATCCCTAGTGAATGTTGGTTGGACAATAATGGTTGGTCTAAAATCCTCTAACAAAGTCACACCTCATAGTGTGTTTGTAACCTTTAATAGGGTTGGGTCTTCACCCACCTCACTTCAAAAGAGTGAACAATTTTTGGGTTGTCAGTCCCAGATGGTTTTTCCCTTCACAAGGTTTCCACGTTAAATATTTTGTGTTATGTGTTCATTGTGGTGATTATTTGTTATCATACTTTACATATTACATGTTGGATTTGATTGGGAATCATTATATGTTATTGATTGGTAATTGGTAAAAGCACATATAGTATAGTATTTTATGCTACCGAGCTACAAAAGTTTAAGTAAATTTTTTTGGATTATACATTTTTATTTGGGACTATGGATAACTGATTCACCCCCCTCTCAATTATTCTAAACATTGGTATCAGAGCATTGGTTGCTTGGAATAGAGTTTTAAGGACTTCATCACAAAGGTCTCAAAATGTTTAAGAGGGAAGTGCCAAAGCTAAAGAAAGATAACTTCACAATATGGAAAATTCGAATGAAGCTGCATATATCCAGAATTGGGAATTCTTCCCTAGATCTGATGGAGAATGGATACCTTGAAGTACCCACTAGTCCCTTGATCCTTGATAAACTAAGAGACAGGCATTAACATAATGTTACTATGATGGAGATTGTTACTGCCTATTCAAATGCCAAATTTGAAGACATCAAGGACTATACTACTGCTAAGAAGATGTGGGATAAACTTGCTCAAGTTTATAGTGGTGATGCAAATGTCAAGAGAGAAAGAGCCGAAAGCTTAAGAGGAAGATTCGATAACATGAAGATGAAAGAAGGTGAAAACATTGTGCAGTACACAAATATAATAAAGGAGGTAGTTCATGCTATTAGAGCATCAGATGGAGTTATTGATGAAGACACTGTGGTAAGAAAAATTCTAAGGACCCTATTGCCTATCTATGCCATCAGAATATTTGCAATTCATGAAAATAGGTTAGCACCTAATAGCACACTCACTCTTGATAGTCTGATTGGAAAGCTTACAATATTTGAACTGAATAATTATGATAATAGTGTTGTACTAAATGTTGAATCCACTTTTATGTCTTCTTTGAAGATTGGTAAGTCTAGTAGCAGAAATAAGAATGATGATAGTGATAGCAATACTGATGATGAGCTTGATGAACTTGAAGCTCTTATGGCCAGAAGGTTGCCTAAAGAAAAAGGAAGGTATAGAGGTAAATTACCTTTAGCATGCTTTAACTATAAAGAAGTTGGCCACATTTTTGCTAGATGTCCACACAAGAAAGATGATGAAAGAAACAAAGACCGATCTGAAGGAAGCTATGGGAGAAGAAACAACAGAGGCTACCGACACTACAATAGAGACAACTGAGACAATAATGATAAAGACAAGAAGTTATGCTACATTACCGAGGAAGAAGATATCACCGATATTGACACTAATGATGATGTGGAGGTAGTAAATTTGTGGAAATAAAGGATGATTCTGAAGAAGATCAAAGGTATGTAGAGACAACACTTATCTCTAAGGTTAATAAAAATGATACATGGATCATAGATTGTGGTTGTACACATCACATGACTGGTGATGAAGAAAAATTTGATTATCTTGAAGAATACAATGGAGGATCTGTAAGAATGGGAAATGATGCACCCTATATGGTAAGAGGTAAAGGATCCCTGATGATAAATGATAGATTAAAATGTGAAAATGCTTATCGGGTAAAAGGATTAAACTATAACTTGCTAAGTGTGGCACAACTGAACAATTCAGGCCACCGAGTTGCTTTTGA
The DNA here is from genome assembly GCA_027943335.1 of Chamaecyparis obtusa. Lineage (NCBI taxonomy): Eukaryota > Viridiplantae > Streptophyta > Pinopsida > Cupressales > Cupressaceae > Chamaecyparis > Chamaecyparis obtusa. The sequence continues at coordinate 200,601 of BSBK01001569.1, read as the reverse complement.
GAGCAAAAAGGTGAAAATATTTGATGATGGAGGAAGACTTGTTGGAACTAGTACACAATCTAGAGGTAATCTATTTTATCTTGATAATGATTAGTCTTCTTGTTTAATGATGAAAGATGAAGATGCATGGTTGTGGCATAAAATGTTATGTCATGTGAATTTTGATAACATGATTAAAATCGGTAAAAAGAAAAGAGTTAGAGGTCTGCCTAACTTGTCAAAGCCTGATCATGTTATGTGTCATGAATTTCAGAAAGGTAAAATGACTAAATCTAGTTTCAAAAGAAAAGATTATTCAACAAAGAAAATACTTGAGTTAGTGCATACCGACCTATGTGGTCCTATGAGAACTCAAAGTTACTATGGAGATAGATATTTTATTCTTTTTATTGATGATTATACTAGGTTGATGATTGTCATGTTCTTGAAAGAAAAATATAAGGCATTCAAGATCTTCAAGTGGTATAAAGAAAAGTAGAAAAAGAGACTGGTAAAGAATTGAAATGCTTAAGATTTGATAGAGGAGGTGAATTTATCTCTGATGAATTTACTAATTTTTGTAATGAGCATGGTATTAAAAGATAGGTCTCTGCACCAAGGACACCACAACAAAATGGCATTACTGAAAGGAGGAATAGGTCAATTATTGACTGTGCAAGGACATTAATGATAGAAAAGAATGTTGCTTAGACATACTAGAGTGAAGTTGTTAGCACTATTGTTTATGTGCTAAACTAAGTACAACTAAAGAAGGACACTAACAAGACACCCTATGAGTTATGGTTAGGACACAAACCCACTGTAAGTTATTTCATGATTTTTGGAAGCAAATATTTTATTTTGAAAGATGAAATAAATGGAAAGTTTGACTCAAAAGGTGATCAAGGGATATTTCTAGGATATTCCAGTAAAAGTAAAGCATACAAGTGTCTGAATAGGGTAACTAATAAAATTATTGAAAGTACTAATGTTGGATTTGATGAGTTTGATGATAAGAATACAAAGGAAAGAAAAAAGGAACTAAAAGACTATAGTAGATTCACTTACATTGAACAACTTGAGTATCTACCGAAGCTGTAGATTGTGACAACCGGTCAGCAGGAAAACAATACCAAGGAACAAGAAAGAGAAACCGATGAGTAGGAAGGACCCACCAAGAAAGAAAATGAACCTGCATAGGATGAACAAGAAAGAAGAGATCAGATACTAGCAAGATTTGTCAGAAGACATCATCTTGAGACACAAATCATTGGCGACAGACAAGCTGACATGCAAACAAGGAGTAAAACAAGACAAGGTACATGTCTAGTTTGTGAATATGAACCAAAGAATGTAAAATTTGCATTATAAAATGATGAATGGGTTAATGCAATGAAAGAGGAAATAGAACAAATAGAGAAGAACAAAACCTAGAGTTTAGTACCTAGACCTAAGGACAAGAATGTTATCGGTACTAAGTGGATATTCAGAAATAAGCAAAATGAGAATGGAGAGGTAACAAGGAACAAAGCCAGATTAGTATGCAAGGGATATGTATAGGAGGAAGGAATAGATTATGGTGAGACATTTGCACCTGTTGCTAGAGTAGAAGGAGTTAGAATGTTACTTGCATATGCTGCACACAAAAAGTTCAAAGTTTACCAAATGGATGTCAAATCAACTTTTCTAAATGGAATACTTGAAGAAGAAGTCTACATAGAACAACCTTAAGGGTTTGTTGATCCAGAACACAAAGATATGGTATGTAGATTACATAAAGCTTTATATGGTTTGAAGCAAGCACTAAGAGCCTAGTATGAGAGGTTGCATACTTATTTGTTAAGTATTGGATTTGTTAGAACAAGTGAGAACAACAATTTGTATATGAAAGGAGATACTGATGATACTATTCTTATTGCTAAAATATTTGTGGATGACATAATATTTGGAGGACAAGATCAAATTTGTAAGTCATTTGCTGATGAAATGAGAAGTGAATTCAAAATGTCTATGTTTGGAGATATTAAGTTCTTTCTAGGACTACAGGTGATTCAATAGAATGATGGTATATTCATCACACAATCTAAATATATCAAGGAAGTATTGAAGACATTTGGCATGGAAGATGCTAAACTTGTGGGAACACCGATGGCTACTAGATGTAAACTAACTAAGGAAGATGAAACTACAGAGGTGAACTAGACACTGTACCGATCTATGATTGGTAAATTAATGTATGTAGTGCATAGTAGACCAGACATAGCACATGCTATGGGAATTGTTGCAAGATTTTTTGCAAACCCTAGAGAGTCACACATGGTTGCTACAAAGAGAATCTTAAGATACCTAAAGAAAATAGAAGATTATGGATTATGGTATCCTAAGGAAGGCAAATTTGAACTCAAAGTCTATACCAATGTTGATTGGGCTGGAAATGTGGACGATAGAAAAAGTACCACCCGAGGAGCATTTTTATTTGGTGAGAGACTTGTTACATGGACAAGTAAGAAGAAGGCTTGCATTTATTAGTCTATAGCTGAAGCAGAGTATGTTGTTGCTGCTATAAACTGTTCAAATATTGCATATATCAAGCAAGTGTTAGAAGGTATGAATGAGATAATCACTGAGATGATGATTATATATTGTGACAACACAAGTGCAATAAACATTTCAAAGAATCCAATGATGCACTCTAAAACAAAGCATATATCTATTAAGTATCACTACTTAAGAGAACAAGTACAAGGGAAGCAAGTTAAGCTAGAATTTGTTACATCTAAAGAATAACTTGCAGACATATTTACAAAGCCTCTACCAAAGGATACATTTAAATACTTGAAGACTAGACTTGGGGTCCGTCCCCTATCTACCGATCACTAATGTGATCTGGATGTTGCATTAGCCTAATCTTATTAGAAGATCATTCATGTTGATGTAGCATAGTTCACACTTTGAATCATGTCTAAGGTCATGAAAAGTTTGGAGAACTGGAACAAATTGGCATATCAGTATACATAGATACAGAGAATGCACCAGACAATAGAGAGTTACATGGCTACTACAGAGTTGTATGTTTATTTGTTTCTTTGGAATTTTTGTTAAAGGGAGAGATAAAAAATATGAAACAATATGCACCGATGAGAACACTGAAACATCTATCTAAGGGAGAGACAAACTGAAAGAAAGGGAGAGCACTGAAGATCAGTTATTGAGAATAGAAGAAGGAATCCAAGAGCTGAAAAGATCATATCTACAGAATGTTAAAGCTGCATTGATAATGCTATTGAGTAATGTAGTGATTAAACATATTAAGCTAGGGAGATCTTGTACAACATTTCTTCATAGAGTTGTAGAATACATGTTTGGTATGTGTATGGTATATTTTATATTACTTGAGTTGCCATCAATGCCAAAGGGTGAGATTGATGAACTACAACTAATTTAGAACCTAATTGAAGATATGTGATTAGAGATCACCGAGTTGCTGATTAGATATGTAATATGATTAAATCAGTAATAGGTTGTCATTGATGTCAACTAGTTTGACAACACTTATCTTGTAAGTTACAATACCTAAACATTTGTAGAAAAGGAGTAAAAAAGATGAAGAACATAAATATCTACATGAGGAAGATGTATATGACAGATGAGGATAAGGAATACATTGGGTAACTTTTTGATGAGTCTATGACCTTATGTTATTGACTTGATTATGTTTCATTCATCTATGATGAGGAAAAGAACTGAAAGATACAAGGTAGTGTGGTCGGTTGATGAAGCATCACAATATACACCAAGTAGTATAGTGTATACCGAGCATAGTATAAACTGAGCTTGTATTCACTAACACATTTCTTTGTTAACTGAGTAGGAGAAAAAGAACTAAATGATTAGTTTAGCCGATAAGGATTGATGAGTTGTAAAGTACCTCGAAATTAGAGATGGAGATAATGTTTGTTATGAAGATCAATAGCTAGCATAATTCAAGGAAGATCTAAAGGATGGAATCAAAACATGTTACTAACACATCAGCTAAAAAAGGTTTAAGCGACAAAAATGGACAAAGGAGAGTAAGCGGAAAAATCTTATGGAGGAGAAGATAATGGTTTACTTGTCTATTTAAGAGACTAGGGTTTTGTTATGAAATTCATGCCAGAAGAAGGTGACTGTAGAATTATCACATGAACAAGCTTCATGTATGCCTGATCAAACTGGTTAAGGAGAATTGAACTACAAAGTTTACCGAGTGTCAGAAAGCTATTACCGATCGACAATAAGTCATTGATTATTGTTGATATATAATTGATATATTGATTAGAGGATTTGAATGAGCTTAATATAGATCTAAAAATCTACAATTGAAGTTGTATTGTAATCAGATCACCTAATATTATAGTTTAACCATTGTATACAGACAAATCTCTTAACAAAGAGGACTAGGAAAGTCTTATATGTATCATTCATAGAATGAACATTGTTATCCTGTCTACCCCATAGTGAATGTTGGTTGGATGATAACAGTTGGTCTAAAATCCTCTAACAAGGTCACACCTCACAATGTGTTTGTAACCTTTAACATGGTTGGGTCTTCACCAACCTCACTTCAGAAGAGTGAACAATTTTTGGGTTGCCGGTCCCAGGTGGTTTTTCCCTTCACAAGGTTTCCATGTTAAATATTTTGTGTTATGTGTTCATTGTGGTGATTATTTGTTATCATACTTTACATATTACATGTTGGATTTGATTGGTAATCATTATATGTTATTGACTACTAATCGGTAAAAGAATAGATAGTATAGTATTTTATGTTACTGAGCTGCAGAAGTTTAAGTAAATTTTTTTGGATTATACATTTTGATTTGGGATTATGAATAACTGATTCACCCCCCTCTGAGTTATTCTAACAATATCAACTTCTACTTTTTCTATACACATCAAATAATCTACATGAACCATGCCAGCTACCATGTCATCTTCTCTAGAATTAGCACAAAATTTAGATGTTAAGATCTTACACACATATCTAACATCATCTTGAATTATCTTGCTGATTACAATTCCTCTACCATTATAAGATGATTTGGTGTTGTCCAATACTTTCTTCTTTACATTATTCTCATTAAAAGGTATAACTCCATATTTAGACAAACCAGTTACTTCATGAATTATGTTTGTTGTGATGTCTATTACTTTGTCATCTAACCAAAATTTCCCATTGTGAATTCTGCTTAAAATTATCTTTGTCCATTCATCATCTAGGAATTCATAGTGCAATGAGTATTTCACAATTTCATTTTCCTTTAAATGTTCAAACCCTACTTTCAATGAAATATCCTTATTATATATATTTTCATATTCCTTAATCACGCTTCTATCACTGATGGTTTCAAACTTTCATTTCAAATAGCCTTTTACATCTTCCAAATACAAAACTCCATTTGGAACGGTCGATAAAGCAAGACTAGGGTCTTCTTCTAAGGGATCTACTAGTTCCCTTTTGATTCTAGGTCTAAATGTACCTCTTATGTTGTGAATAAATGATATATCCATAACTTCTACAAATGCTTTAACTGTCTTATGGATTTTCTTAGTAAAATACCTCAATTCTGCGATTTAGGGCTTTGCATAGATCTGGTGCAAAATTCTTTCACCAAATCTTGCAAACTGCTTTCAATCACTACCGTATTGATTTCCTTATCACTTGTAGTCACTTGAATTATTAACTAGTACTGATCACAAGCTTTTAACCTTTCAATTCTGACATCGCATTCAATTCTTTTTCCACTTCTTTCCAAAAGTTGTTCCTTTTTTCTTGCAAAACTACATACTTCTCGCGAACTCGCATATATTCATATTATCTCATGTGCTCTTAACCATAGCATTATTACATTATATAATACCTTACATTAACTACAGAAGACTCAATTCAATCTACTTTAACTTCTACATTATCCTAGTTCCTATTCTAATGCATTCTTTATGAATTTAAGTGCTTTGAGATGGGTTAGGAAGAGATTCACACTTACTATCAGATACTTCACCTGTCTAATTACCTTGTGTGCTGACTGTGTCTCCTTGATCTATACCTTTAAAAAATTTCATTTCTTCTAAATTACTGCAGCATCCTTTCATACTTTTTCTTGCATTCTCATTTCTTCTTGTGTAGTTCCTATTGTTGGGATTTCTCATGTTGTTCATTTTGCAAAACCTTGTTGTATGACCAAATTTGCTACATATCTGACAAACTATTCCATTATTTCCATATCTTTGTCCTATGTGATTGATTTGTGATCTGCAATTCCTGGCAATGTGTCCAATCTTGTTGCATCTATAACACACAACTCCATTTATTTTGTTCATATCTTCAGTAGGTATCTTATTTTCATGGTTAGTATCTCTAAACATTATACTACTATTGTTATCATTAGATCTAGGCTTCTTACATTCAATAGCTCTATGTCCAAAACCATGACAATTATAATAATAACCATTGAGAGGTTTGAATTTCTTACCTATGCAATCTTTCTTCATATGTCCAAAAGTATTACATGTAAAACATCTACCTTTGAATTCTCTTTGCATACCTTTAGGTTGATCATCTTCTTTAGGTGGATTGGGTATATCTTCAAATTTGTTAGCTTCATCAGATTTTTTTCATCTTTGTTCTCAAAAACTTTCAGATTTGGTTCCTTTCTTTCTTCACTTATCTTGAATGAGTTAAATCCAAGACCGGTTTTATCATTGAATGGCTTTTGATAAGACATTTTTTCATCAATCTATTCCATTGTTTCCATATCTCGATCATGTCTGATTGATTTGTGATCTACAATTCTTGGCAATGTGTCCAATCATGTTGCATCTATAACAGATTAACTTGATACTTGAAAAAAAGAGTAAACTAAATAGCACGCATAGCAATAAAACAAATGAACTCATAACACCATGTTTTGTTCTTGAGGAAACCCTAGCCAAGGGAAAACCTAGGTGGGGATGGTACCCACAAGTGATCCACTAATCAAAAGTATCTGGTAAAGGATGTTGACCTTGTTAGGAGTCTATTACATACATATAGTGTCTCTATCCTGATTAAAGGACTTAAGGCCTTGTTAGAAGCCTCAACCCTGCTAAGAGTTGGTAGTACAAATAGAATGATTACAAGATGAGTTCACTGCCCAAAAATGTAATATACAATGATTTTTGATTACAAAAAGGGTAAGGTATATAACCTTTCACTATAGTCGAATAGCTTTCCTATTCTGAACTGTCTCTTTGCTTACATATACACAGTTTGCTTGCTTGAATTTTACAATTTACAACTTTGCATCAATTCCTTTCCAATGTATATATCATACTATGTCTTCGCATTACATATGTCTTACATTTATACAAGTTATTAAGAATAATAACTTTTATAGTCAGCTTTACAAAACATAAAGCACTTTACAAAATACACACTAAATTTCATTGCCCAAGGGTTAACATCTAGGATGTTGTCCCTTATATGATTATGTTATTATTTTGATAAACAAAATAATCCCTTAACTATCATATTGATTCTGTCTTCTTTCTTTGTCCTGTCGGCTTCAACTTTGTCTCTGTAATCTTGCAATAATTCATTTCGTACATGTTGTACAGAATTGTGCTTTGAGGTGAGTCTTCAACATACATAATAGTATCCATGTTCAAGTGTGCAAGCACTAAAATTACTTCTATCAACATCGCTATCCAAAACTATCTCTGGTTAGACTGGAAAATCCTGCTTATACTTAGACAATTTACTTGCGCTCTGTCATAACTGCTTGCTATCATATTGTGATCTTCATACTGATTATATGTTGCCATAATGAAAAAAACTTGATATTCTACTCAGCCAAATTTCCAACAATCTCCTCCTTTTTCATTGGTGGTAACATATAAGAAAATTGCCTAAGTCATATAAAGCTTCAAAATTGTGGCCATTTAAAAAGTATTCTCCAATATACTTATATCTCTAAAATATCTTCTAAATATCTATACTCCCCCTAGGAATATATTTCATATCATATATCTATATATCAATTTTCTACTATCAATCACTCCCCTTTGACAACAATGACAAAAAGGGTGTCAAAATTGTGTAACAAAAATGTTTACCTTTGATTCAAAATTGCAGATTTGGTAGGCTTGCAACACAATCTGAAAAATTTACTTTGATGCTCTCTATCTCCTTCTCCCATGCCTTCTTAATGGTATCTGAAACACTAAGTAGTGTACATAAACCAAAAGATGCTATTTCACATGCATGAAAGTTTGCATAGTTAAATTTCTCATAAGATGTCTTGGATGAAAGACATCCTTCCAGTTGGCCTTCAATGCTTCTTATCTTAATTGAAATGTGCTCTCTTAGTAGAGCAAATCTTCTCAATTTCTTTTCTCTTTCTTCACTAAGGATTCTTATTTCATCATACAATTTACTGATTTTCTTCTCAATATCTGATATCTTCACATTCGGGCTGGATAAAAGATTTGATTTTGTATGAATTTCCATTTATTTTGCTTTTATCTTCTCTGTCAAATATGATACATGATTCTCTATTTTTGTACACTAAATGTACAAGGCTTTTCCTCTGTCTAAATTTCTTCTATGTTCCTTGATACATACATCTAGATTATTAATATCATTTCTAATATTCTGACATATATCTTAAAATATTTTGGCCTCATAGGATGCCTGAGCCTTTATTGTAGCTATGTCTAATAATCAAAAGTATCGACCTATTAATGCCAATTTTTAGAAAACTAGGTGAAACTTCTTCAATTTTAGTTTGAGAGTAATGATCCTTCCTTTAACTAATGGTGCATGTCTAAACCATAGTTCATAGGGTGTCTTGTCTGTATCTACTCTAATACCAATTGTTAGAAAGTAAAGTCCACCAAGATAACTGAGAGGGGGGGGTGAATCAGTTATTATAAAAATACAAATTTTATCAACTTCAATAGATTTTAACCATGTAAGCAATGTAATCAACAACCATAGAAAGATATACATGTACAACAACACAAGAACAGAAGATATGTTAACTAGGGAACCTCTTGATCAAAGAGTAAACCTCGGTGGGAATGATGCCCACAAAAGATGCACTAATATGAAAGTTCCTTGTGAGAGGATGGACTCTATTAGGAGTCTTATGAAATACATTTAGTACATATTAGTTCTTGCTAGGAGACTTTGAATCCCTACTAAAAGATTCTGACTCTGTTAGGAGTTATGGAAGACAGAAGGACCCACTGCCCAAACAACTTCAGGTGCAAGATCACTGAACACACTGTCCAATTGATCTCTATATTATTCAAAAAAATAATATCAAAAAATTACTAATATCAACAACTTATTACTTCTCCTTTGACTATGCCAAACCATACCAACTACTTCATCAGATCTGAATACCAGATCTATATACTTCGCATATCCTCTTTCAGCAAGTATTACATAATTCCTCAATTCACTTTCACAATCTTACAATTCAATTCCACACTAAAATAAGGAAAACATTCCTTCCTTTATACCACACTCAAATAATTACAAATGAGTCAGCATACAAATTACAAAATAAAATTTTCCATGAGTTACATAAAAATTCCATAATTACATAAAATTGTCGGCTTCCAATTAAGATAACTCTTCACTCATGTGGCCTTTGACCTTTTTGTCACATCCATGTCACAATCATCATGTATTCAAATTTTTTTCAACTTCGCATGCTCAGATTCTATCCCGATTAGGAGATATCATCCGATTTCCAAAAACTGCTACTCAGGAACACTGCCTAAATATTGCTTCCACTGAATTACACATAACTGTCATGAATAAATGAATTTTTGTATGCACTCTTAACCACAATATCATAGAACATAATAGAGTAATTCCTCAACTCTGCATAGCTTGATCTTCAATATTCCATGTGTGCTAACTCAAACACTATCTATTTCTCTGCTAAACTTTTGTAGATCACTGTGTTGACATCAATGACAATCATAGTAATGAATGCAATAACAACTTCTATAGAATGGCTGTGAATACTCCCCCATAGGATATATTTAGAATTCATTCCTAACAATCTCCCCATTAGCATTGATGGCAACAAAGATGAAAAAACATCCTAGTTCCATTAATACCGACCATTGCAACACTGCTGCTCTGAAAATACTTCAAATCCTCTTCATCAATCAAATCTTGCTTCATTTTCCTATTCATCTCTTTTAGTTTTCCATTTTATATTTCTTGTAACCTTCTCCCTCAAATTATCTTCAATAGATAGTTTTTTCATGTATCCTTCTCCCCCATTGACATCAATGATAGATGTTCCATCACTATGTCAACAACAACTTCAATGTCAAAAGACACTAAAATAGATAGTTTTTTCATGTATCCTTCTCCCCCATTGACATCAATGACAGATGTTCCATCACTATGTCAACAACAACTTCAATGTCAAAAGACACTTTTTAGAAAATACATTCACTAGAGTCCTCATGACTCATCTCGTATACACATACTCCCCCATAGAGGAAGTACCAACATCCAGTCCAGAAGAAAGATAAGGCTCATATACCACTGGACGGATGCAACAATCTGCATCACTTCTCAAAAGTAGGTTGGGGCATAACCCCAAGCATACCTCTCAGATACTCAAATGTATCCTTAGGCAAAGGCTTTGTAAATATATCTAAAATATGCTCTTTTGTGCTTATATATTCCAATCTAAATTCTTTTTCTGCCACTTTCTCTCTCACTACATGATACTTTATCTCTATATGATTTTTCTTAGAATGTAGTATAGGATTCTTAGACATACTAACTGTGATGGTGTTATCACAATGTATAACAACAGATTCAACAAATTTTATTCCAATATCCTTCAACATTTGTTTCATCCAAATTATTTGATTACAATTGTTTGTTGTTGCCACATACTCTTCTTCTATTGTGCTTTGTGAAATACATTTCTACTTTTTTCTTGGCCAAGAAACTAATCTATCTCCAAGGAAAAATGTGTTAGGAATGGGAACACTGAGAGGGGGGGGTGAATCAGTGTTCACTATATTTTATCTTTTTACTTAATCTCAAATTGAACTCAAATAGTTAAGTACTAAAATGAACATCCATATAAACTATGAAACATGAAATCAACACATAACACCAATATGGTTATGGGAAAACCCAAATAGGTAAAAACCCCAGTGGGAATTGACACCCACTAATAATCTGTACTAGTGTTTTATGATCCTTGTTAGAAGATTGTTAACCCTGTTAGGAGTTGCTTTACAATGTATTAAGTACAGTAGACCTTGTCAAGGGTTAGACCCTATTAGGATTCTTTTACAATAAACCCTGTTAGGGGTGTGGACGCACTATCCTAGAGCTCACTACTCAAGTGGTGAAGGCTACAACCTTCAGATCTCAGTTACACACTATATCTACTAGATGAACTGTCATTGTCACACTGCTTGTCTGATCAATTCCTTTGATGCTTTGACCTCTTCCAAAGCTCTAATACATCTTATAGACTCTTCACACACTTCTTCTCTTCTTATCATAACTCTATATCAACTTCCATACCAATTACAATGGGTGCATCTCATATTTATATATGCATACAAAACAAATAACTAGGTCAACCCTTTAACCGATTACATACAACACTTCCAATTGAATTGGATCAAGCGTGTTTACAAAAAAAAATATTTACATGTCGACAACCTAATTATAATAGGTGCATAGCGTTTACAACATTAGAATATAATCACAAATCAAAATGCTAACAGTCAACTGCTTACTTTGTTCTTCTTTGGCACACACTGGCTGTGTAACTTCAATTGTCTATAACTTTGGCATACTTGCATATCTGATCATGTGATCATAGAATAAGCATGAATATAGTCTTACCAACTTATCTTCTATGGTGCACACCATAACTAGGTCGTACGCATGTGCGTTGATGCTCTGAGCTTCAGGTACTCTGTACACTATCCAATCTTCAACACTTAACCATTTTTTGATCTTCTCATCAAGTGCATTGACTCCAAACCACTATATGACTTTGTTGCCATAATGACAACACTATAACAAGTCATATACACTAGTATAGACAACTTGCCAACAATCTCCACCTTTTTCATTGATGGCAACAAAGGAATATGGCCAAGTTGCTAACTATTCCTTAATACAAAAAAGTTTTGTCTTATATCTCCCTTATACATAACTTTATATCTTATATCTCCTTATACATATCTATACCATATTCTATACATACTTCCCCTTTTACATTAATGAAAAAGGTGCTTCAAAATTGTATATACAACTACTTACTATGAGAGAACATCTGGATATGCTATCTACAGGTTTTGGATCTCCTTCTTCAAAAATGTGATCGGTGAATTTACAATCTATAGATGGGCGCATAATGCATACTATAGCTTCTCCATCTTCTCCAAATATGTGATATGACCTTGATCATATGTCACCATGGTGGCATTGATCTCCTTGATATTCTGATTAAGTATGTCTAATAAGGGTGCAAGAGCATTCCTTAGCTGAGTCTACCTAGCCCTTATCTTAGACATCTCCTTTTTTGCCTTCTCAATCTTGTCTATGATTGAGACTATGAGAGGAGATAAAAGAGAATTCAAGTGGACACATGGAGCTGATAAAAGTTTTGAGACTTTGAAGCAAAAGGTTGCTAAATTTCCTGTCTTTGTTGGCAAGTTGACTATACTATTATATATGACTTAATATAGTATTGTCATTATGGCAACAAAGTCATATAGTGTTTTGGAGTTAGCACACATCATCAGAAGATCATTATTTGGCTAAATACAAAAGACTAGATAGTCAATAGAGCACCAGTAGATTAGAGGATCATCACACATGTGTATGACCAAGTTATAGTATGTGCCCTAGAATATAATATGGTAAGAGTATAGTCATACTTAGCCTAAGAGTGCATGATCAGAAGATTCAGTATGACAAAGATACATATAGTTGAAGTTACACAGATAGTGAATGCTAGAACAAAATAGAGTATGTAGCCGACCGTTGGTAATTTTTTTAGCAATAATAAAATTGTTTTGTAAAGGCTATGCACCTATTGTATTTAAGTTTTAGACATGTAATTGCATTTGTATGTAAACACGCTTGAGCCAATTCAATTGGAAGCATTGTATGTAATCGGTTATAGGCCAACCTAGTTAATTATTTTGGTAGAGCATATAAATATGAGATGTGCCCTTTGTAACTAGCATGGAAGTTGTTATAGAGTTGAGATAAGAAGAGAAGAAGTGTGCAAAGAGTTGTTAAGATGTATTAGAGCTTTGCAAGAGGTCAAAGCATTAGTGCATCAAAGGAACTAATCAGACAAGTAGTGTCACAGTGCCAGTTCATCTAGTAGATATAGTGTGTATTTGAGATCAAAAGGTTGTATCCTTCACCACTTGAGTAGTGAGCTCTAGGATAGCGTGTCCCCACCCCTAATAGGGTTAATTGTAAAAGACTCCTAACAAGGTCTGACCCTTGACTAGGTCACTGTACTAAATGCATTGTAAAGACAACTCCTAACAGGGTTAAGGATCTTCTAACAAGGATCATAAGACACTAGTACATATTTTTAGTGGGTGTCAATTCCCACTGGGGTTTTTACCTATTTGGGTTTCCCCATAACCATATTGGTGTTATGTGTTGTGTTCATCTATCTTGTTTATGTTAATGTTCATTTCAATACTTAAGCATTCAAGTTAAGTTTAAGGAATAAAGTAAAAAAATTGAATATAGTGAACACTGATTCACCCCCCCCCCTCTCAGTGTTCCCATTCCTAACAATTGGTATTAGTGCTTTGGTCCTTAGCAAAGAACTTTAACCACTTGAGGAGATCATGGACAAGACAGAAATGAAACATCTAAAAATAAATTCTCAAAATGTTACATGTTAGATATGTAACTATAATGGTCACTCAGCTAGACAATGTAAAATGTTAACCCATGTCAATGCGCCGAGGAATATAAGGCCTCCAGTTATTTTTCACTTTGGTAACAAGGCTGGACACATCTCAAAGTTTTGTAGATCAAGAATGCAAGGTCAAGAAAGCCCTAAAAAGACAAAAAATTCAATATTGGATACTGAAGGAGAAGTCAAGTTTGTGAAAGCTTCAGAAGATGCAAGCATGATTTGTTTAGAGGCAAAGAAGGATAAGGTTGATGAGCATGTATTGGATGCATCCATAGTGGATGCACCCTCTACATCTAGATGAATGGCCCTTAGGGTCATAGGAGGAGCTAATTTAGCCTCTAGACCCCTGTGCGGTCAGTATACTCACCCTCAGAGTATGATCCTTTGAATTTAACCTTTTTGAGACTCACATAACCTATGTGCAAGAGCACACTAGATGATTGATAGCAGAATGAAAGTTGGAGATTTCCAATGAAAGTCTGGTTTACATGGCAACCATTAATGGTAGAATTTTTACTTTAAAGCACACAAAAGCTTGTAGATCACTCATTGCATTCGATTTCAGAGTGATTAAAGAGCACAAAATCCCTAGCAATTGATTGTGAAGGATTGTAGATTGATTCACCAGTGAAGTAGTGTGTTTGATCGGTTGTGGAAGCCCTAATCCATCACGCCAATTCAAAAGTTCTTGGAAACCATTAGGAAAGTGATATAAAAGTAAGTGATGGCTACTCCTATTATATTTGATGTTATGGAAAATAAAAGATATGTATTTAAGAGGCACTCATTCAAATCTACATTGGATGACCTAGAAGGGGCATTCTCTCACACTCCTATGGGTGTTATGCATGTCAAAGACATCTTTGCATACATATATTGTAAGAAGGAGCTAGTAGGACTTGATAGGATAAGAGCACACTTAGAAACCATGATGAAACTAGATAAAACCTTCCTAGATGAGTATGCGTAGTTTGAAAATCACCCGATAATTGAATATGCTATAATATATGAGTTCTATGAGTCTGAATGGATAAAGATTCTACTTAGCAGGATTCATGATGACCTATTCTAGATAGGTGAAGTGCCGGTTAGGATTACAAGAGACCTAATCCATGAGATGATAGGTCTCTCTAAGAAAGGCATCATTCTTCCAGTAGGCAAGGATGTGAAAAATATTGTTGAGCAAACATGCAAATCAAGAAGTGATAGGCACAGAATGAATATAGATCCTATAGAGGAAAATGTCATCAAATTGATGTCTATGATACTAGGGTATAGGTTTCAACACACCAGCAGAGTGAATAGTGTGTCAACAACCACAATTATTGCAACAATAAGAATTATGAGAGAAAATGGAGATTTTAATTTCTACGAGATCCTGCATGCATAATTGATAGACAATATCAAAGTGATTAAACATGACAAGACCAAAATATTTAGGTTCGAGTCTTTGATCATATACATGTACTTCCACATTCTTGGAAAAGTGTCAGATTTGTATTTGGACAAGAGTATGCCTACAATGCCACATATATCATTTAAGGAAATTATTGAGAGTACACTAAAGGACTACATGACATTGGAATTGAAGACATTTAAGGCCAAAATGCTAATGAGATACATGATTCCAGAAATCATTGTTGAAAAGTACAAAGATAGCATTTTCTATATGGTAGAAACTAATACAACATGTATGGAAGTAGTTGAACCAAGGAAAACATGGATTCATCCACTTGGATATGAGGTTGAGGAGCCAATCCTAGAGGCATATGCTCAATTAATGTTATCAACACCTAAGGACCCTAATGAGCCAAGATGGGGGACTTATGAAGAGAAAACAAGAGAAGTTGATGCAGTTTTAAATAGTGTAGCAACTAAAAGAAAAGTAACCAAGGTTACTTCTGATATATTGAAAATTCATGGAGTAACTCAAGAAGACTTGGACAAAGCAAGACAAGAAAAGATTGCTTTGGGAATTGTGAGTGCATCTGCAGTAGAGGCAGAGTCTAATGATCCAAACTTGAAGAAGGTAAAAGTGGAGAAGTCTGATGATTCAAAGGGTAAAAAAAATATTGCCCCCCTATGCCCATAGAAAAAATTGACCTTACTGCTCCTCCAGAGTAAAAGGCAATGCCTAAGAGGAAGAAGGAAATCAACACTAGTCATCCATCCTCACAAGAAACAAGAAGCAGGAAGAATACTCAAGCACCTCCTGAGGTAGGTTTCAGACCTAGTCTTAAAGTGTTAAGTACAAGGATTGTTGATGAAAGAAGATTGGATCAGATAGGAAAGTTTTATGACATATACAGTGAAATTGACAAGTCAGAGATTCATTGCATGATCATAAAACATATGATCAAGTTCAAAAAGAAAGTCTTGGAACTAAAAATAGTCATTCCTGACAATTTTTGGAACATCTTAGAATCCTTGAAGAAACAAGCTATTGAAGAAGATCTTAGGATAAGAGAGAAGATTCTAGATGAAATTCTACCGGTGTGTTCCTTAGAAGAGAAGTCACTATTTCTAGATTTGGTAAAGCCACATCTATGAACAAAGCTAAGAACACTACACATAATGGACAAGAATTTTGAGTTAACAACTAAAGAGATAGAAAAAGCCTTTGAGAAGGTTTTCATGAACATACACATGTACCCACCTACTACGCCCACAGCTCAAGTACCCATAAAGGTAGCCAAGGAGTGAGAGACCACAAATGTACCATTTAAAGGTCCTCAGGATTTAGCACCTACAATTGAAACTCCTGTTGAGGTAGAAAAGTTTGCACCCATGGCAGAGTCACTAAAGGATAGCACTATCATTATTCATAATGTTGAGATTGCAATGGAAGTCATAGATAAGGACTTGGACAAGTTAGAAGAGGCCTTTGTAAGCACACAAGAGGCTGAAACACTATGCGGTGGTAACTCACCTAAGATACAACAAGAAGGTGAAGAAGAAAAAGAGATAGAAAAAGAAGAAAAAAAGGTAAAAGGAAATGAACCAACAGATGAGCCATCTATTGAAATGACAATCAGAGTAAAGCAAGAAGTATTGGATAACACTCCTATCACTCCTTCTATATCATTGTTGTCAAGATTGACACCAGACACCACTAGTCTAGATTCTTGGGGAGAAGAAGACTTAATCAAGATCAGTGTCTTAGCTATGGAGAAGGCCAAAGAGAAAAAAGTGATGAGGAATCCCTTATTTTTTGAGTCAGTGAACATCTTGAACAACCTACTACCTTTAGACAAGAAAGTGTCTAAGGTTCATTCAGTGGATGATGTGAGCATAATTCTTTCAAATTTTAATACAAACTTTTCTAGCTTAGAAGAATCCACATCCCTAGTTGCAGAAGAGAATTATATGAAGAAGAGGCTCAGTGAATTGGTCAGTAACTTTGCACTTGACCTAAGTTCACTCAAGGTTGGTCAAGCATCCTTAAAAGAGTTTGCAGGAAATGGCAGGAATATCATTGTAGATTTTATGGACCAAGATAAGTTGACTGATGATCATTTCAAGAAGATACAAGAGGCAAAAGAAATGATAGAACAAGTAAGGAAATCAGTAGAAGACCCCTCCATTGATGTAAAAATGTGTAATAATATCTACCAAGGATAGTAAGACAAGATTGAAAAAGATGAGAAGGAGATGTCCAAGATAAGGGCAAGCAAACACAGCTCAAGAATGCTCTTGCACCCTCCCTAGATGTGCTCAATCAGAATATCAAGGAGATCGATGCCACGATGGTGACATATGATCAAGGTCCTAGCTCAAATTTGGAGAAGATGGAGAAGCTGACTTATGTATTATGCACCCATCTCCAAACAGTCAATGCATTGATTACATTCTGGAAACAAGAGATCCAAAATTTGCAGATAACATATCTGGATGTACTTTCCTTGTAAGTACTTTTAAAGATTCAATTTTTAGCACCCTTTTCATTAATGTCAAAGGGTATCAAAATACTTGGGTATCATAGCCTTATCACTTCCCATATTATAAAAATAAAAATCAATCCAAATGTTAAAGTGGTACAACCGACATGTTGCTTTGAGCATATCAATGAATGCTCAAATGAAATGGCTGAAGAAACTTATTCAGAACACATATGTAGAAAATGCAAAGTCTAAAGAGCCCTCTAGAAAAATAATAAATTTAAAAACTCTTTTGAAGAAAGAGAAGGGTCACTCTAGAAACCTTTACCGAGACTATGAACACCTAACAGATAGTAGAACAAGGTTAGAAGGATTTTGGCCAAGTCATTTTCTATGGGCAAGGGTTTGTTCTAGTTGATTTTTGGATCCAAGAAACATTCATTAAGACATCAAAGGAATTAGCACACACATGCACACATTGGAAGTGATAGCCATGGTCTTCAAATTTTGAGCATTGATGAAGGGTTACTTCCACAGATGACAATTGTGTTCAATTTATTGCAAGACTAGGTCCTTTTGGAATTTTGTTGATAAAAAATACCTTGGTCATTTCTTCATTTTGTCAGGGCTATTTTTTTGTGGTTCCACAACCCAAACTCCTATTTGGCCACTTGGCCAAGGGGGACCCCATTATTTTATTTTATTTTTCCCTTCGGGCCTTCTTGGGATTTTTGAGTCTTGTCTCCTATTTGGTTGTTTTTTCCTAACAAGCCTCTTTCCAAAGAAAGTTCTAGGTTTTTTGGTTATAATAATAAGCAGAATTACACAAATATAAACCCACAAAAGAGAACACAAAAACATAGAATTTAATGTGGTTCACCCAATCCCTGGGCTACGTCCACCAACAGCGAGTCCAATATCTTTATTATTATCCAGTGATTACAATCTAAAACCTGCAACTCAATAGCACCACAAGAAGCTACAATAATCCCTCATACAATGAATCTCAAACCCTAAGCCCTTTTACAAGTATTTTTGACATAACGAAATTAGGGCAAAAGATACTCTGACTAATAGAAAATAGATGGTTGACACTTTCCATCAGGGGCTCTGCCCCTTGACCCCATGGAAAAGTTTGATTAGGCTCCACATACATAACAATCTCCCACTTGGAGGCTAATCAAAATTTTCCATGGGGTCAAGGGGCGCTGCCCCTTGACCCCATTAGGGGCTCTACCCCTTGACCCCACCTGGGGTGCTGCCCCAGAACCCCGCAAGGGGCTCTGCCCCTTGACCCCATGGAAAAGTTTGATTGGGTTCCACATACATAACATTTTTTGGATGTTTGTACTTTCAAAATTTCTCAGGTTTTTAGACCTCTGAAAGTCTGAAGCTTTGAAATCTCTCATGTAAGTAGGTTTTGTTTTTTGCTCCTTTCAGTCTTTCAGACTTGATAGGTTTTTGGACCTCTCAAAGTATGAAATTCTAAAACCCCTAAACCAAAGTTTCAAATTTTCAGTCCTTTAAAAGACCAAGGTTCTTCAGATCTCCAAAAGTTTGAAACTCTCAAACCCCAAAGCTTCAATATCATGAAAAAGGTAACTGACACCATCTTCCACCAGGGGTCTATACATAGTGATCGAGCTGGAATTTTCCTCATTCAATGTCTTAGGTTTTTGAGAATCTTGTGAGGCAATTTATTTGGAGTACTTGAGCATTCAACCTACATATTTTCTTCACCTTGCCGAAGCTTCTTCGATTGTCTTGCACCTTTTCCCTTATTTTCTTTCAAGGTTAGGGTTTGTTCTATATTCTTTTATTGTCATTTTGTTGTGTTTCTTCATTTTTTAGGTCTAGATTTTCTCATTTTTCATCTTTAGGTCTCATTTTTCTCATTTTATCATCCATAGGTTTTTGGGTTTAAGTTTTTTGGCTTGTTTGTGCATCGGTTCATTGGGTGGCTCATTTTTTATCTTATTTTTTCCCCCCTTGTTTCAATCCATGAGGGTCCAAAAGTGTTTTTCCTTTGAGGATTCTACAAACACTTTTTTCTTTTTGGAGTTTTGGCCTTCGAATGTCCTTAGTTCTTGAAGTCAAGTAAATTTTTTGAATTGTCCTTTTTGGCCTTTTGACATTGTGGTGTCTGAAGAACATAGACACCTTCGGTTCTACAAATTTATCAGTCCCTTTTATCTTTTAGACTTTTTTCCTTTCACATTCTGATCATCCAGTATAACACCGAACCTCTAAAATCCTAAGAATCCAAAACATTATTACACCAATGAAAAATGATGATCTCTTTTTTATTTTTGATCTTTTGGCCTCCAAAAAATTCAAGCACGTCTGAACCCTAAAACACTGAAAGCTTTGAAAAATATACTATGACCTTTTTTTCCCTCTTAGCTTGTTGGAGTTTGGGGTTTTTCTTTAGTGTCTGCACCTCCCAAAACCCAAAATTTGAGTTCTATCCTTTTCTTTGGTGGTAATTATCACTTCACTAGCTATGAAGTTCCTATTTAAAGGGTACCATGGTCCATCCAAGTTTGATAATTTTCACTGTGAAATAATAGATACCGATATCGAGAACAAAGATTGGAATGAATTTCTTGAAAAGTGTGCCAAGCCAGAGGGTAGATCCAAAGATTTCACTTCCTTGGTGTAATCAAGCCTTGTTAATGCAACAACCCATCTAGTGTCAATTTTATCTTCAAAGCTGATCATAACTCTCACACAACACTATGTGCCTAATGAGAGGTTGGTGAAAAATACAATGGCTGAGGTAGTCCTAGACCTCAAGCCAGACAATATTGAAGATGTTTTTCACCTCCCTAAAGGAGTTGATAGATTCTACACTTTATCCATGGATGAAGGCATGCACTTTTTCAACAAGGACACTCAATTGTCTTATGAAATTGTTAATAAAGAGTACTTGCCATGACCTCTTCCTAAAAAAAAAGGTGGAAAGAATGGACATGAGGAGGGAGTACTTAAAGGATGACATCCAAGCTACAATCATTATGAAAAGAAGAATGTATGGCCTATCCAAGTCTATCCAAATCAAACCTTTGATGATTCGGTTAATAGAGAAGCTTAAAGGAAGGAGGGCTAGGTTTGATTGGGCCACTATCCTCAGTGAAAATTTGGAAACACTATTGACCATTATTAAAAATGATCCTTATTTCTATTTGACCTCATACATTATTTACCTACTATCCATTAGGGAAGTCTATCTGAGCTTACTGAAAGTAGGAGTGATGGGTCAACCTAATGCATGTCCCTTCATTGTATATTTGTAGCTTGTGTGGAAATAACATTTGGAGGAAGACAATGCAAAATATAATATTGTTAATGATGCCTTTGTCTACCTAATCATTCTCTTTGTTGAGGGTGATTATGCAAAAAGACTTTCAAAAGAGGAAGCTACCAAATTCAAGGCCATCGATGCCTGTTACATTCAATTTAGGACCTTCACATAGATTAGAGTAGTAGAAAACACTCTAACTCCAAAGAAGCTTCCAAGATATCTATTAGATCAGATAATCCTATTGGAGGTGGCCAGACAACTCTCTAATTATTAGGAGCATATATCAAGCACAAAAAGAAACACTAATGGGAATTCCCTATTTCCATTGGGTCACATTCTCTTCAAGATATGAAAGTGTGCAATTCCTTAGAGTTTGAATGGGATGAATTCCCCTTACAATACTTTAATTTGATTAGGACTAGATTTGACCCCATAGACACCTAAAAATGCATCATGGGAAGACACTACATTCATGAACCACATTTTGAGGATCATTGTATGAATTGCACATATGACTATGATGTTAGGATATGATATTATTACTGGATGACCCTGGAACTATCATGAGATCCTCTACTCATCTACATCCCACCTAAGCTATAGGAGGTGGATTCTGAGGATGTTTTGGACACCTTATATAATGAGGATAAAATATACACAAGGGCCATACATAATGCAGAAGTCGACAAGGAAGAAAATGACAACATTGACTTTAAGGAAAGGCATGTGATAAAAAAAACTAAATCCTAGATTAATATGCTATTCAAGATGGATCCTATGCCTTTGAAACAATAGCTTGGCCCCCCTTCCAAAGAAAAGAAAAGAAAAGGGGAAAGGGTGCTATGTTAGATAATTAAGAGGGGGGTGAATCAGTTAATTCTAGTTATCCTACAGTCCCAAATCTCCTAGATGTATATATTCAAACTTTTCAATCAAATTATTAACTAGGTAAGCTATCAACAATAACTTTCTCTCCTACCAATTGACAGTAAATTCAATACTGTATTTACCAATCTGACTAGTTATGAAATGTGTAAAGTAAAATAACAATCCAATCACATCAAATACAAATAACACATAGATTTTTAACGTGGAAACCTTGTTAGGGGAAAAACCACCTGGGAGCAGTAACCCAAAAATAATTCACTCTTCTAAAGTGAGCTCGGTTAGGAGCCAACCCTGTCAAAGGTTACAAAACACACTATAAGATGTGACCTGGTTAGAGGATTTATCACTAACAGTTCTCCCTTGACCAACATTCACTATGGGGTCAAAAAGAAAACAATCAACATTCATTGAATGTCATCTTGAAATACTAAAAAACTCTTAAGTCCACTCGATTAACATATTTTGTTGTAACAATGGTTAAACTAATACAGTAATGATCTAATTCAAATACAACTAAGATTTGTAGATTTTCAGATCTATGCTAAGCTCAAAATACCTCCTTTGATCAATCTTCAATTCAATTCTTCATATCCTCCAACTTATCCCACTCAGTGAATAATTATGTGATGCTCGGTAATGTCTGCAGTTCAACTCGGTTCTATCTTCAACCAGTTTGATTAGTGGTGCATGAAAATAGTCCTTTCATGCAAATTCTCCTACAGTGTCAATAATCCCAGACTCAATAATGAATCTCATGTCTCTTTAAATAGACAACATAAACCATTTTCTTTTCATTTGTTAGATTTTGCCTCTTAATATTCATCATTCATTTTACCCCTTTAACCTTCCTTAGCAGCTATGTCTATAACACATTTCATCCTTCTTCATTTGATCAATCTTGAATTTTGTTAGCCGTTAGATCATCATAACAAACTTTATCTTCTACCTCAGAATCATAAGCAATTATCCAGCTTATTAATTCAGTTAGTTGTTATAAACTTTATTTGTTTCTTTCACTCAGTCAATACCAGAATGTTGTCAGTGAATACCTTCTTGGTCAATACTATACTCATTATACACTACACTAGCTTGGTGTATACATAAATCTTCAATTATCAACCACATAAACTTGTTTAGTTCTAATCTTCAATACATAAAAAAATCATGTAATACAATCAAGTCAACAACATGATGCCATAGACTCGTCAATAAGATATCAATTGTCTACCATAGCCATATCTTTCATATCCATCTCATCTTCATGTAGATATCTCATTCCTTTACCATTGTCTTCTTCAGATGTTTATAGCCATCATGATAAGTACAATGAAAACTAGTTGACATCAATGACAATACATTGATTGATTTAATTTCCTTACATATCACTTTAGTAGCTTAGGGACCTCCAATCACTGCCTTTCACTTGTCCATTCATTCCATCAAGATATTCAATGAGTTTTAGGTTATCAATCTCTCCCTTTGGTATTAATGTCAACACAATATGAAATATGCCATAGAATACCAAACATCTATTCTATAACTCTATAAGTAAATGTTGTAGCTCAATAAGCTCTCCCTAGCTTGTTCATTTAATATGTTTAATCACTACACAACATTACATGAAGACTCTCCCTACAAATTTGATATTCTTTTTCTTCTTGTGATTCTTCTCTAATATTCCATTGAATCTTCTCTCTTTTTTGCTTCTCTCGCTTTGGATAAATATTTCATTGATTCCTTCTCTCCCTTTGACAACAACACCAAAATGAATAAAAAACTTTGCAGTAGCCAAAATATTATCTTTGGTGTTCAGTTCATATCAATTACCTTCATGTACTGATATGTAATATTCTTTGTTCTAATTTTCACAACCTTAGGAGACCTAAAGTATGAACAATATGCAACAACATCATTTGATATTCTAATAAAGTTTAGGTTGATGAAACCTCCTAATCACCTTACTGACCAATACATAGGGTATGGACCCCTAGTCTAGTCCTCAAGTACTCAAATGCATCCTTAGGTAAGGGTTTGGTAAATATATCTGCAAGTTATTGTTTTGATTTCACAAACTCCAATTTCACTTATTTTTCTTGTACTTGTTCCCTCAAGTAGTGATACTTTATGGATATATGCTTTGTCTTTGCATGCATCACTAGATTCTTAGAAATGTTTATAGAACTTGTATTGTCACAATATATTATTACTGGATCAGTGATCTCTTCATTCATCCCTTTCAAAACTTATTTTATCCATGCAATGTTTGAACAATTAGAAACATCAACAACATATTCTTCTTTGGTAGTGGACTGATAAATGCATCCTTATTTCTTTCTTATCCAAGTAACTAATATTTCTCCCAAAAATAATACTCCACGAGTAGTTCTCTTTCGATCATCAATGTTTCTAGCCCAATCTGCATCGGTGTAAACTTGTAGTTCAAAATTTCCCTCTTTCTTGTACCATAAACCATAGTTCTCTTTGTTTTTCAAGTATCTCAAAATCACCTTAACAATAGTCATATATGATTCTTTAGGATTAGCAAAAAATCTTGTTACAATCTCAACATCATGTGCAATATCCAGTCTATTATGCACAACATACATAAATTTTCCAATCATTGATCTGTATAGTGTCTGATTTACCTCCATTGACTAATCATCCTTTGTTAATTTTCATCCTATGACCATCAGTGTACCAACCTATTTTGAATCTTCCATTCCAAAGGTCTTCAACACTTCTTTGATTTACTTTGATTATGTAATGAATATCCCTTCAATTTGTTGTAGAATTTGCAAACCAAGAAAGAATTTAATCTCTCCAAACATTGACATTTCAAATTCTTTTGTCATTTCATCAAAAAATGATTTGTATAGATTATCATGTCCTCCAAATATGATATCATCAAAAAAAAATTCAGCAATAAGAATCTTGTCATCAGTTTCACCTTTCAAATATAAATTGTTGTTGTCACTTTTTCTAAAAAATCCAATATTAATAAGAGATGAATGCAATCTTTCATACCATGCTCTCGGTGCTTGTTTCAGTCCATACAATGAAACTTACATACCATGTTTTTCTTATTTGGATTAAAAAAACCTTCTGGTTGTTCAATGTATACCTCTTTCTCAAGTATTCCATTCAAAAATGAAAATTTCACATCCATTTGATATACTTCAAATACTTTGTAGGTAGTATATGCAAGAAATATTATAACTCATTTAAGTCTTGCAACCAATGCAAAAGTCTCACAATAATCAATACCTTCTTCTTGTGCATACCCTTTGCATAGAAGTCTTGCCTTATTCCTAGTGACTTCACCATTTTTATTCAACTTGTTTCTAAATATCCATTTGGTTCTAATAACATTCTTATCATTCGGTCTTAGTACCAATGTCCATATTTTGTTGTTTAGTATTTTCTTAATTTCCTCATTCATTTGTTTAATCCATTCATCATTATCAAGTGCATCCCTAACATTTTTAGTTTTAAATTCACAAACTAAACATGTGGTATTTCTCAACTTACTTCATTTCATCATGCCATCTTTCTTGTCACTAATAATCTGATTCTGTGGATGGTGTCTCCTCAAAAAATTTTCTAACACTTGCTCTCTTCTTTGTTCATCATTTGATGTAGGATCAAGATCTTCCTCGGTAACTATTTCCTGATTCTCGATCTCTATAGGCTGATGCTCGGTATCATTATCCTATTGCTCGATAATTTCAACCTGTGTCTTGGTGATTTTAGCCTGTTGCTCAGGTAGAATGTCAGTTTTCTCAATGTATGTGAATTTACCGTAGTCTTATGGTTCCTTTTTTCTTTCTTCATCATTTTTCTCAAAAAACTCATCAACCCACATATTTTCACTTTCAACTATTTTGTTAGAAACCTTATTCAAACATTTGTAAGCTTTTCTTTTAGTAGAATATCTTAAGAATATTCCTTCATCACCTTTTGAATCAAATTTTTGATTTCTATCATCTTTCAAAATGTAACATATACTTTCAAATATTATGAAATAACTTACATTCGGTGTGTACCCATACCATAACTCATAGTGTGTCTTGTTTGATTCTTTCTTTAGTTGTACTCAGTTTAATGTGTATACAGTAGTACTAACAACTTCTCTCCAGTACATTTATGCAACATCTTTTTCAATCATTAGTGTTCTAGCACAATCAACTATGGATCTATTCCTCCTTTCAGCAATTCCATTCTACCATGGTGTTGTTGGTGTAGAAACCTATCTTTTAATTCCATGCTCATTACAAAATTTAGTGAACTCATCAAAAATAAACTCACCACTTCTATCTAATCTCAAACATTTTAACTCTTTTCCACTTTCTTTTTCCACTTTAGCTTTATACCATTTAAACA
Source organism: Chamaecyparis obtusa (assembly GCA_027943335.1). Lineage (NCBI taxonomy): Eukaryota > Viridiplantae > Streptophyta > Pinopsida > Cupressales > Cupressaceae > Chamaecyparis > Chamaecyparis obtusa. The sequence goes on along the minus strand of BSBK01001569.1, from coordinate 174,190 downwards.
TCTTGAAAGCTTCAAATTTTTCTTTCAAAAAAATAATAGTCATCATCCTAGAGTAGTCATCAATGAATAAAATAAAATATCTGTCACCATAATAACTCTGATTTCTCATAGGACCACACAAGTCGGTATGAACCAACTCCAAAATAGCTTTAGATGAATAGTTCTTTCTCTCGAAACTAGATTTTGACATTTTTCCCATTTGACATTGTTTACACATGACATGGTCAGGTTTAGATAAGCTCAGTAAGCCTCGAACTTTTATTTTCTTACTGATTTTAACCATGTTGCCAAAATTCACATGACATAAAATTTTGTTCTATAACCACACATCTTCAATTCTAGCCAATAAACAAGAAGTTTCAACATTGTCAAGATATAATATATTACCTATTGATTATTCACTAGTACTGACCAAATTTCTAGTCTCATCATAGATTTTCACCTTTTTATTTTCAAATGAAACTCGGTGACCTGAGTTATTCAGTTGTGCTATAGTTGACAAATTATAGTTAAGTCCCTTCACCCAATATGAATTCTCACATCTAATCTTATTGTTCAACAAGATAGATCTCCCTTTCCTTTTACTAGAAAAGGTGTATCATTTCCCATTTTAATAGACCCACCATTATAATGTTCAAGGTATTCAAATTTTTCTTCATCATCAGTCATATGACATGTACAACTACTATCAATAATCCATGTATCATTCTTTCTAACTTTAGAAAGAAGTGTTGTTTCAACATACCTTTCTTCTTCTTTTGAATCTTCTCTAAAAGCTATAAATACCACCTCAATGTCTTATGTTAATCTCTATTGAGAATTTAAGGTTGTCATTAGTATCAAAGGATAGTAAATAGGTTGGTCAGTTACTTATATTGAGTTGCTCAGTAACCAGAAGTAAGATAGAGCAGTTGGTAAAGCCTTTACACTGAGCATCACACACTTTACCGAGCACTAGTGACACCGACACCGACAGACAGTATACACTGAGTAGATTATACAATGTTTACCGATGATCACAAAAAATGGCATAGTAAACTAAAATGGCACATTCTTCTATGCAAACGGCTACAACAGATCATAAAATGGTTTACCAAGATCAAGGAGCATTTTTTGTAAAAGATACTCATTAAATGTAATGTCTATCTTATGGTAATAGTTGATCTAGGTTAATTTTGTACCGTAGATCTTAGGGTTATGATTATTTTTGTAATGTAATTTTTGCTAAGGTGGAAAAAATAGAACACTATATATTTTGTATGTTCACACTATTTTATGAGGTTGGTGAACTGATATATATGAATCACGGAGCACTTGAAGCCATTGCCTAACTTCAAGTCAATCAGTTTACAGAGCAGAACAGAGTACAGAGGATATCAGATTGAGTAGAATCAAAGAAGGCTACCAAGCAGAATAGAGTAGATAACCATTACAGATAAGGTGATATTTTGATGAGAAGTTATAGATCTATTTCAGACAATTGAGTTGTCAACTAGCAGATAATTGCCTATTACTTTCTGACAATTGTGATAGAGTTTTTTATAAAATCTCTTAACAGAGTAGACTTAACAGTCTTATGTAAATCTCTTAACCAAGTACACACTTCATTAGTGTTGTCTAAATCCTATAGCTAGGTAGATCTAGCTAATCTAATATGTTACTCCTAACAAGGTAAGATCACCAGAAGTGATCAAAACTTGTAGCCTTAACAGGAAAACCTTTTCTATCTGCAGTAGTGAAGAATTTGTGGGTGTCATCCCCACTGTAGTTTTTACCTTCTTACAAGGGTTTCTGCGTTACCAAAATAATTGTGTTATGTGATTGTCATATTGATTTCATGTTATTTACTTTATTAAGTTAACTAGATGATTGATTTATGCAATTAGATTCAAGTTATTTTAGTCGGTTATCACAGTATTTAGTTATAGATTTGAAAGGTTTTACAAGTGAATTTTTGAAGGCACTAATTCACCCCTCCCCTCTCAGTACCTATCTCTCCTAATTAAAACAATTGGTATCAGAGATCAGTTATCTTGTTGAACAGTCTAACCACTGAAGGGTAAAGATCTAAGTCATGGAGAGATACAAACTTGACAAGACTATTGAGAATTAGAAGATACAAATACGAATGTTTGTGGAATAGTATAAACAAGACAAGGAAGAACTGAAGAAATTACTGGTTGAAAGGAAGAACCTTGTAATTCAGCTAAATGAAATCAGTTATCATGAAGAACCTATTGATGAAATATTTGATCATATTGGATCAAGCTCTGGAAGCATCTCTAACGGATCTGAAAGCATAATCTTTGACTTGTTTGAAAAGAATCAGCATCTATCTAGGCAAGTGAAAGCACTTCAAATCGGTCATGAATCTAAAATGGTGAGAATGGTGGAAATCATGAACAATGCTAGACAAGCTAAACAAGATTGGAATCTAGCTATTGAAGACTGAAGACTGATGATTGAACAACTCCAAACAAAAGAAAGTGAAATACAAAGACTCATTGATCATCACTTCCAAGTATCAAATCAGATGATGACAGTTAATCAAGAAATGAACCGAGTAAATGGAGAATTATCAAGAAGACTTGAAGATGTTGCAATGCTCAGAGAAGATAATGAAAAACTAAGAAATGAAATAAAGATACAAAAGAAACATAATGAAATGATGAAGATAGCTAAGGATAGTTCTAAAAATATTTGATGATTTACTGACTAATCAAAGAAGATTCGGAAGCAAAGCCAGTATAGGTTACACCGGTGAAGGAGAATCATCACAACAAGTTGAAAAAGTCAACAAAAATCAAAGTCAGAAACCTAAAGTGTTCACATGTTATCACTATGGAAAACCAGGACATACATCTAATGTGTGTAGAAGCAAAGCACAAGGTAAACCTCCTATCGTTGCTAAATTCAATCGATATTGCTATTACTATGGTAAGTTTGGACATCCAACTTATGAATGCAGAGCTAAGCAGAATGACATTGTTAATAATACTACTGAGGAGAAAATATGCTATACTTGTAATAAGCATGGGCACACTGCAAGGGAATACAAGGCAAAAATGAAACAAGTCTGGACACCTAAAGAGAAACTACAATGAAAGCCATATCAACCGAAGAGACAAGGTAACTCATATATTTGGGATTATAATACATGGACTAATTGTGCTGTATGTGGTTGGTATGTACATATTGTAGAAAAGTGTTACAGAAACAGTCGGATTGGACAATCAAGAAACTGGACAAATGCAGGAATGGCATGTATACACTGTCACAAGGTCGGTCATGTAAGCAAGAACTACAGAGACCGAGCACCTGATGAAAATAACATATTTGAGAGTGGATATAACATTGTAGAAATTATGAAGTTAAGGAACACAATGTGGAAGAAAGAATCTAATGAAAATGTTGAGTCAAGTAACACTGTCGATGAAACCTCGTCCACTAGATTGGGTGACATCGGTACCTCTACTTAAGATGACAAAGGTATGTATGGAATTGACATTTTTAAATGTTCACATTTTACATACAGTTCCTTATATATGATGTATAAATACCAAATTTGCATGAATAAAGATGCACTATGGTTTATGTGTTGTGAGTTTGCAAATATCACATAGTCGGTAAAAGAAGAAATGAGAGTTGATTACCTGTCGATAATCACTATACAAGGTTAACCGACAATAGTGCAAACTGATGAAGAAATTCTATATTAGCTAAGCAAAGGAAATTGTAGACATTATCGAGCTGATAGCTATTTCGTATCAAAAGTTAGGTCATGCATTTAATGCACCAAAGTTTGAGCAGGAATATCAAAAAAATCTATAAATACCTGGAAACAGAGTTCATTTTTACATTGTGATTTCAAAGAATAGAGATTTTATAGAGAAGAGTTTGAGCTAAAGATTTTTGAAAAGATTCAAAGATATTGTAGATCGAATCGACAATAATTCTCTGCCTACCAAACACTGGTTATCTGTTGCTTGCCAAAACTCTAGAAACAATTTATGGCATCAACATCAACTACAAGCAAATCGTAAAACATTAAGGAGGAAGTAGAATTAATTGTTAGGGCTAATTTCACCGAGGCCAAATTCAAACCACATCCCAAGGTCACATCACAAACAGACGATATGGGTGCATTTTTTAGTATTCCAGATAGGGTTTTGTTAATAGAGAATGTTAGGGCCTATATTCATTGCAAAATCAGAGAAGTAGGTGATTTTGAGACCATTTCTACTTATCAAAAAATTTGTGGACTGGATGGAAAGATAAAATCTGATTATAAGAAGATTGAGGAGTCAGGGTTATCACATTTTACACAATTCCTACAAACATTCAGCACTGATTCGATAATAATTGTATTGAGTAGATTTCATGATGGGAAATTCTGGCTAGAAAAACCTATTAAGGTCACAAAGAATATTATCAGTAGGGTTACTAGGTACCCTACAACTGACAAAGAAAAAGCCTTTCAAAGTTCATCTCATCCTGATGTTGAAAAGAACATTAGAGCCCAATGGGATGGCAGGGCACTGAAAATATCAACCATCAAAGACCCAGTGGTAAAATTCGTAGCTCATGTCATTGGGTACAAGATATTTCAATCTAGCAGACTAAACAGTGTACCCTATAGCGCCATGGACATGGCATATAAAATTGTGAAGAAAGATCACCAGGTAGATCTTGCCGAACTTCTACTGCATCAACTACAAGAGAATATGAAGACAATAAGATCAAATAAGTCCAACACATGTAAGTACGGATCACTACTTGTCTGTACATTTTTCTATTTGCAAAAATATGTACCTAGTATTGGTAAGGTAAAATGGCAATCAGACAAACCGATAACTACACAAATTGGTGAAATGATGAAGAGTCTAGGAAATAATCTAAATAAGGAATTCAATGCATATTTCAAAGAATTTCAGACAAAAATGCAACAAAGGAGTAGAATTCCAAGGGAATTAGTAAGTAAATTTGAAGATGACATATGTTTTGTAGTTAGCACAGACCACTCTATTAATGCATTGTTGGCATTACCGATAGACATCACTGCCAGTATGTTTGGCGTATATGAGGAAGCTAAGTTACGAATCACTATAGACATAGAGATCAGAAAAATGTCTAGAAGGGCGAAGAAAATGAGAAAAGATCTCACAGTAAAATATGGATTTGCACTTGCCTCATCTGTGGAGTCACTGATTAAAGAAACAACCGAAGGTCAATTACAGTTGGCTGACAAGCCCTATGATAGCGAGGAGACCAAGTCAGACAAAGAAAAGGATAACACACCGATTCCTCCCACCAATGTTGAATAGGCAATGTAGTTACCAGAACCTGAAGGAATGAAGACACATTCATCAACTGCAGAACAACCTACCAAGAAAGAAGAAGTAGTAAAAGTAGAAAAAAGAAGGGTACCTACACCGATGAAGAAATACATAAAGTAGAAGAACAAGAAAGTAGTTGAGCCACTGAAGAAAAAGAGGAAATACAAAAGAAATAAGGAAGATCTAGAGGATACAAAAATTGAAAATGATCCTAATCAATTCAAGTTAGTTCGTAATAGGGAAAGTACAATAGAAGAAATAATTGAAGATATAATTGAAAATGGAAATCTTGCAGATCCAGGCATAGACAAATTTGACAAAATGTCAATTAAGGACAAGACAAAGCTAGAACATGCTATCATCCAGATGATGATTAAATTCAAGAAAGTACCAATGGAATTCACATGTCAATTACCAAAGGAACTTGATGACAAAATAAATGAGAGATGGGCTATTGCACTAGATACAGAGAAAAGGAAAAGAGAACATTCATTAAGTCGTGTAGCCTCACACTTTAGCTATGTTGTTGTAAGTGAATAGATGACAAATTATCAAGCTAGATTTCTAGTCAAGAATAGAGCTATGCAGATAATGAATGAGAATGTGGGTGATATGGATGTCACATGTGATTCTTTGTGGACATCAATTTTGAAAGTAGAAGAGAAAGTTGAACAGGAAGCATTCCTGAAACTATCTCAGAAGAGACATAGTTCAAAAGGTAAAGTTATTTTCATCGATGATAATAAAGGAAAGAAAATAGAGGACACCGGTATATCAGTTACCGAGGTAATTGATATCACCGAACAAAAGGATGAAATAAGAATTTCACAGGATGCACCAGATCAAGTAAAGATCCACTTACAGAAGAAAACCAATGATGATGCTTCATAGAGGACATCACTAATGGTGATCCTGATGATAAGGATGACAAAGATGTGACTATTGCACCAAACAAAGATGAAGTACTAGACATTGATAGTGTGTTCACATCTCTACCAGGTGAAATTCTTGTACTTGCAGAGGCAATTGAGATACTTTCACAAGTACAACCTGATGCTTCTCATCCTAATCAAAATAACTGTTAGTCCATTTTCCTATCAATGCAAAATCCTATAAAAATGGCCTTTTCCCTACAAATTTTGAAGTTATCCCACCTTGTTGCATAGTTTCATCTTGCATTGAAAATCAATAATGTTTCATGGTGTGCACTCTTAGCCCTGTGTTCTTCATATTGTCACCAAGCTCTAGTCTAGATCGCACGTGCTAAATCGCAAAACCTAGGGAGTTATTAAAGTTTTAAAGTCTGCAAGAAATAATTTCAGAATCTGCCACAGTGTCGAAAACCCACAATGTTTTTGAAAATCCATGATGTTTTTGGTCTGTGTGAAAACCCTCATTGTTTTCAACCTTGTGCCTTCTAGCTTTTGTGCGCTTATCTTTTGGCATTAGAAACCTTGTGTGTTTTTTATCTTTTCCATCGAAAACCCTGTGTGTTTTGGACCTCACAGTTTTCTATTTGCTGGCGTTCCCTAACTACGCAAGTGCAATGGATGGTGGGCCCGGGTCTTCAAAGGTTTCAAAATGATTGGTTGTTGCATGATCACATGTTAGATTTTTCTAATATGTGACCATGCAATCGGTTACTTCTTGCCTGTGGGGCCAGTTGGTGGAAAGGGTGTGGTCCTGTTGGCATTCATGTGGTGGCCTTTGGTTGGCTATCGCTTGATCACATAGCTCAATTTTTGGCTCTGTGATCATGGGACTAGTTGACATGTTTCTACGATGGTGACATGGCAGTTCATCGGTGGGACCTAGTTCTTCATGCTTCCAGCATGGTTAAAGCTTGAACAAGATCAGTGGTTAGCATAAGTTCGCATGGAAAAGTTGCGCAATGTTTATCCCTTGAGATTTTGTGACAGCCATAGATTTCATCTTAAGCAGGCCCATTTATGGGGTCTGAGCAGTTTGGCGATCCTGATAAGTGTATGGCGGCCTGAAAATTTTTCTTCTTGTTTGCTGGTTCACGTAATGTTTTGGCGATGCCCTAGTTTATTTGGCGATTCAGTGAATAGTGGTCGTGTGATCGCTAAGTTTTTTAGTGATGGTGGAAAGTATTTCACGAACTGGTGAAAGTTCTTCGGTCACCAGTTCGCCAGATAAACTGGGGCCACTTGCTTGGTGATGTGCTTAGTTCTGATTGGTCAGCGGGGTGATGAGTTGGATGTTGTCAGTGGGGCCGCAATTTTCAAAGGATGTGGAGCATCTGCAAGTCTATGAAGATCATGTGGTTGTCGCTATACCGCTGAGGTGGGATGCTTGACTTTTAGCATCGTGGTGTAATGATGACCGTCAATTTTGTTTAAAGAAATATAAAGCACGCCGGCCTGAGAAAAGTAAATGAATCAAATGGTGGTGATATAAAGTTAATCTCAGTTCAAATGTTGACCGTTGATAGATTGCTGGCACCGTGAGGATGACCGTTGTGTTTCAAATTCAAACTTTTGAGTGGGTTTGTGATCAGCATTGCGTGACTAAGGGTAAATAGTTAAGGAACATAAAGCCCACGAAATGCATGGTGACCGTTTGATTTCAAATTTGATTTTCCTAAGGATCTGTAGCGACCAAAGGTACTAGAATTCAATGCTTTCATGGCTAGATTTGATTGGTTTGGTGGCGCTTGTTGTTGCAGTGTGGTCTAGGGGCTCTATGGTTGATTACAGAGGTTGATTTTGTACCTGGTGGAGTTTATTTTTGAGCTCGAGAAGTTGTTTGCAGGTGGCCAATTTGACTAGTTTTCATGGCTATCCCTAGTGTCCTGTACTGAGCTCGAAGATTTTCATGATTGCAGATCTGCTTGAGATTTGTTTCCTCCAGGTTGCCTGCATTTCTTGCCCCTACATTAAATTTTTGGCTATTTCTGGTTGGTTTAGCTGTTGAAACCCTAACCCTAGCTATCTGTAGCTTGTTGCAACTTGCTTTGGGTTTCCAAGGCAGCTAGTGGTATAAAATTTTTATTTTTTGATTGAGTAAGCATTCAAATTTTGATCAATTCCAAGGGTTCTGATTTTGATTAGTTCTAGTGGGAAGCAGTAAAACTCTATCACATTGTAGGAGGTTGAATAGAAGTTCTTTGTATCTTTTGCAGGTTATTGAAGTGGTAGTCTCATTTCTAGTATAGACATGTACATGATTCATCATACTTAATATAATTGTTTCAAGCTTTCAAGTCTCTCCTTGGTGTCAGTTTTATGAGTTTTGGATTTTCTGGTCCATTGCATAGGGTTACCATTGCATATGTTCTAGTCTTTAGTTCTTGATCTAGGATCAAGTGAAAAATACTTTAGATAGGGCATAGATTCATTAGATTCATCTACAGAAGGATCTTATAAGTAGTGGATGGGCTGGAATAGTTGTATTTATGGCTTTGAGTCTTTGACAATAGTTGGTTCATGTTTCTATACTTGCATTTGATATTTTTCCCAATGGATAATGGCACTGGTCAAGGATTAGTACATTCAGTTGAGTTCAGTGTTTGATGGGTTTTGGCTATTTCCTACATCTTTGAATATCAACACCATTTCAGGTCTTTTTCATTATTTGGTTGATAGTAGTAATACCCTTCACAAGACCATTTTACCCTGCATAGTAGAGTTGATTCAATGAATACCTAGTTAGTATTTAGTATTCCTTTACTATGATCCACTTTATGAATCTAGAAGTATAAGGTGTGTAGTGAGTGGAGTTTTGTCTGGATTAGGTGCACCTGCCTTGGTTTTGTAGAGCCAGAAGCAGAAGAGGGCATATTAAGACCCTATAGTTGGTCTAGCTGTCTTGCAGAGCTCTCATACTTGGAACTAACCACTCCTAACATCAGTCTCAAGGCATATTGGCAGCCTTGAGTGGTGTCAACATTTTTGAACACCAACAAGATGGCGACTCTACTGGGGAAGGAGTAAAAGATGGCAAGCTTCCTTGCTTGGCTCGATCATCCTAGAGTCTTGGTTGAAGATCATAAATATAGAGTCTGATAGAAAAAATACACTTGTAAAATCTTCTCACCTAATTGTGAGTGGTGGCTCTGATTTTCTCTGTTTGATCAGTGTTCCTTCTGATAAATAGTGTGGTTACTTGTGGAGTTTTGTACTGGTTGGAAGAAGAAACAAAGAAAATTTTTTCCTCTGCAAGGAGGTGGTGACTCTACACTATCAAAGAACTTGATGGAGCTGTAAGATGAGCTCTAGATCTGCCCTACTTCCAGCCAAAGGTCTTCTGCTGCAAAATTCTCAGGTATTTCTCAAAGATCTGAAATGTCTCCATATTAAGTAATCAAGCACTAGGAAAAGGAGTAAGGTGTTAGTAGAGGTTGAATACTTCAAGTTCTCAATTGCATTTTTGCAAGATTTTATGGAAGTATTGCATTAAGTCTGATGGGAAAGCTTGAGGAGGAGCTTGCTTTTCTTGAGCATGGCATCCTTAGGGATTGCATAAAATTGGTAAGATTGAAGGTGGGGTGCAGACAGGATCTATCCATATCTCTTTTTTATGATAAATTTTGTGGTGCATATGATGAGCTTTTGGATGATATTGAGTTTCCTGAATCTGAATTCATTGGTTTATTCCTGGAGCTTTGTTTTCTTGAGTCAACCAGTTGCTAAGATGTTTTGTGGGAGGAATACTATGTATGTATCAGGGATTGGGTACTTAGTGATGATAGTCTTGAGCCTGAGGATGCACTTGGGGTTTTTCTCTTTGGTACTGATATTGAGAATGATGGAAGTTATGAAGGAGATGTGTCAAGTGATGACACTCTTTCTTGCAATCATGAGAGTGATGCTCTTTCTTAGTATGGGGAAGAAAGTTTATGCAGTCAATCAGATGAAGAAAAGGATTGGATTGATGAATATGTTGCTGATGATTGTATGTCAGAGGAGGGTGTTCTTGTGGACTGTTGCTCACTTCATAGTGAAAAAATTTCAGATCTCCTCTCTTGTGAATATCTCAGGTATGCAGGGAGGGATGACACTGAGTTCCTACATCCAACACACATTGATTTTGACTGAGAGCATGAGTCAATAGGGTTTGACTTTGACATGTGTGCCTTTGATTCTTTTTCTGCCCCCACATTACTAGATAGTGACCAAGTACAACATGATGATGAAGTCATCAGCATTTGTTTAGCTTGAAGCAATGCAGATATTCCTAATGTATGTATTAATGTTTTCCCTCCCACCCACCAGCAATTTTTGGGTTTGTCAAATGTTGACAAGATGCAGGATGCTCATATTTTTGATGATTCACATTTATCAGAGTTCTCCTCTTGTAGTTACTTTGCAAAAGAAGAGGTTGAAGGCCATGACAGTGTGTTGTCCTATTATGAAGATTGTTGTAGTGAACAAGTTTCTTGTTCATGTTCTTTTCCTTCTTTTTCCAAATATGATAGCGAAGCAGACCTTCACTTGGTTCATGATCTAGTTTATGGAGATATCATGGATGAAACAAGTTGCTTAGTGGCTGAGGTGATACATGAAGGTAAATCAGAGGGTTCAAATCCTTTTCAGCTAGGTAATTTTGATGTAATGCATGATGCTCAGTATGTTTTATTTCCTGATGCATTACTAGATGATATTTTTACTTTTAGTCAGCAGGGAGAAGTAAGTGATGTTCCTTACTTCTTAGAATATGAATGTGAGTATGATGGTTGTGACTGGAAGAACATGGGTAGTGACCAGTATAGTTTCATTCTTCAGCCCATGAATATTCACATATGTTTGTAGCAAGGTGGTCATGAAATTTTTAGGTGGCTGGTTGCATATGTGGATGAGAATCAGATTTTTGATTTAGGAGGGTCACTAGTTTTCTTTTGGGGCCTTGAGCCTGGTTGTAAATACATGTAAATTCTGTAAATATCTTTCCCTTTCCTGTTATGTGTTTCTTTCCTGCCCTGTTCCCTATGTTTTTTGAGGTCTCTATATTTTTCCAATGGGTGGTCTGCTTCTTCCCAAAGATTTGAGGTCCTCATTGTATTTGCAAGAGATATATGTCCCCAACTAGAGCCACTGTTAGTCCATTTTCCTATCAATGCAAAATCCTATGAAAATGGCCTTTTCCCTACAAATTTTGAAGTTATCCCACCTTGTTGCATAGTTTCATCTTGCATTGAAAATCCATAATATTTCATAGTGTGCACTCTTGGCCTTGTGTTCTTCATATTGTCACCAAGCTCTAGTCCAGATCGCACGTGCTAAATCACAAAACCCAGGGAGTTATTAAAGTTTTAGGGTCTGCAGGAAATAATTTCAGAATCTGCCATAGTGTCGAAAACCCACAATATTTTTGAAAATCCATGATGTTTTCGGTCTATGTGAAAACCCTCATTGTTTTCAACCTTGTGCCTTCCAGCTTTTGTGTCCTTATCTTTTGGCATCAGAAACCTTGTGTGTTTTCAATCTTTTCCATTGAAAACCCTGTGTGTTTTGGACCTCACAGTTTCCTGTTTGCTAGCATTCCCTAACTGCACAAGTACGATGGATGGTGAGCCCAGGTCTTCAAAGGTTTCAAAATGATTGGTTGTCACATGATCACATGTTAAATTTTTTAGATATGCGACCATGCCACCGGTTACTTCTTGCTCATGGGGCCGGTTGGTGGAAAGGGTGTGGTCCTGTTGGCAGTCATGTGGCGGCCTTTGGTTGGCTATCGCATGATCGCATAGCCCAATTTTTGGCTATGTGATCATGCGACTAGTTGACATGTGTCTATGGTGGTGAGGTGGTAGTTCTTCGGTGGGACCCAGTTCTTCATGCTTCCAGCACGGTTAAATCTTGAACAAGATCAGTGGTCAGTGTAAGTTCACATGAAAAAGTTGTGCAATGTTTATCCCTTGAGATTTTGCAATAACTGAAGATTTCATCTTAAGCAGGCCCATTTGTGGGGTCTGAGCAGTTTGGCGATCTTGATAAGTGTATGGCAGCCTGACAAATTTTCTTCTTGTTCACTAGTTCGTGTAATGTTTTGGTGATGCCCTAGTTTATTTGGCGATTCAATGAACAGTGGTCATGTGATTGCTAAGTTTTTTAGTGATGGTGGAAAGTATTTCGTGAACTGGGGAAAGTTCTTTAGTTGCCAGTTCACCAGATAAATTGGGGCCACTTGCTCGATGATGTGCTAAGTTTTGATTGGTCGGCGGGGTGATGAGCTGGATGTTGTCAGTGGGGCCATAGTTTTCAAAGGATGTGGAGTGTCTGCAAGTCTGTGAAGATCATGTGGTTGTCGCTATACCGTTGAGGTGAGATGCTTGAATTTTAGCATCATGGTGTAATGATGACCGTCGATTTTGTTTAAAGAAATATAAAGCGCGCTGGCCTGAGAAAAGTAAATGAATCGAATGGTGGTGATATAAAGTTAATCTCAATTCAAATGTTGATCATTGATAGATTGTTGGCACCCTGAGGATGACTGTTGCATTTCAAATTCAAACTTTTGAGTGGGTTTGTGATTGGCATTACACGACTAAGGGAAAATAGTTAAGGAACATAAAGCCCGCGAAATGCATGGTGACCATTTGATTTCAAATTTGATTTTCCTGAGGATTTGCAGTGACCAAAGGTACCAGAATTCAATGCTTTCATGGCCAGATTTGATTGGTTTGGTGGTGCTTATTGTTGCAGTGTGGTCTAGGGGCTCTATGGTCGATTGCAGAGGTTGATTTTGTACCTAGTGGAGTTTTTTTTTGAGCTCGAGAAGCTGTTTGCAAGTGGCCAATTTGACTGGTTTTCATGGCTATCCCTGGTGTCCTGTACTGAGCTCATAGATTTTCATGATTGCAAATCTGCTTGAGATTTGTTTCCTCCAGGTTACCTGCATTTCCTGCCCCTGCATTAAATTTTTGGCTATTTCTGGTTGGTTTAGCTGTTGAAACCCTAACCCTAGCTGTCTGTAGCTTGTTGCAACCTATTTTGGGTTTCCAAGGTAGCTAGTGGTATAAATTTTTGATTTTTTGACTGAGTAAGTGTTCAAATTTTGATCAATTCCAAGGGTTCTGATTTTGATTAGTTCTAGTGGGAAGCAGTAAAACTCTGTCACATTGTAGGAGGCTAAATAGAAGTTCTTTGTATCTTTTGCAGGTTATTGAAGTGGTAGTCTCATTTCTGGTATAGACATGTACATGATTCATCATACTTAATATAATTGTTTCAAGCTTTCAAGTCTCTCCTTGGTGTCAGTTTTATGAGTTTTAGATTTTCTGGTCCATTGCATAGCGTTACCTTTGCATATGTTCTAGTCTTTAGTTCTTGATCTAGGATCAAGTGAAAAATACTTTAGATAGGGCATAGATTCATTAGATTCATCTATAGAAGGATCCTATAAGTAGTGGATGGGCTGGAATAGTTGTATTTATGGCTTTGAGTCTTTGATAGTAGTTGGTTCATGTTTCTATACTTGCATTTGATGATTTTTCCAATGGATAATGGCACTGGTTAAGGATTAGTACATTCAGTTGAGTTCAATGTTTGATGGGTTTTGGCTATTTTTGATATCTTTGAATATCAACACCATTTCAAGTCTTTTTCATTATTTGGTTGATAGTAGTAATACCCTTCACAAGACCATTTTACCCTGCATAGTAGAGTTGATTCAATGAATACCTGGTTAGTATTTAGTAATCTATTACTATGATCTACTTTATGAATCCAGAAGTATAAGGTGTGTAGTGAGTGGAGTTTTGTCTGGATTAGGTGCACCCGCCTTGGTTTTGCAGAGCTAGAAGTAGAAGAGGGCATATTAAGACCCTATAGTTGGTCCAGTTGTCTTGCAGAGCTCTCATACTTGGAACTAACCACTCCTAACATTAGTCTCAAGGCATATTGGCAGCCCTGAGTGGTGTAAGCATTTTTGAACACCAATAATAATGATACAACTAAGATACAAGCAACTAAGCAATCTGTAGATACAAATGAGCCTACCAAAATAGAGGCATAGTCTACAGAAACAAAGGAACCAAAAGAAACAAAGTTGACTGAGGTGAACCCACCTGATACTACAACTGAGACTCCTATACCATCTACCGAGGAGCAGAAGAAGGAAGATACGGTGTCAACTGGGAAGGATACTTTGAAAAGTGGAGAAAAGCTATTGTTATTAGTGAGAAGTCACCTATTGCACAAAATAAGAAGAAGAAAAAAGAAAAAGGGCTGGTCACCATTGATGAAGTCATAATTATACCAGAATGTGACCCAAGAACCCTAAGCCCCGAGGAACTAAGTAGATATGGGGAGCTATGTTCAAGGAAAGCGGTGCAAGAAAATTTAAGGCAAGAACACAAACGAAAAGAAGTGTTAAATGATGTGAGGGATATTCTGCAACAGATAATACTGGAGACAAATATTGATGAGAATACTCCAATCATAGATCAACTTGATACACTCACTGACAAAATCAATGCCCCTGATACAGATGCAAACAAAAGAATAGAAGAATAGGCAGAATCAAAGATTTAGAACAAATTGGCAACAAAGATTAGCACAGAAGTAGCACTGAAAAAGATAAAATTATCTAAGGTCATTACACGAGGTAAAATATATCACTTAGATAATTTGTCAATTTTTTATCAAGCTTTGTACTTTAGACACCTTCACTATAGAAGTCAGTGAAAAGATAAAAGGTTTAGACGTAGAGATACAGTTGAGTACACAAGCAGCTATAACCAAGCCGAATGCTTTCTTAAAGCATATTCACCAAGTTCAGGAACTCCGGTGGTTGATAGTAGATCTAAGGAAACAAGAAGAGTGAATCATTGATCAGGTTACAGAGTTACAAATAGAACTCACTCCTTACTTGAAAAATTTTTAAGCACATATTGTCAAAGTTGAACAACTTGTAGCTACACCAGAGATTTCAGTGTTGGATAATATCTTTGACATGCATGCACAAGTCGGTCTTGAGCATATTGCTCTTACCAACTTGAAAGAGGAATGGGACAACCTCTTGGAGTCTGTAAAGAAAACCCATCCAAACATTTTTGGTAAGATGTAAGTATACATTCTATTTTTTGTATTTGGCATTATTATCAAAAAGGGGGAAAACATGTATATGCCAAATAAGTATACTTTGATATGTATATATTATCAGGAGCATGCACCGAGGGGGAGTACTTTGTACTTTGAAATTTTTTTTGTTGTGGATATGTATATGACAGAGATATAAGGAATATATAGAAACATTTTGTCTATATACATTCAAAGCTTTGATACTAATGCCAAAGGGGGATATTGTTAATCTCTATTGAGAATTTAAGGTTGTCATTAGTATCAAAGGATAGTAAATAGGTCGGTCAGTTACTTATATTGATTTGGTCGGTAACCAGAAGTAAGATAGAGTAGTTGGTAAAGCCTTTATTACACCGAGCATCACCCAGTTTACCAAGCACTAGGAACACTGACATCGACAGATAGTATACATCGAGTAGATTATATAGTGTTTACCGATGATCACAAAAAATGACATAGTAATCTGAAATGGCACAATCTTCTATGCAAATGGCTACAACAAATCATAAAATAGTTTACCAAGATCGAGGAGCATTTGTTGTAAAAGATACTCATTAAATGTAATGTCTATCTTATGGTAATAGTTGATCTAGGTTAATTTTGCACCGTAGATCTTAGGGTTATGATTATTTTTGTAACCTAATTTTTGCTAAGCGGCAAAAACAAAAAACTATATATTTTGTATGTTTGCACCATTTTATGAGGTTGGTGAACTGATATATATGAATCACGGAGCACTTGAAGCCATTGCCTAACTTCAAGTCAATCAGTTTACAGAGCAGAATAGAGTACAGAGGATATTAGATTGAGCAGAATCAAAGAAGGCTACCGAGTAGAATAGAGTAGATAACCATCACAGATAAGGTGATATTTTGATGAGAAGTTATAGATCTATTTCAGACAATTGAGTTGTCAACTAGTAGATAATTGCCTATTACTTTCTGACAATTGTGATAGAGTTTTTGATAAAATCTCTTAACAGAGTAGACTTAACAGTCTTATGTAAATCTCTTAACCGAGTACACACTTCATTAGTGTTATCTAAATCCTATAACTAGGTAGATCTAGTTGATCTAATATGTTACTCCTAACAGGGTAAGATCACCAGAAGTGATCAAAACTTGTATCCTTAACAGGCAAACCTTTTCTATCTGCAGTAGTGAAGAATTTGAGGGTGTCATCCCCACCACAATTTTAACCTTCTTACAAGGGTTTCTACATTACCAAAATACTTGTGTTATATGATTGTCATATTGATTTCATGTTGTTTACTTTCTTAAGTTAACTAGATGATTGATTTATGCAATCAAATTTAAGTTATTTTGATCAATTATCACAGTATTCAGTTATAGATCTAAAAGGTTTTACAAGTGAAGTTTTAAAGGCACTGATTCACCCCTCCCCTCTCAGTATCTATCTCTCCTAATTTGAACAATTGGTATCAGAGCTCAGTTCTCTTGTTGAATAGTCTAACCACTAAAGGGTAAAGATCTAAGTCATGGAGAGATACAAACTTGACAAGACTATTGAGAATCAGAAGATATAAATACAGATGTTTGTGGAACAGTATAAACAAGCCAAGGAAGAACTGGAGAAATTACTGGTTGAAAGGAAGAACCTTGCAATTCAGCTAAATGAAATCAGTTATCATGAAGAACCTATTGATGAAATATTTGATCATATTGGATCAAGCTCTGGAAGCATCTCTGATGAATCTGAAAACATAATCTCTAACTTGTCTGAAAAGAATCAACATCTATCTGGGCAAGTGAAAGCACTTCAAATCGGTCATGAATCTAAAATGGTGAGAATGGTGGAAATCATGAACAATGCTACACAAGCTGAACAAGATTGGAATCTGGCTATTGAAGACCGAAGACTGATGACTAAACAACTCCAAACAAAAGAAAGTGAAATAAAAAGACTCACTAATCGTCACTTCCAAGTATCAAATCAGATGATGACAGTTAATCAAGAAATGAACCGAGTAAATGGAGAATTATCAAGAAGACTTGAAGATGTTGCAATGCTCAGAGAAGATAATGAAAAACTAAGAAATGAAATAAAGATACAAAAGCAACATAATGAAATGATGAAGATAGCTGAGGACAGTTCTAAAAAGATTGATGATTTCCTGACTAATCAAAGAAGATTTAGAAGCAGAGACACTATAGGTTACATTGGTGAAGGAGAATCATCACAACAAGCTGAAAAAGTCAACAACAATCAAAGTCAGAAACTTAAAGTGTTGACATGTTATCACTGTGGAAAACTAGGACATACATCTAATGTGTGCAGAAGAAAAGCATAAGGTAAACCTCTTGTCATTCCTAAATTCAATGGATATTGCTATTATTGTGGTAAGTTTGGACATCCAACTTATGAATGCATATCTAAGTAGAATGACATTGCTAATAATACTATTGAGGAGAAAATATGTTATACTTGTAATAAGCATGAGCACACTGCAAGGTAAAAATGAAACAAGTCTGGACACCTAAAGAGAAACTACAAAGAAATCCATATCAACCGAAGAGACAAGGTAACTCATATATTTGGGATTATAATACATGGACTAATTGTGTTGTATGTGGTCGGTATGGACATATTGCAGCAAACTGTTACAGAAATAGTCAGATTGGACAATCAAGAAACTAGACAAATACAAGAATGGCATGTATGCACTATCACAAGGTTGGTCATGTAATCCAGAACTGTAGAGACAGAGCATTTCACTTTGAAATCTATTAATGCATTGTTGGCATTATCGATAGACATCACTGCCAGTAGGTTTGGTGTATATGATGAAGCTAAGTCATGAATCACTACAGACATAGAGATTGGAAAAATGTCTAGAAGGGTGAAAAATACATGGACTAATTGTGCTATATGTGGTCAGTATGGACATATTGTAGCAAACTCTTCAAGAAACTAGACAAATGTAGGAATGGCATGTATGCACTATCATAAGGTCGATCATGTAAGAAAGAACAATACTATTATCATAGTTATTCAACTCAAAATTATTCAGTTTACTGATCAGGCTATCAAGTGTAAGAGTGTTTCCCAGGACTGATCTGATTGTTAGGAATAGTCCCAAGAGATAAGTGACAGGGTGGGGATGAATTAGTTATCTACAAGATTCAATTCTTTATCTAATTAAGTATAGAAGAACATTAATCATAAAAAAAATATAAGAACACTTAACACAACCCCACAATTTTGGTTACAGGGAAACCCAAATAGGTAAAAACCTCAGTGGGAATTAGCACCGACTATAAATTGCACTAGAGTATAATGATCCCTGTTAGAAGATCTTACAACCTTGTTAGGAGTTTATGTTTACAATGCATTAAGTAAAGTGACTTGGTCAAAGGTTGGACCCATTTAGGAGTCTTTGATAATTAACCCTATTAGGGGTGAGGACACACTGTCCAGGAGCACACTGCTCAAAGGGGTGAATGATACAACCTTCTATTTAACAGATACACACTATATCTAGATCTTGGTGAATTGCAAGTAGACCTATTGTCTTGATCAATTCCAATGAATAGCATACACTCTCTACTTTGTCACATAGACCTTCTACTAATGGCTCAATACTTCACACCTTCTTCTCTACTCTTATCTTTCAACTATCTGCCATACTTAGTGATCACAACTTGACCGGCTATAATTATCTTTCTCCAAATGATATAATCAAGTCATCCTATTAGAACTTCCTTTAAATCATATTAGAGAAAAAATATAACTCTTCATTAACATCTTAGTTGGCTATACTAAGAACACAACACAAATTAGGACCGCACAACTCCACATGAGTAGACGCATTGCTTCACACTGTCGGCTCCACCAAATTAACTGATATTTCTCATGCTAAATTACATCAGGTGCTCTTAACCAAACATTCTTAACTCTTCTCCAAACACTAATCCAATCATTCATATCCAAATGATAGGCACAACTACTACAACAATAAAAACAATGTCAGCTTCATCAAATAAACTCAAGAAACTGTAACTGGCAATTGGAGACTTCATAAATCAGCTTGTACTACACAACTAACTCTACTTCCATGAACATATCATCATAAACATATCTACATCATAAATATAAATGTGCAAGGATCCATTACAACTATACTATAAATCACATACTAAATTCTTCCTAGAACTTGTTAGGAACACTCATTGATACAAACAACTATATTACTATCTTTACTCAGAATCAACCTCTGCGTCTATGATATCATGTTGATAACATATCTAGGAACCATATACTAAAGAATCTCTCCACTAGGCTTCCATGCACATTTCTTACCATATGTTGTCATCAATGACAAACATACAGTCAACACTGGCTTGCTGGAAAATCTCCAACAATCTCCCCCTTTGGCATTGATGGCAACATATGGAATGAAAAACACCACCAATCCAAATGTATAATTATTTTCTAATATTATCCAATTTCTCAACAAAAACTCCCCCAAGGATGAATCCTCCATCTCTTACTATTTTATTTCTTCTTTCTAAATACTCACTCCCCCTTTCTACAATTATTTTATAACATTCTCTATTTCCTCAACAAAACTCCCCCAAGGATGAATCCTCCATCTACTTCTGAATGCTCTGAATATCAACTAGTGTATCCTCTTACTATTTTGTTTTTCATGACTATATACTTACTCCCCCTTTGACATCAATGGCAAAGGGTGCCAAACAATTAAGCACCGACACTACTCCTGAAGTAGAGTAGTCAGCCATTCATCAGTCACTGAGGAATGATGCACTCCTACAAACTCTAATTAGATTTAGGGAAGGGAATTACTCGTAGCTTCTCCTTGAGATACTCAAATGTATCCTTAGGTAAAGGCTTTGTGAATATGTTTTCTAGATGATCTTTTGTGCTCACATAGTCCAATTTTACTTCTTTCTCTGCTACTTTCTCTCTTAGGAAGTGATGTTTCATCTTAATGTGTTTTGTCTTTTCATGGATCATAGGGTTCTTTGACATATTGATAGTGCTAGTGTTATCACAATGAATAACAATAGGATAATCAATCTGAATTCCAAAATCTTTTATCATCTACTTGATCCATACAATTGTAGAGAAATTTAATGTTGCTGCAACATACTCTGCTTCTGCTATGATTGAGAAATATAATTTTTCTTCTTACTTGTCCAAGTAACAAGCCTATCTCCAAGAGATACTGCTCCTCCTAAGGTACTCTTTCTATCATCAATGTAACCTGCCCAATCTGCATATGTATACACATGAAGTTCTACATTTTATGAATTATGATACCATAAACCATAGTCTATAGTTCCTCTCAAGTATCTAAATATCATCTTTACTACCATGAGATGACTTTGTTTAGGATCTGTTGCAAATCTTCCAACAATACCAACTGCATTGGAAATATCAAGTCTAGATTGAGTAAGATAGATTAGTTTACTAATCATATATTTATACAAGGTCATGTCTACTGATACTTAATCATCTTCTTTTGAAAGATTGCATCCTATTATCATAGGGGTACTTATTGGCTTGCAATCATCCATCTTGAATTTCTTCAATATCTCTTTCACATACTTAAACTGATTAATGAAAATACCTTTGTCTGGCTGCTGCACATTCAATCCCAAAAAGTACTTGATAGGTCCAATCATGCTCATTTCAAATTCTCTCTGCATCTCTTTAGCAAATTCAGCACTAAGCTTGTCATTACCACCAAAGATAATGTCATAAAAAAATATTGCAACTAACAATAGTCCATCAAGTGTCTCTCTTATGAATAAGCTACAATTTTCTGCTCCTTTCTTGAATCCAATCTTAGTCAAGTATCCATCATGTCTTTCATACCATGCTCTAGGGTCTTGCTTAAGTCCATAGAGGTCTTTCTTCAATCTGCATACCATATCAGGTCTATCTAATAAGGTAAATCCTTCAGGATTCTTTATGTAAACTTCTTCTTTCAACTCTCCATTCAAGAATGTTAACTTGACATCCATCTGGTATACCTTAAACTCTTTGAATGTAGCATAGGCTAGAAAAAAATTTATGGCTTCCAATATTCTTACATGGGAAAAAGTATCTGAATAATCAATTCCTTCTCTTTGCGCATATCCTTTACATACTAGTCTTTCTTTGTTTCTTACTACTGTTCCATCTTCATTCATCTTGTTTCTGAATATCCACTTGGTTCCAATCACATTCTTATCACTAGGCCTAGGGACCAGTTCCCATTTATCATTCTTAATTATTTGATCTAGCTCTTCTTTCATTGCTTCATGCCAATTTGAATCATTACATGCATCTTCAGTACTTAAGGGTTCAATTTGTGAAAGTAAGCATACCTCTTCATTAGTTGTTGAACTTTTTTCTTTTGATCTTGTCATGACTTTATTGTTCTGATCTCTAATGATGTCTTCCTTCTAATGATATCTAGATTTGAATTTAGGAACATTAGGTGTGACTCTCTCATCTGACTTCTTTGATTCTTCTTCACTAGTTTCAAGGTCATTGAATAATACATCAATGTTGTCAAACATTTCATCAAAAACTATTTATCTAGTGGTAGGTCTAGGTTCTTCAATCATAGGTGCATAATCATGATATCTTTCTTGAACCATAAAATTCTCATCAATCTTAACATGAGAACTTTCAATGATATTCTTCAATCTTAAATTAAAACATCTATAAGCTTTGCTTTTAGTAGAGTAACCAAGAAAAATACCTTCATCACTTCTTGCATCAAACTTGCCTATAGCTTCATCTCTCTTGATGTAGCACTTTCTTCCAAAGATTCTGAAGTATTTTACTATAGGTACATTCCCAAACCATATCTCATAAGGTGTCTTATATGCGCTTTGCCTCAATTGAATTCTATTCATAGTATAGACTGTACTATTGACCACATTTCTCCAATAGGTGTGTGTGACCTTTCCTTCAATCATGATGATGCCTGTTGTATCAAGTATGATCCTATTCCTTCTTTCTACAATTCCATTATGATGAGGGGTTTTAGGAGAACTTAGTTATCTCTTTATCCCGTGTTCTGATGTGAATTCTCCTCCTCTATCTGATCTCAGACACTTTATCTTTAATCCAGACTCATTTTCAAATTTATCTTTGAATATGATGAACTTCTCAAATGCTTCTAATTTATCTTTCAAGAACGCAACCCACATCATTCTAGAATAATCATCAACAAATAAAATAAATTACCTTTCACCATAGTATGATCTTGTTTGAGTTGGTCCACATAGGTATGTATGCACTAGATCCAATTTGTTCTCTGTTGAATTATACTTGCTTCTAAATGATTCCTCACATGCTTTCCCATCATACACTCCTTGCATATTGTATCAATTGGTTTTGAAATGCTAGGAAGGTCTCTTACTTCCTTTACATTACTTATCTTTACTATGTTTGCAGCACTTTTTGTCTTTGAATTCCAACTGATATCCTTTGTCAAGAAACTATCCAACACTTAATAGGTTATGCTGCAAACCATCAACATAAAGAGCATCATCAGTGTTGTTCTTTCCATCCAAGGGGATAGATCCTCTATCTATGATAGGTTTAGGAGTGTTTTCTCCAAATCTAACCATGTCTCCTTTGTACCTATCTAGATGTATGAATCCATCCTTGTCTCTTGTCATGTGATGTGAGCAACTACTGTCAATGATCCAATCTATCCTGATGTCATCTTGTGAAATCAATGCTAACTCTTGTGCTTTATTTTCATCCTCAAGGTCCATTTCATCAAACATTTTCTCCATGTCTTCAAGAGAAATGAATCCAATTTCATCTTCTGCTGAATCTTCATCTGATACTCCATCTCCAACATAGTAACATTCTTTTGTATATTAGGCTTGTAGTTAGTTTTGAACTTCTTGACTCTTTTAGGACACTTAGATTCAAAGTGACCAATCTTGTTACATGAAAATCATTTGAATGGTAACTGGCCTTCATATTTTCCTTTTCCTTTCCTTTCTTTCTTAGCAATCAAAGCAATGAAATCATTTAGTTCTTTCTCTTCATCATCATCATAAAAATTACCAGAAGTGTTCAAGGATTTCTTACCATGGACTGAGGCTTTGAAGGTTGTTTCACTTTTAGGCTCTGTCTTCAAACTTGATATCTCAAATACTAAAATTTTGCTGATTAAGGTCTCTCTTTTGAAGTCTTTTGAAAATTGCATAGTCTCATCTAGGATGTTTATCTTGCTCTCATATTTTGGTGTCAAAGTAGTCATCAACTTATCCATTATGTCTTCTTTAGAAATCTCTCCACCATTGTTTCTAATTCTTGCAACTACTTCATTAATCCTTTGATTGTAGGCTCTAATTTTCTCTTCAGGTAGCATCTCCAATGTATTTTAATTTTTCTTCCATGTCTTTCTACCTACATTCTTGGCTTGGATGTCTACTTCAAACATGTCTTATAGATACTTCCATAACTTGTAGGCTTTATCAACTTTCTTGATCTCTGAAAATCACTCTCAGACAAGCCGCTGATAATGGCTTCTTTGGCAATAGCATTTTGAGTAAAAATATCCTTTTTCTTAAGATTTGCATCTTCCTTTGCAAGATCTTCTAGAGAGGGAATCTAAGCTTCTTTAGTATCTACTTCAAAAACCTCAAAAGCAATGCACTACAAATGTGTCATCATTTTGTTCTTGCAGTCTAGATAGTTCTCTCCATCAAACTTAGGACTTTCTTTTCTAAAGAATGCCATTTGATCAACCTCAAGCTATTAAACTTTCTCTCTGAGGCACTTGGCTCTGATACCAATTGTTAGGAATAGTCCCAAGATATAACTGAGAGGGAGGGGGGAGGGGGGGTGAATCAGTTATCTACAAGATTCAATTCTTTATCCAATTAAGTATAGAGGAACATTAAGCATAAACACAATATAAGAACACTTAACACAACACCACAATTTTGGTTACGAGGATAACCAAATAGGTAAAAACCTCAGTGGGAATTAGCACCCACTATAAATTGCACTAGAGTATAATGATCCCTGTTAGAAGATCTTACAACCCTGTTAGGAGTTGATCTTTACAATGCATTAAGTATAGTGACCTGGTCAAAGGTCAGACCCTATTAGGAGTCTTTTATAATTAACCCTATTAGGGATGAGGACACACTATCTGGGAGAACATTGCTCAAAGGGGTGAAGGCTGCAACCTTTTTTTTAATAGATACACACTATATTTGGATCTTGGTGAATTACGAGTAGACCTTATATCTTGATTAGTTCCAATGAATAGCATACACTCTCTACTTTGTCACATAGACCTTCTACTGATGGCTCAATACTTTCCACCTTCTACTCTGCTCTTATCTTTCAACTATCTACAATACCTAGCGATCACAACTTGACCAACTATAAGTATCTTTATCCAAATGATATAATCAAGTTGGCATGTTAGAACTTCCTTGAAATCATATTAGAGAAATAATATAGCTCTTCAATAACATCTTAGTCAGCTATACTGAAAACACAACACAAATTAGGACTGCACAACTCCATATGAGTAGACATGTCGCTTCACACTGTCAGCTCCACCAAATTAACTGATACTTTCTTCTCATGTTGAATTACATCATGCACTCTTAAAAAAACATTCTTAACTCTTCTCCAAACACTAATCCAAGCACACATATCCAAATGATAGGCGCAACTACTACAACAATAAAAACAATGTCGGCTTCATCAGATAAACTTAGGAAATTGTAACTAGCAACTGGAGACTTCATAACTCAACCTGTACTACACAACTAACTCTGCATCCATGAACATATCATCATACACATGTCTACATCATAAATATAAATTTGTAGAGGTTAATTACAACCATACTATAAATCACATACTGAACTCTTGCTAGGACCTATCAGGAGCACTCACTGATACAAACAATTGTATTACTATTTTTACTCAGAATCAACCTCTATATCTATGATATCATGCTGATAACATATCTAGGAACCATATACTCAAGAATCTCTCCCTCAAAATTCCACACATTTTGCTTACCATATGTTGTCATTAATGAAAAACATACAGTCATCACTGGCTTGCTATAAAATCTCCAACACTCATTTCATGGATTACAGAGATTCCAATAGCATAAATAGGCATCAAGGTTATAATAATTTTACTCACAAAAGTGTATTCATTAATAAAACCTCCTGCTCCTCAGATAGCATTGATGATCTCCTTAATTTAGTTGTTGTACTATGAAAATTTTTCTCCTTCTTTCATCTTCATGTCATCAAACTTTCCTCTAAGACTCTCAACTCTTTCCCTCATTAAATTCTCATCTCCTCCGTGAACTAGTGCAAGTTTGTCCCACATTGCTTTAGCAGAAGTACATGTCTTTATATCTTCAAATTCAACATCTGATAAGGAAGAAAAAATCTCTATCATTGTCATATTATGTTCATATTTATCTCTCAACTAATCAATAGTCAAAGGTCCAGTCAGTTGGATATAATCATTGCTCAAGTAGAATACTGTAGATTCTAAAATTCTAGATATATGTAGCTTCATTCTTCTTTGCCATGTTGAGAAGTTATCTTTGTTCATCTTTGACACCTCTCTCTTATACATCTTGTGATCTTTAGTTTAAGTCCTTCAAAATTTCCTTCCAAGCAACCAATGCTCTGATACCAATTGTTAGATAACTAAGAGGGGGGTGAATCAGTCCCAAATCTACCATTATCCTACAGTCCCAAATCTCTTAGATGTATATATTCAAACTTTTTAATCAAATTATCAACTCGATAAGCTATCAATAATAACTTCACTTTCTCTTCATCTATCGATTGACAGTAAATTCAATAGTGTATTTACCAATTTGACTAGTTATGAAATGTGTAAAGTAAAATAAGAATTCAATCACATCAAATATACATAACACATAGTTTTTTAACTTGGAAACCCTGTTAGAGGAAAAACCACCTAGGACCGGTAACCCAAAAATAATTCACTCTTCTGAAGTGAGCTTAGTTAGGAGTCGACACTGTCAAAGGTTACAAAACACATTGTAAGGTGTGACCTAGTTAGAGGATTTATCACTCAAAGTTCTTCCTTGACCAACATTCACTATGGGGTCAACAAGAAAACAATCAATATTCATTAAATGTCATATTGAAGTAAAAAAGGACTATTAAGTCCACTCAGTTAAGATATTTTTCTGTAACAATGGTTAAACTGATACAATAATGATTTGATTCAAATATAACTAAGATTTGTAGATTTTTAGATCTATGCTAAGCTCAAAATACCTCCTATGATCAATAATCAATTCAATTCTTCATATTCTCCAACTTATTCCACTTGGTGAATAATTATTTGATGCTCGGTAATGTCTGCAGTTCAACTCAGTTCTATCTTCAACCAGTTTGATTAGTTGTGCATGAAAATAATCCTTTCACGCAAATTCTCATATAGTGTCAATAATCCCAAACTCAATAATGAATCTCACGTTTCTTTAAATAGACAACATAAACCATTTTATTTTCATCCATTAGATTTTTCCTCTTAATATTCATTGTTCATTTTTCTGCTTTAATCTTCCTTGGTAGTTGTGTCTATAACACATTTCATCCTTCTTCATGTGATCAATCTTGAATTTTTTCAGCTGTTAGATCATCATAGAAAACTTTATCTTCTACCTCAGAATCATAAGCAATTATCTAGCTCATCAATTCAATCAACTATTATAAACTTTATTTGTTTCTTTCACTCAGTCAATACCAGAATTTTGTTAGTGAATACTTGCTTGGTTAATATTATACTCGGTATACACTACACTAGTTCGGTGTATAAAGAAATATTCAATTACTGACCACATAAACTTGTTCAGTTATGATCTTCAATGCATAACAAAATCATGTAATAAAAACTAGTCAACAACATGATGCCATAGACTCCTCAATAAGTTACCCAATGTATACCATAGCCACATCTTTCATATCCGTCTCATCTTCATGTAGATATCTTATTCTTTTACCATTTTCTTCTTCATATGTTTGTAACCATCATGATAAGTACAATCAAAACTAGTTGACATCAATGACAATACATTGACTAATTTAATTTTCTTATATTTCACTTTAGTAGCTCAGTGACCTCCAATCACTTTCTTTCACTTTTCCATTCATTCCATCAAGCTATTCAATTAGATGTAGGTTATCATGCTATTGCCATAGTTTAAATGAGTAGCCCCTCAAAAGCTCGAGGCATTTTATAGGAATGTTAAACCCACCATTTATGGTTCTATTGCCAAGAAAAAGCCATTCAAAACTAGGATTACAAGGAGTATTTCTCTACTTGATGTAGACCAAGGCAGGGAGGATCCAATTAAGGACAGTCTACCCTTGTAGCTTCAGAATTACACAATAGAAAACTCAACATAACAAGATGTTTCAAATTAATTTTCATTAACATGCTCGGTTATAAGGCCTTCTGGGTTAGGTTCAATTACAAATAGAAACAAGTTCTTCAAGATCCTCATAGATCCAATACAATCTCAGCTAGTTTAGATTTTAAATAATTAGCAACTGATGGAAACCCTAAGGCAGATCTAAACTTGAGCTTGCAAGCCTCCAAGCAATCTCCTTGTCTCCGAGTGTGCAAACCACTAGCTCTGCAACTAAAAACTATTAGATAATAATCTGATCTGCAAGATCATGCAAGATCTTTTCCACAACTTTGCCAACTCCAACTTTCAGAACCTCAAATCTAATTTGCTAAGTCATCAAGTCATCTGCTCCTTCCCCCTAAACATCTACCCAAACACCCTATAAATACTAATCATCAGCCACAAGTCAGCTAGATGAAACCATTGAATCCCCCCAATAATTATTAAATTCAATATAGTCAGCTCTCAAAATAGCCTTACAATAATTAAATCTAACATGTCAGCCTATAACAATAGCTACCAACAATAAATGCACCAATTAGGACCAACAAATCACATAGAACTCTAGTCGGTAAACTAGAACTACTGAGCAACAGTGAAATAAATGAGCATGCCAGGCATCACCGAGCACTAGTGTCGACTGAGCACCACAAGCATCACCGAGTAGTACTTTCACTGAGTGCCAGAGATTACTGATTTCCTTCAATGATTGAGATTCCTTCCATGAATGAGATCGTCAATCAAGGCTACAACCGAGTAACACCGACCAAACAATACACCTCCATGTAGATTCACTGAGTACCCTAGAATGCCCCTGCATCAGACACCCTAGGTTCGAAAAGATGTTCATATGTGAGAAGAACATCTTTTGAGATTCAACACATAAACCCTGAACTAGTTCTTCACATACAAGTCCTCCACCTTTTCACTTTGTATACTCTTCCACTTCAGCTTTCTTTGTCTCTTTGAGTCTTTCCTCAATAACACGCAGGTCTATCCTTCACATTGATCAACCATACCTTCAGGATCCACCAACTCAACTCGGCTACCAATACTCAGGCTTCTCCTACCGAGCCTTGTATCCAGAAAAGGCATTAGGGAAAACTTCCTGTCATCCTTCTCAACAGTAAACACATTTTTGACATAGTCATACATAGCTCTGCAATCATATTGCCAAGGTCTATCGAGCAATATATCACAACTATTCATCTTCACAATATCACATAACACAAGATCCTTATACTGGCCAATATGAACATCAATAAAGCATTGTTCTCTAACTTCTAAAGCATGAACATCTTGCAACCAGCCAATCCTATAAGGACAAGGATGCTTCATTCTATTCAACCCAAGTTTTTGAACCATGTCTTCAGCAACAAGGTTATTAGTACTACCACTATCAACAATAACATCACATATTTTACCTTTGGACTTGCATCGGGTCCTAAACAAGTTACTCCTCTGACAAGGTTCCTCCTTTGTATTGAGAAATGTTCATCGAAGCAACAAGTTCTTAGATTCAGGTTCATTCTCATTCACCACAGCAGTTCGTTGGTCACCAAGCTTCTTTTGTGTAAACTCAAAAGAACAGTGTCCTTCCTCTCCACATTTATAGAAAGTAACCTTAAAGATAACTCTACATGTCTTCTTCTTTGATTCCATAGGTTTCTATTCATCTTCTGCATCAGTTGATTTATCCTTCACTGAGTGATCAATATTTTCCTTGCCTCAAGGATTACTATGTTGTTTTCTCTTCAACTTATCTTCTACCTTCAGAGCATACTGATAAGCATCTTCAATAGAATCAATCTTCAGCATACCAAGCTCATCCTAATTATTTAATCTCAGACCATTCACATACTGAGCTACCTTTTCCTTACCAAGCTCTCAGTGTCCAGACCAAATAGTAAGTGTGTAGAACTCCTCGGTATAATCCTTAACAGAAAAATCCTTCTTTTTCAAATTCTACAACTTCTTAAACAAGTCAAGCTCATATTCAGAAGGTATGAATGTAGCTTTTAGTTTTGTCACCATCAACCTCCACTGATTGATCTTCATTTCACCTTCATCTTCTCTATCTCTTTGTAGTTCTTTCGACCAAAGAGAAGCATGTCCTTTCAACTTAGTCTATGCTAATCTCACCCGAAGAGGATCTTCAATTTCTTCTAGCTCAAAGAAATCTTCAAGTTCACCAATCCAATCAATCAAGTTATCAGGCTTCAAGGTACCAGAGAAGGTAGAAACTTCCATTTGGTAACTACTACTTAACCGAGCTCTAGATCTAGGCAACCGCGCAATTTTTTCTTCACCAAATCTATCCCTCTAGTCATCACCACTAGATCTAGCAGGTTCAAAGTCTTCAGTAGATTCCTCATAACCATCTTTAGTACCAACATTATGAGGTACACTAGTAACAACTCTCATGATCTCGGTGACCATGTCATTCTTCATCAACTCCATCTCAGATCTGAAATCTGATTTCACCTTCTCTGTAATCCTAGATTCCATAGTATCATAGAGATCTGCAAGTACTCTAGGATCTAATCTTCTCAGAGGCATCCTTAAAGAGAAGAGAAACCCTCTGCGAAAAACCCTACATCTACCACCTTGTGGAAATCTCCAAGTTGTATGCAAGTCAGATCTGAGCCTGCCACCTTGAACAAACAACTAGGGAAAGATCCACAAGTTTAGTGCCATGAATCTACAACTCAGATCATACGATCTCTTCACCAACTAGATCAACTTCACAAGATCAGCCTTGCTAGGTCAACCTTCACTCCACAAGATCAACTCATCTCTGATACCACCTGATGCAGACCAAGGCAGGGAGAATCTAATTAAGGATAGTCTAGTCTTGCAGCTTCAGAATTACATAGTGGAAAACTCAACATAACAAGATGTTTCAAATTAATTTTCATTAACATGCCCAGCTGTAAGGCCTTCTGAGTTAGGGCCAATTGCAAATAGAAACAAGTTCTTCAAGATCCTCACAGATCCAATACAGTCTTAGCTAGTTCAGCTCTAAAACAATCAAAAACTGATGGAAACCCTAAGGTAGATCTAAACTTGAGCTCACAAGCCTCCAAGAAATCTCCTTGTCTCCAAGTGTTCCGACCACTAGCTCTACAACTACAAACTATTAGATAACAATTTGATCTACAAGATCATGCAAGATCTTTTCCACAACTTCGCTAACTCCAGCATTTAGAACCTTAGATCTGATTTGCTAAGTCATCAATTCATCTACTCCTTCCCCCTAAACATCTACCCAAACACCCTATAAATACTAATCATAAGCCACAAGTCGGCTAGATGAAACCATTAACTCCCCTCAACAATTATTAAATTCAATACAATCAGCTCTCAAAATAGCCTTACAATAATTAAATCCAACATGTTGGCCTATAACAATAGCTACCAACAATAAATACACCAAGTCGGCCCAAAAAATCACACAGAACTCCAGTCAGTAAACTAGAACTACCGAGCATGCCAGGCATCATTGATCACTAATGTCAATTGAGTACCACAAGCATCACTGATTAGCACTTTCACTGAGCCCCAGAGATTATCGAGTTCCTTCAATGACCGATCTTCCTTCCATGACTGATACCATCGGTCAAGGCTATGATCAAGTAACACCAGCCAAACAATACACCTCCATGTAGATTCATCGAGTACCCTAGAATGCCCCTACATCACTACTCCACAAAGTTCCCCAATAATAAAGGTTATAGGGCCTAGATAAACTAGGATAAAAAATAAGGTGTATAAAAGGATAAGGTCATCCAAATCCCCTCATTTGGAAATCATAGGAGAATAAGAGGAGGAAGATATAGAGGAGGGTGAGGTGCCCCTAGCTCAAAGAACTTGATTAGGGACAACCACCAAAAGAAGGAGAGTTCAAGAGGAAGATCTTCCAATAGATATTGATACAGGAGTGCAAGAGAAGGGAATATGTTAGAATTATTAATCTTTACTTGTTGTATTATTTAAATTTAGATAAGCCAAGGTCTCCTAATTGTATTTTTTGTTGGATATTGCTAATGCATGGGTGGTGATTGAGACATTTAATATGTTTACTCACCATGTTACTGAATGGGCATTCATACTGTTGTCATTTGTATTTTGTCACTAATGTCAACATATGTCTCTGTGAGGGAATCATTCTGGTATTCATAGTGTATAGACACTATACGAATGTTTTGAATGTTGTGAAGACAATTGAGAGTTCATAAGGATGTGCTAATCTTATATCCAAGATTGCATCATGAAATTTTTCATATTGGATAAGTTATAGATGTTTTGGTGAAGACTGGTCATTGACTGTGACAGTGAGAAATAATAGAATTAGTCTCCAAGTTTTGTGTATAAATTTTTGGTGATGTGGAATCAGTGCATGCAAACTTAAAAGATGAAAGATAGAGTATTGAGGAATTTTCTATAAACTACACAAGGTATGGAATGCAGGATGATGTCAGTTGTGACGTGCACTCTGGAAGGTGATCTATTTGGAAGCTAACTACAGAGATGTAGCATGTATGATAGATGGCAAACTTGAATTAATGATGTTGATCCTTAATTGTTGTAATGTAATCATTGTAGACTTGTCCTAGATACCATGTATATCTTAGCAAGGGTTTATATAATTGTTTGTAATTAGGAAAGACTTATGGGCCAACCTATTTATAGGAATTTTAACAAGGTATAAATGAAAGGTCTTTTCTTTGGGAAAAGATGTGTATGAAAGAGTATGATATAGAGAGGTTGTGAAAGCTATGAGCTTGTGTCTATTGTATGTAGAGTAGAGGTTTATTGGTGGACTTCATTGGAACTAGTCAAGCAAAGATAGTTGCTGCAGAACAGTTCAAAAGATTGTGTATTTCTTCATATACACTTGTGTTGAGAATAGTGAGTTCTGAAGGTGGACTTAACCTTCTTTGGGAAGTGAGCCCTCCCTTCTATTCTTGACTCCTAATAGGGTCTATCCTCTAACAAGGACTATGTATTGTAATATTTCAATAAGCTCCTAACAGGGCTATATCTTCTAACAAGGATAACTATACTCTCAGTACATTATTTGTGGGTGCTAATTCCCACCGGGGTTTTTACCTTTAACAAGGTTTCTCCAAGACCAAAATATTGTTTTATTGTGTTGGAATTCATTACATTCATTGGATCTGATATTGTGGTATTTAAAGTTTAAAGCTTAATAATCTATTATACAACTGATTCACCCTTCTCTCAGTTGTATTATAGACTGTTATTCCTAACAATTGGCATCAGAGCTTGTGGTCCTTAGAGAGAAAGCTTAACAACTTGAGGTGATCTTGGAGATGGCATTCTATAGGAAGGATAGTCTAAAGTTTGATCTTGAAAACTTTGATAGTTGGAAGAACAAGATGCGAACTCATCTATTTTGTTTGGTGATTGACTATTGGTTGATTACAAGGAACAAGATAGCTATAAAGACTGAAGATGAATTGACAACTGCTACTGAGGATGAAAAGAAGATATTTTCACTAAACATGATTGCAAGAGAACCACTGATCAGTGCACTCTCTAAATGAGAGTTTACTAAAGTTAAATACTTGGACTTAGCTTATCAAATTTGGGAAAGATTAGAGGCACTATATGAAGGAGACAAGTATACCAAACAAGAGAAGTTGCAAAACTGGAAGACAAAGATGGAAAAGCTGCAAATGAATGAGGATGAAAGCATTAGGGCCTATGTTCAAAGGGTCATAGAAGAAGTAGTTGGAATAAAAAAATTTGGAGGCACTTATGATGAAGAAGAAGTTATTGTGAAGATCCTCAGATCACTAACACCTACTTACAAGTTTAAGTCTATGTCTATTCAAGAAACTATACCTCTGACTCTGAACTTTAGCAAAGAGATGTTGATTGAAAAGCTAACTACTTTTGAAGCTGTAGAATTAGAAGAAGTTGTACCTAAAGTTGAATCTACATTGAAGGCATCCACACACAAGAAGTTATCTATACTTCCAAGCACCAGAAAAGAAGACCTAAAATAAGAGCTTGGTGAGTATGCTAAGGAATGGGAACATATAATGACAGAGGAAATAAAGATGGATTAACTTGTTGCATTGATTACTAGTAGAGAAAAAGGAGGTAAGGGAAAGTTTGAAGGCAAGGTACCCTTGAAATTTTTTTCATGTAATAAGGTAGGTCATTTTACATTTAGATGTGCTACAAGAGTTTCTAAGTACAAACCTAATTATGAAAAGATTAAATGGGACATAGAATGTTATTATGCTAGTGAAGGAATCTCTGATGATGATGATTTAGATTATGAAGAAATTGGATTTGATGCTATTAAAGATGAATCAATACATGAAGAAAAATATTTAGTATCTCATGTTGACAAGAAAAATGAATGGATAATTGATAGTGGTTGTTCTCATCATATGACTGGTGATATGAACAAGTTTGTTAAATTAGTAAAATATGATGGAGGTGTTGTGAGGTTTGGGGAAAATCTCCCTAAATCTATCATAGGAGTAGGATCCATTACTCTGGATGGAAATAATAACACAGACAATGTACTACTTGTTGAAGGACTAAAACATAATCTATTGAGTGTTGGACAATTAATGGACAAAGATTTTCAGTTAATTTTTGTTAATGGTAAATGTTATATTAAAAGTAAGGAAGGAAAACTGATTGCTACCGGCTCAAAATCTAGAGGCAATGTATTTGACCTAAACACATCTGGAGCCTCATGTTTTGTTGTGAAGTTAGATGATAGTTGGTTATGGTATAGGAGATTTTGTCATGTCAATTTTGATAACATTGTAAAGGCAATCATGGCCAATGCAGTAAGAAGTCTACCAAAGATTGTGAAACCATCTAACACTATATGTAGAGAATGTGTTATGGGAAAGTAGACTAGAAGCAGTTACAAAAGAAAAGAATATACATAAAAATGAAGGTTGGATCTGGTGCATATAGATCTATGTGTAACTATAAGAACAAAGTCATACTTTGGTGAAAGGTATTTTATACTCTTTGTTGATGACTTTTCTTGAATGATGTGGGTTACTTATTTAAGAGAGAAATTAGAAGTATTTGATAAATTCAAGTTGTTCAAAGCAAAAGTAGACAATGAATCAAGTTTAAAGATGAAGTGTTTAAGGTCAGACAAAGGTGGAGATTTTACTTTAGACTTATTCAATTCATACTATAAAGAGCATGGGATAAAGAGACAAACATCTTCTCCTAGGACTCCACAACAGAATGGGATAGCGGAGCAAGGGAACAGGACTATACTTGATGTTGCTAGGACAATGTTGATTGAAGGAAATGTATCTCATGTACATTAGAGAGAGGTTTTTGGAACAACAATGTATACATTGAACAAGATTCAAATCAAAGAAGGTACAAGTAAGACTTCCTATGAATTATGGTTTGATCATACTCCTACTGTAAAATATTTTAGAATATTTGGTAGTAAGTGTTATATCAAGAGAGATGATGAGATAGGGAAGTTTGATTCTAGAAGTGATGAAGGAATATTCCTTGGTTACTCTATTAAAAGAAAGGCTTACAAATGTTTCAATTTGAGATTGAGGAAGATGATTGAAAGTAACAATGTAAGAATAGATGAGAATTTTCAGATACAAGAAAGAATGTATGATAGTAATCAAATTGCAAAGATAAAAGAAGTTACTACTACTACAGAAGGAGAAGATCTTGTTGAGGAAGAAAATGAAAAAGAGGCTTGTGATGCTATCACAAGTAAGGCTACTAAGACTCCGAAAACTCCAAGGTATGTAAAAAATAACCATCTTGAAAATCAAATTATTGGCAATACTAGTCAGGGAGTGCTAACTAGATCAAAAGTTAGAGAAGAAATTTGTTTGATTTCTCAAGTTGAGCCAAAAACTATAGATGAATCATATAAAGATGAATCTTGGATAAATGCTATGAAAGAAGAATTAGATCAAATAAAGAAGAATAATACTTGGGGACTGGTTCCTAGACCTAAAAATAAAAATGTAATAAGAACAAAATGGGTTTTTAGAAACAAAATGGATGAAGAAAGAACTGTTGTAAGGAACAAAGAAATACTAGTGTGTAAGGGATAATCACAACAAGAAGGCATAGACTTTGAAGAAACATTTTCTCATGTTTCTAGAATAGAGGTAGTAAGATTGTTCTTATCTTATGCTGCACATAAAAACTTCAAAGTGTATCAGATGGATGTAAAATCTACATTTCTGAATGGAGATCTTGAAGAAGAAGTCTATATAGAACAACCAGATGGATTTCCTCTATGCGAAGATAAAGACATGGTGTGAAAATTGAAGAAAGCTCTTTATGGGCTGAAGCAAGCCCCTAGGGCTTGGTATGCAAGGTTCGACAAGTATCTACTTGGGCTTGGATTTAGAAAAGGTAATGCAGATAGTAATTTGTATTTAAGAAGTAGTGAAGATGGAATCCTGATAATAGAAGTATTTGTGGATGACATTAACTTTGGAGGTAATGATGATCTATGTAAGAAATTTTGTAAAGAAATGGAAAGTGAATTTGAGATGTCCATGATAGGTGAAATGAAATTATTTCTTGGATTGCAAATAACTTAGAATGATAATGGTATTTTCATTTGTCAGACCAAGTATCTCAAAGAATTTCTTAAGAAATTTGGAATGGAAGATTGTAAACCAGTAGGAACACCTATGGTGACTAGCAACAAGGTAATAATTGATGATGAATAAAAGTGTGTTTTTCAGACTTTGTATAGATCAATGGTTGGAGGACTACAAAATCTGACCCACACCAGACCAGATATTGCTAATGTTGTTGGAATTGTGGCCAGATATCAGGCAGAACCTAAAGAAACACATCTAGCTATTGTGAAAAGGATACTAATGTATCTAAGAGGAACCATAGACTATGGCTTATGGTATGACAGAAATGATAGCTTTCAACTTCATGCTTATACTGATGTTGATTGGGCAGGAAATATTGATGACAGAAAAAGTACTAGTGGTGGTGCATTTTTCCTTGGGAAAAAGTTAGTTTCTTGGCTAAGTAAGAAACACGATTGTATAGCACAATCTACTACTGAATCAGAGTATGTTGTTGCTGCTATAAACTACACTTAGATTGTTTGGATGAAACAAATGCTGACAGACATTGGAATAAATTTTTATGAGCCTGTGGCTATCCATTGTGATAACACCAGTACAGTGAATATGTCAAAGAATCTGGTGATGCACTCCTAAACTAAACACATTTCTATCAAGTATCACTTCTTGAGAGACAAGGTGGAAAGAAAGGAAATCAAATTAGAATACATAAGTACAAAAGAACAAATTACAGACATCTTCACAAATCCACTACTGAAAGATACCTTTGAATATTTCATAGGAATGCTAGGGGTTCAAGCCCCTCCTAGTCAGAACTAAACGATGCAGAGATGCATCAGTCCAAAAGTATTCAGAGCCTTATCATTATCTAGTCTGGATAAAGGGATCTACTCCTTAGGGGGAGTGATCATGGAAGAAATTTTATCTATGAAGGCAGCCAAAGGCTCATGGCACCCTTTTCCATTTTTGTCAAAGGGGGAGTGTTGCCATGAGAAAATCCCTACTGTATGGGATAAGGTATGTGGTATTACTTGGTTGCAGAACTTTGGATTGATAGAACTTTAGGATAATGGATTGTCCCATATGTTGACATCAATTCCAAAGGAGGAGATTGTTGGATATTGCTAATGCATGGGTGGTGATTGAGACATATAATATGTTTAATCACTATGTTACTAAATGGGCATTCATACTGTTGTCATTTGTGTTTTGTCACTGATGTCAACATATATCTCTATGAGGGAATCAGTCTAGTATTCATAGTGTACAGACATTGTACGGATGTTTCAGATGTTGCGAAGATAGTTGAGAGTTCAAAAGGATATGGTGATCTTATATCCAAGATCATATCATGAAATGTTTCATATTGGATAAGTTACAGATGTTTTGGTGAAGACTGGTCACTAAATGTGACATTGAGAAATAACAAAATTAGTCTGCGAGTTTTGTGTATAACTTTCTGGTGATGTGGAATCAGTGCATGCAAACTTCAAAGATGAAAGATAGAGTATTGATGAATTTTCTATGAAATGCGTAAGGTATGAAATGTAGGATGATGTCAGCTATGACATGCACTCTGGAAGGT
Source organism: Chamaecyparis obtusa (assembly GCA_027943335.1). Classification (NCBI taxonomy): domain Eukaryota; kingdom Viridiplantae; phylum Streptophyta; class Pinopsida; order Cupressales; family Cupressaceae; genus Chamaecyparis; species Chamaecyparis obtusa. The sequence goes on along the minus strand of BSBK01001569.1, from coordinate 136,169 downwards.
GATCTATTTGGAAGCCAACTATAGAAATGTAGTGTGTATAATGGATGGTGAACTTGAATTAAGGATGTCAGTCCTTAATTATTGTAATGTAATCATTGTAGACTTGTCCTAGATATTGTTTGTATCTTAGCAAGGTTTTATATAATTTTTTGTAATTAGGAAAGCCTTATGGGCCAACCTGTTTATAGGAATTGTAACAAGGTATAAATGAAAGGTCTTTTCTTTGGGAAAAGATGTGTATGAAAAGATTATGATATAGGGAGGTTGTGAAAGCTGTGAGCTTGTGTCTTTTGTATGAAGAGTAGAGGTTTATTGGTGGAATTTGTTGGAACTGATCAAGCAAAGATAGTTTTTGCAGAATAGTTCAAAAGATTGTGTATTTCTTCATATACACTTGTGTTGCGAACAATGAGTTCTGAAGGTGGACTTAACCTTCTTTGGACAGTGAGCCTTAGGCAGTGAGCCCTCCCTTCTGTTCTTGACTCCTAACAAGGTCTGTCCTCTAACAAGGACTATGTACTACAATGTTTCAACAAGCTCCTAATAGGGCTATATCTTCTAACAAGGATAACTATACTCTCAGTACATTATTTGTGGGTGCTAATTCTCACCAAGGTTTTTACCTTTAACAGGTTTTCCCCGAGACCAAAATATTGTGTTATTGTATTGGAATTCATTGCGTTCATTGGATCTGAAATTGTGGTATTTAAAGTTTAAAGATTAATAATCTATTATAAAATTGATTCACCCCCCCCCCCACTCAGTTGTATTGTGGACTATTATTCCTAAATTTTTTTGCATCTAGTCCAAGTGGGAGGAAAACCCATATTTTGTAATTCCTTTATATAAGGAAATTAGTTTATTCCTTCTTAAGATGACCTTGACACTTTGTACACACCTATTATGGATGATGGCATTCATAGATTGGTGAGTTAATTAGTAACTTCTCTCCTCATCTCTATTTAAGAGATGCTCCTCTCGCATTTCTCAAAAGATGAAGTTATTGTAAGTGATAAAATCTCTCTCTCTCTCTCTCTCTCTCTCATTTTAGGCTATGACCTCATTCATAATTTCATAAGGGGTTTTATTTTCTTTCCCTTTTCAAAATATTTGTCTCATTGTGTTGATTTTGGAGCATCTTGATGATTTTGATAAGATCTTGAATCTTTTTCTCTTTCATTGTGTTTATGGAAAAACAATTCCTTTGCTTCACTCACTTGACTTATTTCCTTTAGTTCGTTTCATTTTTTTTATATTCCTAACATGGTATTAGAGAAGGTTTAATCCTCTTTTTGATTGTTTGTAGAAAGGTTCCATTAGAAGGAGAAATCCTTTTCTTGTTTATCTAACTTTTGTTGCATCTCTATCTCATTTCTCCTTTATTATTTGCTGTATGTTTTTTTCATTTTTATAGAAATTAACAATGGTTGCAGCCCTTTTATGTTTCCTTGTTATTTTAGATTTTAAGTTTCTAACCTTCTTTGGTCGGCTTGTGCCAGAGATTAAAGTAGAATTTTTTTTGGTTTGGATGGTTCACCGCCAAACCCATTGATTAGTTTTGTCTATTTTTTTAATCTGTCTTAAATTTGCATTCAAATAATTGTACCCTTTGTCGGGAGACTGCAAGGGCTTCAACATGCCTATTAATCTTTCCTTTAGAACTAATAATCTACAATATATATATATATATATATATATATATATATATATATATATATATATATATATATATATATATATATATATATATATATATATATATATATATATATATATATATATATATATATATATATATATATATATTTATATTATGTCATTTTGATTCATCATATTGTTAATGCTTTTTAATAAATATGCATATTGAGGTTTGATTAAGATCCTATAGTAAATTTTTTTTTTTTTAAACTCTATTTGCTCATCTCAAATCAACTTTATATTAAATATTTCAAATCAACTCATTACATTTCCTCTCAAATAAAAAAATAAACCAAAATGAAACTTTGCATGCTTGTTCTGATTCTATTTATCTTATTTTTTGTTTAATCCACCTTCATGCCTTTGATTCTTCAATATCCACTACTCTAAAGTTATCCCCTTCAGATGAATACCTGTGTGATAGAAAATGGTCACACTTCTGTGAATCCTTGCATTTGAGAATACCCAATAATGAGCTCTCAAATATCGATTCACAGCTCTCTATCTATGGAGTGCATGAATTGTTATGAGGCCCTCAGATTGACTGAGTTGAACCCATGCAAGTACACCACAGAATGAGAGATTCAAGGATGAGAAGCAAGAATGCTAATCTCCATTGAATCATCAAGTTCTTGCATGCAAATGAAATTAATCTATATGATTGCAATGTAAGAAAATAAACTACTTTATTGAAATGAAGATTAAGCTAAAACAATCAAATAAATTAAACTAAAATGCTATGAGTATTAAACTATATGTAAATATGCAAGCTAAATAATGATCTCAAAAACTCTAATGTAAAAACTTGTAGCATGACAATATTCTAAAAATTCTGGATCTTTAATTGAGAAGGAGAGGACTCCTTATATAGGAAAATGAGGAATTGAATGCATCCCCAAGAACAATGTGGGATTAATGCAAAAAGAGGAAAGAAAAATCATTTTTAGAAAGTGTGGAGAGAAAAGGAAATCTCTTTATTTTATTTATTTTTTATTTCACTTATTTCCTTTTTCATCACAAAAGATCTTTTGAGAGGATTTTATTTATTTTAAAAGAATAATTCTCTTTTAATTAAATAAAATAAGGTTATTTAATTAAAAGATGAATATTAATTAAATTAAATAAAATTATTTAATTAAAAAGGGTTTTAATTAAATAAATTTATTTTACTTAAGAGATATTACTTTCAATTAAATAAAGTTATTTTATTTATTTAAAAGGGATTATTTCTTTTAATTAAATAAAATTATTGATGACATGATTAAACCTTAGGAGATTATTGAAATGATTGAAATAGTTATGATTTGATCAAGGAAATTGATTTGAATATATTGTAAAGCATTGATTCAAAAAATTAATATTTGACAAATTGAATAAATGGGGCCCAAAGTCTAGGTGACCATTTTAGGGTGCATACATTTGCCCCTCTTTGACTAATGTGAGGTCAACTCGGGATCACATGTAGTCAAAGAATGGAATTGAAGTGTGAGATTGATTTGGGATCACAAAACAACCCAAATGTGTGTTCGACGGATGGGAACACATTAGGACATAGATAAGCAGACTAAAAAAGACAAGGCCAACACCTGTGAATAGGTAATTGTCAAGTCTCAAATAAGAGATAAGAATCTCAAGCAAGGTTGCCCCAAGAGAAGCAATTGATAAATTTGATAAAGCTGAATCAAGCATTGAAGTTTGGTAGGTACTGCCCCCTCGTGATCAAAATCGAAATGAGATAGAGGAGAAATAGTAAATTGAAAAATTTGATCAAATCGAACTAAAGATAAGGTTCTTGATGTAAGATGAAAGATATAAGAATCACAGAACTAAGGTAGCTTACCAAGAAAGATTATGCCCCAAGGTTGAATTAGAAGAAAAGAAGTGGGGTGAAAGCGAATGGAAGATAGAAGTTTGGAAGAAATGGAAAGAAATGGAGAGAAGAAAGAGAATTTGCCTCCCGAAAGAAGATGCCCCAAAATCAATCAGCTATTTAAGATAGGGAATTTTGATTAAGATCACGAAAGAAGGTAAGGAAATGAAGATCAAAACGTGACCACAGTTGACTAAAAGTCCACAAGAAAGATGAAGGAAACCCTCTCAAACTCATAATGTAGGCTAAAAGTGCAAATTTAACATGAAGTCTAAATAATGCAAGCTACATGGAAATGCAAAGTTGTACTTACAATAGGGTAACATAGGATATTTGTGTTCATCATTCATTAGAGAATGTAAGAGAACTTATTTTCATCATAGGGCCATTATTACCGGACATCGGATGATCACACAATCACCACTAGTCACAAACGCAGCTATGAAGATATGAATGTGCTTCATATCAGATTGGAATGTGGAAAGATTCTAACATGAGCGTCAAGGACATAAAGTTCAAGATGACTGCAATGTTAGCTTACCCAATTTAATGTAGCAAAACCACACTCGCATCAAGGCATAAACACTAGGATGATCATAAGAATGGTTGTGCAAAAACTATCAAGGATGATGCCTTAAATCTCCTAAGTGTTTCAAGGAGACAACAAGAGACACTAAAGAGGTTCAAGATGACACCCACAAGTAGAAAGCAAATAAAAACATGCCCCATGCCCCAAGTCTTCTAGCTATGCATCATGGAGAGGCTTATTAGATAGGGACAGTCAACAAAAATCAATAACAGTCAGCACACAAAGAAAAAAATCATGACATATCTCAAGCATTAAATGTTGCATTTAAAAATTTAAGTGTGTAAACTGATACTGAGTTTCGAGGATAAGTATCAAATGCTTGCAAGTAGGTAAGATCACATGACCAAACTGGATAAGACCAAACTGATAAGTGTTGAAAAACACTCGATGTCAGGAGTTGTGTTGAAAAACACAGTTGGGTTGGTGTTGAAAAACATCATTTGCGAGGTGTCCTAAAGACAAGCATATCCAAGAGACCAAGGCTAACACAGTGATGCCCCCTAGACAAAGACAAAGACCAATTCCAAACCAAGGCGACAAGGACAAGGCATGATGGAGAAAGGCTAAGTGTCAAGGATGCATGCTAAGAAATAGGGGTGCGAAGGCCTCAAGTAGTGCTCATTTCCAAGTTTTCACCACTTGGAAGAATTTTTTCAGGACTTTTTATAATTTTTTTGTATTTTTTGCTACCAAGGTGCCTGTTTCCAGGTTTTCACCAAGGCACTTTTTCTATTTTTTTTGAATTTTTTGAATTTTTGATTTTTTTGTATTTTTTAAGCATCATATATGAATTTTTTTGGAATTTTTTTAGGATCAATAAGGTATATACAAAGGATTCCCCTAGACAGAACGGGCATCAAGGATAGAACTTCTTTAGGTGCAAAACATTGATAGGCTCAGGGAGTTGCTCCCCCTCTTCCGTAGATAGTAAATAAGTACTTGTACCAAAAGCTACTATAATAATGTAGGGTCCAAGCCAATTAGGTTTGAATTTGCCCTTTTGTTCTCTATTTTGTTGGTTCTTAGGATTCTCTCGCAGGACAAGATCTCCTACTTGGAATTCTCTAGGGTGAACCTTTTTGTTGAATGCTTTGGACATCTGCTTTTGGTAGACCCTCATATGGTCAAATGATGCTTTATTCTTTTCATCCAAAAGTTCCAATTCTTGTAATCTCATGGCACGATAATCTTCATCTGTAACTAGACCTTTGAGAGAGACTCTAAGTGACAAAATCTCAACCTCTAAAGGTAACACTGCTTTAGTGCCGTATGTGAGGGCAAAAGGAGTAGCCCCATTTGGAGTAAGAATACTTGTTCTATAGGCCCACAAGGCTGAGTTTATCTATAGGTGCCAGTCTTTACCATTCTTATGAATTGTTCTGTGTAAAATCTTGAGAATGGTTTTATTTGAAGCCTCTGCCTGACCATTTCCTTGCAGGAAGTAAATGGAGGACCAATTTTGCTTTATCTTAAATCTTTGGCAAAGTTGTGTAAGGTCCTTGTTTTTGAACTGACCTCCATTGTTAGTGATGATCTCAAATGGCACTCCATATCGACAGATGATATGGTTTAAAATGAATAAAGACATTGTCTTGCCCGAGGCAACAAAAAGTGGAACAGCCTCTACCCATTTTGTGAAGTATTCAGTAGCAGTGATAATGAACTTATGTCCACCTAATGAGTTGGGATGAATCTTCCCAACAAGGTCAAAGGCCCATCACTGAAATGGCTAGTGAGATATAGAAGGAATTAGCTCCCTACCTGGAGCACGTATCAGGTGTCCATGTTTCTGACATTTTTCACAAGACTTGGCAAAAGCTATCTCATCTATCTACATCATAGGCCAATAGTACCCTACCCTAAGCAACCTTCGAGCCATGGAAAGACCATTAGAATGTCCCCCACATATGCCCTCGTGGATGTCAACTAGCGCTTGATCAGATTCCTCCTTTTCTAAGCACCTAAGAAGTGTCCCATCTAGACCCCTCCTATACAAATCACCAGAGATGAGGGAATGACGAGAGGTGTTACGGACAAGGTTTCTTCTTTTAGATCGGTTAAATGTGTCAGGGATGATGCCATCATGGAGATATGAGTAAATAGCACCATAGCGGGAGGATTCATGATTGACAAGGGTACAAATGATGTGGCTTTCTTGAGAGTCATAAATGGGATAACGCAACTCTTCCACTAGGAATTCATATTTGGACTCATGTTTCTCTAACTGAAGAAATGAAGCAAGGGTGGCCATAGCATTAGCTACTTTATTCTTAGCCCTAGGGATTTTCTGAAAGGTGACAAAAGTAAAGTACCATCTTAATGAATCAACCATTTTTTTGTAAGGTATCAACTTGTCATCTTTTGTTTGGTATTTCTCATTGACTTGATTGATGATTAGCTGAGAATCCCCATAGATATGTAGTTCTGTGATATTCCACTCTATAGCCATTTTTAGTCCATTTGTTAAAGCCTCATATTTAGCTATGTTGTTTGTACATGGGAAGAGTAACTTGTAAGATTTGGGAATAGTGTACCCATGTGGAGAGACAAACAACACACCAGCTCTAGAACTATTTTGCATGTAGGAACCATCAAAGAATAGTTTCTAGGATCTCTCAGTCATGTACATAAGATGTTCATCTGGGAAATTGACTTGAATGGGCATATTATCTTGAATTGGGAAATTAGCTAGTTGATCTACAATAGCTTGGCCTTTGATTTCCTTGCGCTCAATATACTCTATTTCAAATTCAGAAAGAATCATCATCCATTTAGTGAGTCTACCCGTGAGAGAAACTTTACGAGCAAGTATTTGAGAGGATCAATTTTTTCTATGAGGTGTATGGTGTGTGCAAGCATATAGTGTCGCAACTTTTGAGAGGCAAACACTACTGCAAGGAAAACTTTTTCAATACTAGTATAATTGACCTCATAAGCAACAAGAGTGTGGCTAATATAATATATGGCCCTTTCTTTCCCTTGTTCATCTAATTGAGCCAACAATGCCCCCAGTGAAGATTCAGTAGCTGAGACATACAAAATGAGGGGTTTTCCTGGAATGGGAGGCATTAAAATGGGAGGACTTGCCAAGTATTCCTTAATTTGATCCATGCTCTTCTGGCAATCCTCATTCCAGACACATTGAACACCTTTATGCAAGTTTTTGCTAAAGGGCTGTGCTCTATCTGCCAATTATGAAATAAACCTCCTTATGGATTGAAGGTGTCCTTGAAGACTCCTCATTTGACTAATATTTTTGGGAGGTGGCATGTCTATAATGGCTTGGACCTTTTCAGGGACCACTTCTATCCCTTTGGCTGAAATGATGAATCCCAATAATTTTCCAGAAGTAACACCAAATGCACACTTTTTTGGGTTTAATCGTAGTTGAAATTGTTCCATGCAATCCAGAATTACTTCTAAATCAGCCATATGTGTTCCTCTTTTCTTAGACTTAGCGAGGGTGCCATCCACATAATCTTCCATATTCTTATGCATCATGTCATGGAAGATGGTTGTCATAGCTCTTTGATAAGTAGCTCCTGCATTTTTCAATCCAAAGGGCATGACGTTCCAACAATAAGTACCCCATGCGCATGTGAATGAAGTCTTTTCCTAATCCTCAGGAGCAATCTTGATCTGATTATACCCAGAAAAACCATCCATCAAGGAATAGATCTCATAGCCCGTCGTCATGTCCACTATCATGTCTATGTTAGGAAGTGGAAAATCATCCTTTGGGCATGCTCTATTAAGATCTCTAAAATATGTACAGATTCGAGTGGATTTATCATGTTTAGAAATAGGTACAATGTTGGAAATCTAGTCAGCATAGTCTATGGCTCTAATGAATCCTACACCAAGGAGCTTTTCTAATCAGCTTTCACTAAAAGAGCTATATGAGGGTGCATTTTTCTTAACTTTTGTTTGATTGGTTTCACACCTGGACCTATGGAAAAATGATGCATAATGAGATTAGTGTCCAACCTTGGCATGTCTAAATATGTCCATGCAAAATTAATTTTCTTCTTTTGGAGGAACTCAGTGTAGGCTTTCTTTTCTTGAGGTGATAAAGATTTAGCCAAGTGTACAATTTTTGGAGCCTCTTCTGTGCCCAAATTAACAGCTTCTATAGGTTCAACCAATACTGATGATCTATCCTAAAAATAGCTTGGGAGACTATCAAGTACCTCATCCGTAGGTGCCTCGGAGAGGTTTTCACCTTGGATACATCTTTTATTTTTACTTTTTTTGGTTGACACTGCCACACTGTGGTTTTCACCATCAAAACTCTTATTCTTTTTTTCTTTTCTTTTTATCTTGTGACTAAGGTACTTGATGTCAGCTTTTGTCATACTAGTAGCTAGTTCATTGGTGGAAGAGACTACAGGTTCAATGGCATTTAGATAGCAGGTGATCTCATAGTCATTGTGAAATGTCAAGAGTTGAGGCTCTTGATAACGTTGAGACCAATCAATAAGGTTGGGTTCAATAAGGGTAGGTTAATGACTAGTTCAATATTAAGGATATAGGTGATGTCATCTCTGGTGACCGCAAAATTGGAGTCTATCCAATATCCCTCTAAGGTGTCTAAATCAGGATTTATCCTATCAAGTGAAGAATCATCTACTAATGCGACACGTGGGTTCCAATCTTCTAATCTGACACATGACTCATTAGCTATGTCAGGTTGAGAACTATAAGCTTGGACAACATCCATAACCAAGTCAACTATTGCATCTAAGAGTGAATCACATTCAAACTCATGAGAGTCTATTTATGAATTATTGTTGGGGCCTCGTGATGTAGAAGCCTCAAGGTTTGGAAGAGTTTCCCCTCCTCTAACAATTTTCTCAATCACAAAATTATTTAAATTATCACCATCCATCACAGCTGGGATGGAGACACTATCCATAGTCAATCTAGCATTCATATAGTCACTATCTGTCACAGCTGGGATAGGAGGATTGTCAATTGTTAAATCTCTTGAATCTCCCCAGAGGAGATTTGTTGAAGGTACCCAATCATCTGTCATGTCTTGTTGATTTGTCAAATCTGGTACATATTCTATGTCATCTTTACTATCCCGCTTATCATGAATGGGGACAGTGCACTTGTTATTGTTCATAAAGCCTAGGCCAACCGGTTTCTTAGACTTATGTCCAAAAAGATCATGATTGAGTGGTTCAGCTCTAGCATCTAACCTGTGACTAAGAGTTCCATATCCTGGATAACCCATCTTCTTGACAAAAGTATATCCTCTCCCATAGGACTTAGGAGAGGGAGAGAAATTTTCATTGTGCTGGTACTTCTCCTCTTTGTATATCCAATCTTGAATAGATACTTCCTCTTTTTCATCTTGTATTGGTACTGAGGATTCAACAAACATGTCAAATAGTGTCATTGCCGAAGAAGACAGTTTCATCTCCTGTGAAGGCTTTCCATAGGTCCTAGGGGAAATAGGCATCTTTGCAAAAGAGTCAAGTTGATACCCCCCCATGCCAAGGTCTAATGATTTAAACTTGTCTTGACAGTCTGCTAAAGTTGCTTGATAATCCTCTGCTTCTCGATTAAGAGTTGCTGAGATTGAATTGACTGATAAGGTGTTATCCCCTGGTATGCAAATTTCTACTCCATTGTAGGGGAACTTAACACTCTAGTGGTAGGTAGATGACACTGCCTACATGTCGTGAATCCATGGTCTACCCAATAAAATGTTGTATGCAAGGGGTCTAGCATCAACAATTTGGAACAAGATATCTTTTTCAACTGGGCCAATCCTGACAAGAAGGACAGCCAACCCCTTAGAACTTTGTTCTACCTCATCATAGGCCTTTATAGTGATCTTCTTTCTAGTGTCAATCACTTGCTATGAATATCCCAAAGTTTTTAACAAACTTAAAGTACAAATATTTATCCCATCACCCCCATCTATCAACATGTGCCTGACATGGGTTTTATGAATCATTACTTCAATGTGAAGGGCAAGATTGTGTGGATGGCTTAGGGATTTGTCATCATCTTCTAAGAAAGAGAGGTAATGTGGGCTAGTAATGTGATTCACCATGCCTTGAAATTGGTCTATATCTATGTTGTTGGGGACATTTGTTGTGTGCAAAGCATCTTCAAGGATCTATTTATGTCTAGGGGACAACTCTAGAAGCTCCAAGATTGAGATTTGTGCTGGAGTTTTCTATAACTGATCTACAAGATTGTAGTTTGGTTTGGGAGCAGTCGTGGACTTTGTGGTGACATTCTTGGATGCCACTTGCTTGGTTTTATTGGATGGACATGAACTAGGACCTCTAAGAATGATAGGGCCTTGAATCCTAGTAACGACATTAAGGTTTTGAGAAGATAGCCTAGGATGAGGACCGCACTACAATAGGTTTTTTGTCAAAGATAGGGGGAGAGTCATAACCATGCGGGTCCTTACTCCTCATCATATTAACACTTGGCTCCACAACTTCAAGCATGTTTACCACATTTTTTGCCACTGTGTAAGTGTAGTTGATTGCAGCTTTGTTGTTCTTTGATTTAGAGGTTTCCCCCTTTTCGTAATTAGGCAAAGGTTCCTTAAAAGCCTTATGATCAGCATTGGTATTCAAGCCATCAACTCAAAGCTTTCCACTTTCTATGAGATCTTGGACTATATATTTTAATCTCTAATAGTTTTCAATAGTATGGTCAGCGCCATTGTGAAATTTACAGAATGCCTTGTCGTCCCACCAATGTGGCTTGGGTTCAGGAATGTGAAATTTTGCAGGATCTTGAGGATGTGCCAAGTTGTTAGCAATGAGAGTTTTGAGAAAATCCTCACATGAGTCACCCAATTTGGTAAATTTTCACTTCTCCTTTTTGTGCCTCTCCTGATATCTTGGTTTACTTTCTTGTTGTGGAGGTGCATTAAGCTTCATGGCTTGCACAACACTAGTCAAATTAAGAACACCTTGATCTCTGGATTGGGAAGAGTCCACAACTCCGTCATTGACAACTTGTTTGTTCTTGTTCCAACTGTTATTCTTCCCTTTATCCTTGTTGTTGTGTTGACCATTGTTGCCATTGTTTCTATGTCTGGTCAAAATGCCTTGTTCTTTTAGGACATCTTCAATTCGACATGCAGTTTCAACCATGGTATCAAAGGAATTGAAGACTATCTTTTTAATCTCATATCTCATTTCAGGCACCAAGTTACTAACAAGTATGTCAATATTTTCATCCTCATGGATAATCCTAGGATACCGAGAGCATTGTCTCCTCCACCTCTATAAGAAGGTAACAAAGGGTTCCCCTTGATTTTGTTTCAAGTTGCATAGGTCTAACATAGTAATAGATCTTGATAGATTATATGTGAAGTGTTGAACAAATCTATGAACAAGTTCTCTAAAAGTCTTGATGGGGGGAGTGATATTGGTAAACCATTCCATTGCTTGTCCTTTAAGACTTCTAGGGAATAACCTCATCAAATAGGAGTCATCCTGATGAAATTCAAAGCTCATAGTATAGAACTAGCGCACATGGTCATGTGGATCACCACTGCCATCATATTTATCGTATTGAGGGAATTCCACCCTCCTTGGAAAATCCTTCATACTCACACTCTTGTTGAATGGATTAGGACAAATCGAGTCTAGTGAGAATGAGCTCTTAGGTTGCATCATTTTCTCCATCATTTGATTCATTTGGCAGATTTCTTCCTCTTGAGAGGGATTTTGCTTTTGTATTTTGTTGTCCACATCAAAATTATAAGGGACTCTGGTGCCCTTGTTGATTAGACTTTCCAAGAATTTATCTTTGTTTTGTTCCAAATACCTATCCACATACTGTTGGAAGATAGGCTCTTGTTGCATTCGCATAAAGTCTTGAGTATCAAGGTCATAATGTGAGCTACCACCTCCATGTTGGGAACCTTGATGTACATGTTAGGAGTGTGGTCTTGATTTTCTAGGAGGGATTTGCCTCCTATAGTGAGCATACTAAGAGGCCCTTCTTCCTCTAGGACTAGGACATCTAGAAGGGGTTCTTGACCACCTTCTACTTCTTGGTGTTCTAGAAGGGGTGGAGGGAGGAGAATTATTTCCACTGTTAGCACCCCTATTGTTGAATTGAGTGTTTAATTGTTGGGCTAACAACCTATCTTGCTCCTCTTGGAATGCTTTTCTCTCTATGTCCAACAAGGCTCGTTGTTCCTCTTCTAGAAGCCTAAGTTTTTCTTCTTTTGCAGCTCGTTCATTTTTTGCAGCCTATTTTTCCCGCTCAATTATTTTTAGCCTCTCACTTGTATACCTTGAGGTATTTTGAAGTGGCAAACTTGGTCTAGACTGCTTGAACAAGTCATTGGTATACGTTGCATTGACATGAGCACCACTAGGTTCATTGTCTTGGTCTTCATGTTGTGACCATTTTTCTTGGTGAGCTCATCTCTTATGCCTTTCATCCCTTTGATGAGTATCCAAATATCTAGCATTAATGAGGGGTGAACCAGGTTGATCATCATGAGAAGAATTCCCAAATATAATGTTGTTTTTGTGTCATTCATATATGTCATCAAGAGTTTGATCCATGGTTTCCCTCTCCCACCGAGTCACGGTGTAACTCATATCCATACCTAAGTGGGAAGGTGCTGAGGGGGTACTCAACTCACTAAAATGGCTCTTCGGGTCAAACCAGGTTTCAGACTTACTCCTAGGCGACTGGTCAAATATTGGTTCCTTTTCCTTTCTCTTTTGATGAGTTTGAATTGGGGGTAGTTGGTTGAAGACTATTTGAGGTCACTTTCCTTGGCTCACTTGATATCTTGTTGTTACTGACATGAAAGGGAGAGTTCAAGGAAAAAAAGACAATTCTAAGAAACGTCAATACCAAACTAGGATAGTAACAGTTTTCTCTTGTCCAAGAGAGATAGTGAAATAGAACTGTTGCAAATAGGTGCAAACCAACACTGCCACAAAGGTGCTCAATTTTTTTTTTGGTGAATACCCTAGCTCATATGGATCAGGAGGATGACTTACACAAATTATACTAAATTTGAATTTTATGAAAATGGGTGGACAAAGAGATTACTAGCACTCTCCAAGTGTGATATCAAAGAGTCAAAAAATTTATCTATTTGACAAGAACAATTCCTAATTTGTCACTCTCAAGAAAAACCTCTTATGGGATCAAGGATCACTAACTCAAAAGGTCAAAAACACAAGAATCCTAAATACAGAATAGGTCTCTAAAACTAGGACAAGTCACCTAATCAAAAAACTCAGGATTTCAGTTTCTTGTTCACTTTCAAAGATCAAGTAAGTACATCAACAATTTTTTATCATTGATCAAGCACATAAGACAGCAATCAAGGAGTTCAAGCAAACAATTGTCTTCAAACAATGAGCAAGGGGCAAAGCAACCTTGCACATGAACAAGAATAGTGACTTAGTATGCTACTCCTTAAAGATTCTACTTGTGTATGTTCTTGAAAATGTTTTAGTAGGCACTTAGAACACAACAACATCCTGTCAAGCTGTCTACAAGGATATACATGGCTTTTCTAAAAGGAGTCCTTGATATTCGCAAGGTACATGAGGCACAAATTCATAGATGAGAAGAATCTAAAATCACACATCCAAGGGGAGACGATAACCCAAATCTCCTCCTTCACTTCTCAAAGGTATAAAGTTCCTTGAGGCTTAGCCAAGAGTGAAATCTAACTCATTCCCAAGAGAGGTGTCTTTGGATTCACTTCCTGATATTTATACTCCGCTAGAACATAGGAGTTAAGGTCGTCCCTTGAGGTGATGAAATCCCCAAGCAGGCCTTCTAAAAATAAAAAATTAATTCACTATCAAAAGTATTGGAAAGCACTAAAGGTGGTACATTTAACCCTTCAAGTAAATGTGAGGTGAGTCCACAAAGTGGTGCATTTAACTCCTCACACAAAATCAAAGTGAGTCCACACTTTAAAATACTAATGAGATCAAGAAAACACAAAATGGGAAAAACTTTGTGGAACACTTAATGCTCTTTTCAAGTAGACCCCTCCCCTATGTATGAATGCTGACCTTGCATCCAAAGGGTGGAAATGAGGGGTGATTAGAAATAAGCGAGTCCAACAACCCAATCTAGCTAACAAGATCAATCAAAAGTATTCTAAAGTTTCTTATCAATACTACTCACAAATGAAAAATGGTTGAATCAATAAAATATTTAACTTTCCAAGTAAACATAGAGTGAGTCCACAAAGTGGTGCATTTAACTCTTCATGTAAACAAGGAATGAATCCATGCCCTAAATTACCCAATGAGATTTTTGATATTGGAACCAAGAATTACTTAAGGTGTAAACACAAGCATTCACTTACACAAACTTGTATGAAAGCAAATCTATGTTCATTCATTTCCCATTAAGAGAATCAATTGAAATGTGTTCTATAAAAGCATGTAAACACTCAAGCCAAACACATGAGAGGTTCATTCTTATTTCCAAAATATAAATGTTGTAGAGATGTAGCAAAATACCTCAAGTCCAAAGCAACGCGCTTAGTATATTTTACCTCATTTTTGTTTTTTTGTTAAGCATCTCCATGAAAGTAAGCCGCGAACCTTGCAATGAACAAGACAAGCAAACAAGATATGCAATGTATACTCAACTTATGCAAACCCTAAGGTGGTTAGATCTTAAAATCAATTGTTAGGAGCAATAATAACCAGCAAATAATCCAAATGACAACTCACATCATTCATTGAACCATGTGAAAAATAAGTGCATGCTAATCATCAAATACCCTTTTTTTTAATTTTGATTTTTGACCTTGTCAACAAGATTGGACTTATACCACATGAATTTGGACCCTAAACCAAAAATGCAGAAAAGAGACCTCTATCAAAAAATAGAAAGCTTTCCAAAAATGTCAAAATTTCAACAAGATCTTTTCATTTGTGCCCTAGAGATCTATTTTCTCAAAATAGACTAGTTTTTATGAATTGACCAAATGAGCTATGATATGACCTCTAAATTAAAAACACAATGAATAGACCCCCTCTATAATTTCAAGAACTTTCCAGAAATGTAAAAATTTCTGAAAAATATGTTGATTTGCATCAAAAATTATTTTTTTATGAAAAAAAAGAAAAAATCATAAAAAATACAAATTACCTCTAAAAAGTCTAAATTTTTTACTGAAGCTTCTTTGATATGTCACCAACCTGCAAAAAAAATTTCAGACCAAAATACCAAGCGGTTTGAGAGATATGATCAAATCTTTCAAATCTAGGGTTTTCCATCTCCAAACAAATCTGCACAAGGGTTAGCTCCAAAAATAATCAAAATCAACATGCAAGAGGTGGTTTTCCCCATGGTGGGTGCCAAAAATGTGTGATAGAAAATGGTCACACTTCTGTGAATCCTTGCATTCGAGAATACCCAATAATGAGCTCTCGAATATCGATTCACAGCTCTTTATCTGTGGAGTGCATGAATTGTTATGAGGCCCTCAGATTGACTGAGTTGAACCCATGCAAGTACACCACAAAACAAGAGATTCAAGGATGAGAAGCAAGAATGCTAATCTCCATTGAATCATCAAGTTCTTGCATGCAAATGAAATTAATCTATATGATTGCAATGCAAGAAAATAAACTACTTTATTAAAATGAAGATTAAGCTAAAACAATCAAATAAATTAAACTAAAATGCTATGAGTATTAAACTATATGTAAATATGCAAGCTAAATAATGATCTCAAAAACTCTAATTTAAAAACTTGCAGCATAACAATATTCTAAAAATTCTGGATCTTTAATTGAGAAGGAGAGGGCTCCTTATATAGGAAAATGAGGAATTGAATGCATCCCCAAGAACAATGTGGGATTAATGCAAAAAGAGGAAAGAAAAATCATTTTTAGAAAGTGTGAAGAGAAAAGGAAATCTCTTTATTTTATTTATTTTTTATTTCACTTATTTCCTTTTTCATCACAAAAGATCTTTTGAGAGGATTTTATTTATTTTAAAAGAATAATTCTCTTTTAATAAAATAAAATAAGGTTATTTAATTAAAAGATGAATATTAATTAAATTAAATTAAATCATTTAATTAAAAAGGGTTTTAATTAAATAAATTTATTTTACTTAAGAGATATTACTTTCAATTAAATAAAGTTATTTTATTTATTTAAAAGGGATTATTTCTTTTAATTAAATAAAATTATTGATGACATGATTAAACCTTAGGAGATTATTGAAATGATTGAAATAGTTATGATTTGATCAAGGAAATTGATTTGAATATATTGTAAAGCATTGATTCAGAAAGTTGATATTTGACAAATTGAATAAATGGGGCCCAAAGTCTAGGCGACCATTTTAGGGTGCATACAATACCCACTTGGGTCTAATTTTGGTGCCTCGGTATAATATTGTATCAGCGGTATGATTGCATCAAACATGGATAATACCTCTTCCATTTTCTTCAGCTTAAGCATGCAAGATATATGTGTTATTTCAAGTTGTAAGTAGCATCGATCTCTTTGTGCTAATCTGATCTTCAGTATGTTGAGGAATTGGACCATCACCATGTTTTTTTCTAAATCATGGATTGGGATTATACCTCTCACCCATGCTCTTGAATGATTCAAGTCATACTTGTTGATTGCTCTATCTAATATCGGCGGTGTCACAAACTCTTGTCTCACACAACTCTGCGCTATAGCCATCACTGTCTCACTCTTGCAGGAGATCATATAAGTTTGACAGGAAAACTCCCACCACTTAAAAGTGGTAAATACTTATGGGTGCTCTTGGGATGAGCACACCTTCTTCGATCACTCTTTGGATTACAACTTCTACCTCCTTTGGCATGTCCTCAAATGACACTCTAAACTAATGCCCCACATATGCTCTTAAAAATTTGACTTGTAAGAATTACTATAACAATGTGCCAACTTATGACAATAATGTCTCTTCTTATAGAAATTGAGACTCATTCCACACACTCGACCCTTGACTCTACCTTGGGGAGGTTATCTTTTTAGAGTACCCTAAATCACTACTATCATTTTATAAAGACACCATTTTCTCCATCCTTGATTTGTGTGCCCATTTTGGTTTCTCAATAGTGCAGTTAAAGGAGGTTTTGTACTCCTTGATTTTTGTACAATAGTAAATGTATTTATTTCTAACTTAAAAATGAAAGAAAGCCAACATGAGATGAACATATGAGATACACTTGACAATTTGTTGAGACAATTTTTGTTTAACAAGGATCTCACTTACTTGGTCCAGTTGGTTGAAAACATCATCATTTTGAGGAAGATCATCAAGCAACAAAATTTTGTGAAGGACAAAAAGGACTTCACTTACTTGACCAAGTTGATAGAAAGGACTGTCATTTTCAAACATGTCAACCAATTGCATTAGTCCTTTTTAAGCTACACCTTTTGATAAAACATCATACTAAAGTGCTAACACAACTAGCCCTTCTTTGTTGGTCTCCATTCTTTCCAAATGCCTGATAGGGCATCCTTTTGTCAAAGAAAACTTGGAGCTCTCCTTGCTGGTCTTTAGGACTATTACTTCAAGCTAGTGAGCTTCCTCATCAACAACTTTTTGCTGAGACGAAGCTGATTCTATTACTTTATCTTGCTTTTCACAAACTTCTGATTTTGGGAATGTTGGCTTGCTATCAATTTCTAAGAAAAACTCTTCAATCTCATCCCAAAATCAATCCTCCTCTAAGTCCCTCTCATTGTTTTACACCATGACTATATCCTGGACATCATAATAACCATCAGAAATATCATCCTTTTCATTATTATGCTTATTAGCTACAATTTTCTGCTCATTGCCCTCCTTTTCTTGCTCTTTCAGAAGATACTTTTCAAGATGTATTTGATAGGCTTCTTTATACTTTAAAGTTATAGAAATCAGGAGCCCTATTTTCTATTTGTGATCTTGAAGCTCTTTCTCATGGAACTCATCATGAGATCTTAATCTTCTTTGGGAATCTTCTTCATATTCAACTCCTCTATCAAACATGACCTTTATCATCTCTTTATAGTCTTCAACCTCCTTTTCATGAACCTTCTTCTATTCTTCCAACCCTCTTGCAAGGTTGGCTTCATGTCGCTTAAATTGGTCCACCAAATATTTCTTCTGACTTTGCTCCTGATGATCCAACACCTCCTTCTCATGAACATAAGATTGATAGGCAAGATGTTCTTGTTGTTTCTTCAGCTCTTGTTGGAATTCAGATTCTTGCTGCTTCTTAATGTCATCAATCTGCATGGCCAAGTCTTGCAACATACTTGTAGTGTCCTTAATTTGTAAATCATTATCATATACAAGATAATGAAGAGGCTGAGTAGGTGTGGGTTCAGTGAAGGCATATTGCAATTACTGACCTTGAAATGACTAAAAAATATTTTCTTGAACAAAATTCTCATGAAATGATGAAGAACATGCAAATTGTCCATCAAGGTATACATATCTTCCTTGAAAATTTGACATTTCTACTGATCTGAAAGGATGTAAATAAAAAATTAGAACTATTTTTAAACATATTGGCACTTGATCTTATGAAACCAGTCGATTTTCCTCCACAGGGCCACCAAATATGCAAAAAATGACCTCTTTAAAGTCTGAACTTGCTGATAGCAAACCAAAACCAACAAGAAATGTAATGTAATTTGACAAGTTCATTTAAGAATGGTCCCACTTGGTGTGCCAACAACTATTAAGGCCTTGAAATATCACCCTAACTTAGGTATTAGGATGCACTAATATTTCATGGCAACAATGGAAACCTTCTCGAGTTGTGGGTGGACTCTGATTAAGAAGGAATCTCTGGATTCTAGGCCAGTTCCTATTAGATTTGGAATATCACCTCTGACTGGAACTTTGATTGGAAAAGGGAAAAGAGATAATTTTTAATTAAAACTGAATGAAAAAGGGGGTGATACACCAAACTGGGTTTAGACTTGTCGGGACCTTCAAATCAGTATCCACAATACACAAACTACTGAGATTTTCATTAAACATTCACTATTCAACATATAGGTTGACCTAAGATCCACTATTAGGGTATGTACCACAAACAATGAAAATCAACCAACAAACATAGAGATTCTGCAAAAGGTCTGATTTTGATAACTTAGAAAATGAATTTTATTAACTCACTTATCTCTATTACAAAACAATACAACACTAAAATGCAGAATAGATGAATAGGATTGAACAAAACTTAGAAAATATATGGAATATGGAGAACTTGCTTTATTTCCTACAAAATCTGAAAATGGTTACATAACTTATGCAAAAAGAGACAATGGAACCAATATGTTCACAAAGCCTTCTTGTCCTCAATTCTGAACCCCTAAATCTGATTATGAAACTCATCTATATACCTTTCTAAGGCCAAATTCAAAAATCCAGCCCTCTAAATCATCCCTCCAAATATGCTAGGAAACCCTAAATCATGCCTTAAAATCAAGCCTCTAATGTTGGTATTTCAAAATAAACATGTTTTAAGAAATACTACCAACATACATTAATAAGCCAAAAATTGGGCCTTAACTCAATATATATATAACCTATGCCTTAAGCCACTAAACAATAAAACCTAAGGTCAACATGACCAAAGCTAAGCAATCAACCAATTTTCAAAAAAATATACAGATCATGGCATATGCTAGGTGGCACTTGGGAAACTGAGGCATTGACTATTGTACACTATAGGCATTAAGGCATTAACTGCCCTCTATCATCGGACTTCAAAAATTATCAAAACTTGGGATTTCTTGGTTCTTGAATTGCGTTTGCATTTGGGGAAAACTTGAAAGTTAACCCTCATCTATGGGGAGGCTTCCTACAATGATCTTGAGCCACCTAGATTCACTCCTTCTTTGTGGCCAATTCTTAATTTGGAGCTCATCACTGAGAAATAGGAGTTATGTTGTTGTCATGAAGCTCCCTCTGTCTTCTCTCGGCATGTACTTCAAGATATCTCTGTGGATTTTTAACTTATCTTCAGCTATGAATATGACTTGAGCATGAAGCTCGGCTTTGGCAAATACTAGAAGTTGTCAAAGAGCTTAGGCTCTAATTGGAACTCGTGACTGTGACTAAGAACTTTTCTTTGATGGTATTTAGCACCTAGCACTCCTGCAAAGATCTATCTCTGACTACGAGATAAGTAACCATACATCCTTCTTGAAATCCTGACTTTTTTTTGAGAGACCGAATTTACTCTTCTTCTTCTTGCACTGATTTTGGGGTTCTTTTGTGTTTGCAGTTTAAGTGGAAAATCTGATAGTTATTTTACTCTAAAATGTGTCATTGATTTTTGTAAGCTCCACTATAAGTTGTCCTTCCTTATGGCCTGAAATGCTGGAGTTTTTGTATGATGCTCTCATTAAGTCTCCACTCTATAGTTGTTTCCAATTTTTGACTTGGGTTTCATTGCTTTGAATGAACTATTATTCACTATCAATAGTGAATTACTTGTGCCTTGTCACTTTTATCTTGTCGGGATTGATAAAAATCACCATGCTTTGATTTTCTTTTGTTTGGACAGAAAATAGCCACCATTTTTATTTAATCTGTTGGGATCATGATTTTGAAATGTGCTTGGTTTCATAATGGCACGACTGTATCTACAACCATCTGGCCTTTACAAGATGTTGTCTGAAACTATAGTCATTTGGTTCTTTGCTTTGTTAAAAAGATAGAGACAAGTGCATCATAGCGATTTTAAAATAGATGCAACTCCAGCAATACTGTTTGTCTATGAGGTTCGAGCACGGGCTCATGACACCCACAAACACAAGAATGTGAACTTGAACTTGATACTTTGCAAATGCATCTTTCTTTGTATACAACACTGTGATTGAACATGCATCTTTTAATAGTTGACATTCTACAACTCACCAGTAGTCATCTTTTAAAATATTGCAAAAATAAATGTAGTTGATATCCATTTTTTCTGAACATCCACATAATCCGATACCACTATTATTTGACCATCTTCTGTAGCTTTTCCTCCTATGAACACATCATGGTTGTCTCTCTTTTATCTTTACATTGCACATCAGTAATGAAAATTTCCTTTGTCTGCATAAGAACAACCTGTAGCATATACACCTCATGTAGCATCTTTTCTTTTATACAACTATTAGTGAATAAACATGCATCATAGTTCGTTACTTTTATATTTGAGTGCACTTATGTTTACTTCAATGCTACCCTGCTATTCTGAAAAAGGTTTCTCAACTACATGAACTAAGTCCCTTTGATTCAAATATCTGGTTTATATATTAAAACATGCATAATGATGACCATAAATAGTAAAAGGTTTCATGGAGTCATGTCCCTTTAATACTATTATTCATTTTATGTAGATGCATATTTTTTATTGCATTGATATTATAGATAGATGTGCAGCTCTAAAATATTTGATTGTTGTATGATGCTTCTAGGTTTTCATGCATCGCTTAGATCCAATTTGGATCTAACACCTTTTCTCCATGATGCAGGATAAAACCCTAAGACTTAAGGCAAAAGACATGAAGACTCAGACAGTCGACCTGAAGACTTGGACAAACAACCAGCTCCTAAATGTAGATGACTCCAAAAGGAAATGCATGGGACCCTACTCATACTTCTATCATGCTTTCTTTTCTGCCATTTGATCTTTTTTCCAATATGAATGATGAAATATGTTCAAGAACATTTCTCTATTACATTCAGTTTGAATGCACAATGTAATGATCAATTATGAATCTAAAATTTTGATATGATCAATACTTAGAGTACAATGTAACAAATTATATGAATGCAATAGAAAAATATTTATCTTCATCACCTAAACAATAATGTTGAATGGATGTACCTTCATGCAATCTTTTACTATTTATGTTTATCATCTTGCATGTAGAAAATTAGGATAATAATTGCAATATTGAAATGGATTCAAATCTCCACTCACCATAATTTATTGATCCATATGTGAAAATTTTAAGCATTGATTGTATGTTGAGGGTACCGCTTGCATCTCATGTATCCATGGTCTCCCAAACAAAATGTTATAGGTCAATTTCAAATCAAGAACTTAGCAAATAGTTTCCTTTTGAATAGGGCCAACTCGGATAGGAAGAACTATTATCCCTTTCAAGGACCTTTCTTCATTATCATAAGCCTTTATTGTTATCTTTATTTTAGGATCAATAGCTTCTTCAAAATATCCTAGGGCATTGAAAATATTCAAGTTACAAATATTTAGATGAGCTCCTCCATTAATGAGGACCCTTTTAACATGGTGCTTATGTATCAAAACTTCAATATGCAATGAGAGGTTTTGGGGATGGTTCAAAGACATGTCATCTTTGTTGAAAAAAGATAGGAAATGAGGCGCAATGAGGTATCCTACCATATTCTAAAATTTATCGACATCCAGATTAAGTGGAACATTGGTTTCGACAAGAACCTTCTCCAAGATTTCCTTGTGGATGGTTGAAAGTTTTAACAAGTCCAAGAGTGAAATTTGGGAGGGAGTTCTTTGTAATTGATCCAAAAGTTTGTATTGCTTTGATGATGTGGATGTTTCACTTGGTAGAACAATTTTAGGGATACCTCCTTGCAAGGTGATTTTGGATGCTTGCCCCCTAGTTACAACATTAGAGGTTTCTTGTTGTTGTTTTCTTTCACCACTATGACATTGATGGTATTTTCATACCTCGTTAAAGAATTTATATTATTGTCATAAGTGTGGGAAAAATTAACCTTGTCATTCCCACTTTTGTTGTTCTGATTCAAATTTTAGGTTTCACCTTTCTCATGATAATATAAAGGAGTCTTAAATGTCATCTGATCTGCATTGTTTTGAGGATCCTCGACTTTGATCATGCCATCATCTATCAAATCTTGAACCAAGTGTTTGAGTTTCATACATTCATTGGTCTTATGCCCTTTATTTCAATGGTATTCACAATGATGGGCATCGTTCCACCAAGATGGTTTAACTTGGGGTTCATATGGTCTTGATTCTGGTAAGACGGTGGTTTTAGCATTCACCCGATTCACAGAGGTAAAGTTACTAGGATACCTTAGATATGATACGATAAAATTTTGTAGGTTGTCATTGGACCATGCCAATGGTGGATGTCTATAGCTGCTATTGTATCTTTTGGATTAGCCAGTATTTACCTGGTTCAAAAAGGTGAATAATTTCTAGGGGCTATCTAGGATTTGATACGGTAATGGTTGCATGGGTAGCTTCCTTACCTTGCAGGTAGCAATAACCAGAGCTAACCATGATGTCAAGAGTGTTCATTACTAGTCACGTATAGCACGAACATGATTGATGTTAGGTGTTACTTAGGATTATACAAAAGATAACTGGAAATATCACTAAGGTCACCAAGTGGTATGTGTCAAAATAGACTTGTCATTAGTGGCCTATAGGTGATAAAAATTGGAATCCATCGGCCTGGGTTGGTTTACTACTTGGGAAATCCTTGGGATTGCTTGGATAGACCTGCTATGTACTATGGGATGTACTGAATCCTCTTCCTGATTGCTTGATGGTATACTTGACCCTGATGGGTTGAGGATGAACCCTTGGTGTAGTATGGGATGCACCAAATCCTCTTTCCAAGTATTCACTCATTTAAAAGACCTTGAAGAAAGGAACGAGATCTGTTGTGTAGTGTGTAATGCATTGACATTTCTTCTCTCTGGGATGCACTATAAATGGGAGATAGTTAGCCATTATAAACGAGCCAATTTATTTGTAATGCCCATATCAACCAATAAGTATTGTCTTTGTGATTCATGCACGAGTCAATCACTATGTTATTTTTTATGCTTGTATGAGCTAGTCACTAATGCCTTTGTAATTCATTTATGAGTTTGTCATTCTATTATCAAAATGTATGTTGGAGCTACTCATTATGTATATGATGTATGGTAAAGTAATTCATCTTGTGTACCTATGATGTGTATGAGCTAGTCCTTTATGTATATGTAATGTATGCTTGGGATACTCATATGTGTGTGATTTGTGATATGACCCCTGTGTATATTAGTAAGTACAATTGATGATTGACAATGATGGGTATGGAATCAACACTTGATGAAAATGCATATCATTTATTGTGATGGAACTAGGTTAGTAGATTACACTTAATTTAGTCATCATTTAAAGAGAGATTAGAGATCTCATTAAGAGGAGAGAGTAAACTCCCTCTTAGTGTGAACTACGAAGCCTCTAACTTCTCATAAGAGGATACGTAGGCAGGATCATCTAAAGTGATCCCTCGAGGCTTAGGTCAAGGTCTAGGGATGATCCTAATTATGGAAATTTGGCACTATCAAGAGTAAATATGCATTGTGCAATTAGGTATTTGCCTGCATGGTAAATGATGGAGTTCTAAGCTCACCACTTTAAAATTAAATGGAAGACGCATGGTTGATTAAGTAATGTTAAAAAAAAAATTAGTGATTGAGGCACATATTTTACAATCCTCTATTATGAATCCTTCATAATATCAACACTTGTTGAAGGTTTTGGAAATGGAATTGCAAGCTAAGTGGGCTTAATATTAAGACTAGATGCGCTTGAGTTGTAGTATTACTAGGATGGGTGACCTCCTGAAAAGGCCCAATGATCTTTCCAATTTTTTATTTTCTATTCACTATTTGTAAATATGTCAACTATAAAATAATTATTATAATTGAAATATATGATTTTTCAATGAAATTCATTACCTTGTTTAGTAATATTAAATTTATTCATCCATTTATCAAGATTCACTTATATAAATCTTATAATTCTCACAAATAAATTATTATAACTTTTGATCAAAACTTGCATAACTAAACTCTAGTAACTTAATTAGAAAAAAAACCATTAAACTCTAATAAAATATTGTAACACGACTAAAAAATAGCCGTTAACTGTTGTTTTGAATATTTGAAAGATCCAATGCACGACATTCAAATTTTTTATGACAAACAAAGCATTACATCCTAAAAAAACTAAACAGCAGACTGTTAAAATTGGCCACGTCGAATAATGCAAATGGTTAAGTTTGAAAATCTATGGATGTAACAAATTAAAAACATGTTGAAAATGGGTAACGGCTAGATTCGTTTTTGTTTTTTAATCAGTTAAACAAGAGACATGTTTATTGAGAGATCACTTTTCATTTCTTTAATCAAGATATCTAGGATATGTAGTATTTTACTCTAGGTGAAGGTTGCCACAGGGATAGGGATATGAGCTGCTGCAGCTCTTTGCTTTTGAAAATATATCTCTGTACAGTCTTGATCAGTTTTTGGTTGCCTGGTGAGCAGCCACTTCTAAGGTGGATTTTCAAGTAGACCCTTTTGATAGAATATGCCCTTATTAACAACACTGTTCGGTTGATGAAAAATTTCTTAGACTGACAGGGAAATTCTTTTTGGTCCTTCTTCCATATGGAGAAATTCACTTTGATACCATGTAGCTTCTAAATGCTCTTGTTCATAATGGCATTGTCAATTACCATAGATTAACCCTTGAATTCTATGATATGTTGAAGCCCTTTGTCACTTCAACCCTCCATCAGCCTACCAGATCCAATATGGTGTCTATGAAGATGTGATGCAATGTGGGAAGGAGAAAATGGTAGCTCTGATTAAGGCCCAACATGAGAAAGGTTGAATCTCCGCATGACATTCTTGAAATTATTATTTAATGGGTTGTCATGATGAGACAGGGGAGCTGGAATATGGCAAGCGTTATATAAAGGTTTCCAATATTCTGGTGGATAGCTTCTTTCTCAAAAATGGCCACTGTTTTATGAAGGTTTCAAATATTCCTCTCTCAAAAATGGTTCAAGCCTTAAAGAAAGGAGGACAAGTACAAGTACAACAGGTGATTGTAGGCCAAGAATCCTTGCTTATGTTTGTATTTTAGAAGCAGTTGACGTTCCCAGATGGAATTATTTAGTAGACTCTTTGGAATTCTTTGGTGTTTATGTTTGTAACTCAAACAATGGTGGATATCTCCCAGGGGAATGATGTCATAGCTCACATGGGAATGGGAGAAAGAGGAGGGCAATGTGAATGACATGCAGAGAAAAGGAAAGAGTATACAAAAGAAAAAAATAGACCAGAAGGAAATCCCAGGTAAGTGGTTTGGATTCATCACTATTTTTTCTTCTTTCCACTCATTTTTGCATGGAGAATGTATTTTCTGAGGACTGGGTTATGAATCGATTTTAACAGACTTGTATTACATTGAATTTCATGGCAGATGTTTTTTTGGTTTATTTTTACTTGTGTTAGCCTGGATTCATAGCCGTGGAGTGCCATAGAAATTTTAATAAGTAAATCATGCCCACCGATTTTTGATAGCAAGGCCTCTTTATTCTGTAAGTTAAATCTCTCTTAGATTCCAAATGTAAATCTGTCTTAGATTCCAAATGTAAGTTTGTTAGTTGGATTGTTTTGGGGTTTAGTGGAGTTAGTCCTTAATTAGATGACCTTGTTAGTTAGATTTCTTTGGAAACAATGGAAATATTTTAGATTGGTATGTACATGATACTCCCTCTATCTTATAACTGTGCTGTTTCTGAAACTCTCTTGTGCAACTAGGGAGGCCGTCAGCATAAATTAGGAATTCACTTCATCATTTTTAAAAGGTTTTTGAAGTCTGTACATCTAATCCATTTTATGCATATTCAGTAAACCTCGCATTTATAGTGCTTACTGACTTTTGAGGTATTTTGAAAAATAGCTTGTGAACCCTTTCTATGCATCAACAGGTTGCATCTCTGTCAACCTGTTTATGCAAGGTAGATCATCTTCATAGTTAAAATCTGTGTATTAGAACCTTCGACTTTTCTCCTAACAATGCCTTGGCAATGCTTTGTGTACAGGATTTCACCATTTCACTATATTTCAAATAGCAGTGTTCGGTGAATGAAAAATTTCAGAACAAGGATTCTGAACGAATCTCCTATGTGGTATTAGTACAGAGGAATTCTTTTTTGTCGTTTCTCCCAATGGAGAAATTCACATTGATACCAGCACTGTCATTTACCATTGATTAACCCTTGAATTTAATGATATGTTGAAGCTCTCTGTCATACCCACGAGCTGTCTACAATGCCCCTGAGGCACATGATTACCTACAGCGACCCTATTTACAAAACCTAATCTGTGAGTTCTTGCATTACTGCTAATCACTTTAGAGATTTTCTGCATGGTTCTTTGCAAAAGCAGAAGATATTGAAGTCCAACAAATTAAGAATTGGATAGGGATCTTTCCTCAACCTATTGTTAATTTGCTACAACCTTACAATAGTCCTGCAATCAAAGCTCTCTAGCTTGTTATGGAGCATATAGTAGCTATACATGGCTGAATGACCTCTTGTGATTTAAAACCATCTTCTATGGGGATGTTGGTCTAATGTATTAACAATATTCAAGTCATGTGAGTAGTCTAGGCACTTACAAGATAATTTTGATTCTATAGATGTCGATTTCTTCATGTTTCCTTATATGCCAACTGAACCATGGAATAATGTTTAAATCAGTAACAGGTTAGAGTAGAAATTGCTCTACAAGAAACCCTCAATTAGTTTCCATATAATCAGTATTGTGCTCAAAATAATTGAAAAAACAGATAAAAGGAACGTGCTTGAACATCAAAAGGCACTCTCTTAAGCCAATCAATTGTCTTATGGAATGAAATTTGTGTCAATGGATGACTTAGTGTCTCATTACAAAAAGTTGCATGGGCAGCCAAAATTCCACAACTTTTGTCATTTTAAATATTTCATACGGATTTTAAAACCAAGAAAGCATAACTTATGCTTCTACCATAGGATTAATTACGAGAATGTGAAATGACCAATTTGCATTATGAAGGGAGAGTGAACGTTACTTGGGTGTATGTTTTTTTAATGCTTCAAGAGTCCATGTTTGCAGAGGGAAGAGTGTCTTGTCTTTTGGAGACGTGTCTTGCAGAACAATTCCTCACATTACCAGCATTAAACTTTACCTGTAAATGAATTCAATAATTCAGAAAGGGAAAAGATTCCTGACCCATTGTGGTGGAATTAAACTTAACCACAAATGAAGACAGTAACTCAGATGACTAGAATGTATGCCCTTCCAAGTTTGTTGCTTGTTGGTGATTGATTTAAACTACTGTCTTTTTTTTCATCAGTTTGTTCCTGTGCTGTATTTCAGTGTGAAGTTATTTGTATTAATGTTTTGGATCAATATTTTCTGATCCATCATCATTAAAAGTATGATTCAAAATATTGATACAAATAACTTTAGTTTGATACATATAACTTCACACTGTAAGTAGAAACTGTTGTTTTAATTTCGCTGCCTGGCACATTACCCCTAAAGATTAAACAGTCTGTATATCCTCTGGTGATTTGCCTGCTTTGGAAAAGGGAAATAAAAGAAACCTATGCAATCTTGATCTGATCCGGCTCTTAAAGTTTGGCGATGTAAAGAGCTGGTTTTTATGAGACTATTGCAAGATTTGCAGTGAGATATACTCTTCTAAATCTCCTTGGAATTATTTATGAGACACTCGGAAACGAAGTGTTGAATTGGAGGTCTTCACCCTGAAATGCTCACACTGCCACAAATCAGGGTACAATATCAAATTCTGCAGAGAAAAAATAATCAAGAGCAGAAGAAAATACCTTCTACAGTTGGGATCTTCCTCCATTGTTGGGGCACTCCATCAGAAACAGAGGTTCTTCAAAAACCTAACATTTTCTAAATCTTGTCTATCTGATTCTCCTTATTTTCTAAACCTAGGAAAGATTTATAGAGATTCAACTCAACTAATCTTAAAAATATTGCATTGCATCATTCAACTTCGATTAGTTATAGAATCTAAAATCCTCTTTACACTTGAATTCTTGACACTATGCTACGGGGCTTTTTTTTGCCAGGGATTAGCAACTATTATTTCAATTCCTTAAGATAGATTTTAATGAGTAAAATGAAATCTTTACATGGTGACTCTGCCATAACAAGATTCTCAAATCACTAAGATGTCTCGAGTAGAAGGCCGGCAATGGACATTTATCAGGTTTCTCATTAGTATAAAGTGATATATTTAAATAGCCTATCTTGGCCCCATAAATGTGGGGAGAAGAATATATTTATGTATGTGAATGGGAAGACATTACACAGATCAATACAAAATTCTACAAGATTATAGTCAAATATATATTTGTGATATGATAATATTATTTAAAAGAAAACATATCTATCAATATATATGGAGTGGATTACTGTCATTAAAAAATAACTGGATAGGTTGGGTGAATCATCAATTTTATATGATACAAAACACTAAATTTTATAATAAACAATATAGTTATAAGCTGGGGAATAGTTTAAAGATAATTTTGTAGAAAAAACATTAACATATAAGATAAAATTATAATTTTTGTACTGACATGGTATAATACAGTTCATAAAATATTTTTTATAATTATTAAATTTCTTTTCACAGCATTTATGAATATTTTAGATTCTAACATATTTTCATAATTCAATTGTATAATTTTTTAATCAAATTTATAAAACATTTTATCAAAATTAAAATATTAATGAAATTCATTAACCTATTTATTAATATCAAAATCTGTAGATCTATTTATCAGAATTCATTCATATAAATCTTATTACTTTAGACATAATTAAATTTGATCAAAACCTGCATAATCAGACTCGATTATGAAAATACCCATTAAACTCAAATAAAATATCATAATATGATGAGGAAATAGTCGTTAACTGCTACTTTGAATATATAAAAGATTCAATGCGTGGTATTCAATTAAAAAATGTCAAACAAAGCATGACATTCAATTTGAAAATTGCAAAACACATGCTAAAATTGGCCACGCCAAAAAAAATGCAACTGGTTATGTCTGAATATCTACGAATGTATCATATTAGAAGCCCATTTGAAATTTGCGTGTGAAGAAAATGGGTAACTTCTACAGTGTTATGAGCGGGCATTTTTGTACAGCCCTGATCAATTTTTACACCCACTAAGTTGTCCACAATTGCCCTAAGGTAGCAAGGGTGAATGTTTGTACCCAATTCATCAAAGGTATCACCATACTTAGGACATCTTAATGTTAACTAAACTATAAGCTGATATTAAAGTCCTATAAGTGGCAAATCATCAGCATGGATTTTATCTAAGGTTTACCAATGTCGAAAAAAAAGACATAATGCCATTTTAGTAAGAGTAGCCAGATTAACCCTAGGTAGCTCATTCTATACCAGGAAGAAGCGAACATTATAGCATGAAAATCCATTCAAAAAAATCTTCTTATTGCATGGAATCTCACACCTAGATCTTTCCATGGAAGTTTTTCATATATTACTGCTAAACATCAATCCTCCATTGGCCAATATGGTGGCCACAAAGGTGTGGTTTCGATGTGGGATGGAGAAAATGGTATCTCTCAATTATGACATTCTTGAAACAACCTTTCAATGGGTTGTCTTGATGAAACAGGGGAGCTGGAATATGGCAAGTGTTATATAAAGGTTTCAAATATTTTAGTGGTTGGCTGCTTTCTCAAAAATAGACACTGTTTTATGAAGGTTTCAAATGTTCCGGTGGATGGCTACTTTTTCAAAAATGGTTCAAGCTTTGGGAAAAGGAGGACAAATACAAGAGTAATTAAAGGAAAGATAATTGTAGCCAAGAATCCCTGCTTATATTTGAATTTGAGGATCATTTAGTAGATTGTTTGGTTTTATTGTCATGATGTGGCCATTCCTGTCTAAAAGCGTTTATCCCTAGTTTTTGAAAAAAACTTTGTCTGGGT
This sequence comes from Chamaecyparis obtusa, assembly GCA_027943335.1. Classification (NCBI taxonomy): domain Eukaryota; kingdom Viridiplantae; phylum Streptophyta; class Pinopsida; order Cupressales; family Cupressaceae; genus Chamaecyparis; species Chamaecyparis obtusa. The sequence continues at coordinate 105,163 of BSBK01001569.1, read as the reverse complement.
CTGCGTCCCAACCTTTTCTGAGGCCGCCTAAACTCTATGAACTCTAGGGCTTGTAAGTTGGTATTACTCATGGATTTAGTCCTTGTTTCAGATACCATTTTTCTGATACAATATCCTTGGCTCTTGTTTGGGTATTATGTCATGTATCTTATTGAGCCTTGACAATGTTGCAGGAATATTGAAACATAAATTTATTGGCACTGTGTTTAGACTATTTTGGGATGTGAATGTCATCCATTACCATACTATTGCCCGTTATGAGTGCTTCAGTATCGCAGGGCTGCGACAAACCATGATAATGTTTCCCCAAGCCATAGAGTATGATCGCCTAGTAGCTAGCTCATGTATAGTATGTCGAATAATACGTGAATATGCCCCTGCACTTGCTTGTAGTTCATGACTTTCATTTTATTTTGCTACTCTCTGCATAACCAACATCTTATATCTTATCAATAAAGCCAATCCTCAACGGAATATTGAATGTCAGTGAAATCTAAAACAGCCCCCGTTTGTTGGTTGAGTAATTCTTTGGAGTCTTTGGTTATCAATACTGATGCCTCAGTGACAAGTTGCAGTGTTTGGCAGAAATGAAGTGACAATGTCATTTATTTCTTATCAGTGAGCTCAGTAGATGGCGGCATTCCTCACCTTACCGCTTCTCTTTACTGTGGGCGGATGGGATGTCACAAGGACAATCACCTGGAGTATGCGTACTCTTTCTTGTTATCCACGGCAGTTGGTGATTGTTGGTTTTTGGCAGTAGGGCAGCTTGTTTCCTTTTCAAAGCAATTTGTCTCATTTTATTGGAAAGCCAGCACACCTTTTTTTAAACAAAAATGGATTCCCCCATCAAACTTTATGCAAGCGTAGAGCAAACAGCTTTTGACACCCCTGTTTTCGAAGGGGAGCTGATGGAAATATGCATCTTCCATCAAAGATTAGTGCTTCATGCTGTCAAGGAGATTTTGGGGACGAATTTCCTTCTCACCTGCCACAGATATAGGGTGAATACTGACCTTTGTGCTGGGTTTTTAGCAAGTTCACTGGTAGCAGGTGTTTGATGTTTTCGTATGTTTTACTTTGCTAAGTTTAAAGCATAGACTCTTTCGGTTCTAAACCAAATATTCTGGTTTTTTGATGTATGGTTTCTCAAGCTTTCAAACTTCCTAGCGCTCTCCCGGAGAGCTTTAATACTTTTAACACTTGTATATTTTAATGTATTAATAAATATCTCGACCTTGACCCCTTATCGATAAAAAAAAAAAAACCCAAAGAAATTTAATAAATTCCATCAGAGGAAATGTAAAACCCAGAAAAATTTTAAAAATAAAAATTCAAGTGAACTTACCCATTGCCCTGTACTCTACAACTCTCTTCACGGTCGCCGGTTGAAAGGCAATCAATGCTAGTCCTATCTAGTGTAGACCACTTTAGAAAATGAAGGGTGAAAATTCATTAACCCAAATTTATGCGTTTTGGCAAACTTTAGAAATGAATTTTACAAATCTGAGTCTTTCTTGAGCTCCAGGATTATTGAACACTTGAAGATATTATCTATAGAAAATGCCAATTGAGACACCTGATGAAATTTCCTCGTCTTTCTCTGTCAAATGTTCTGTGTGCTCTTACTTTCATTCGAGTGATGTTTGCACTTTCATTCGAGTGATATTTTCTTCTATTATGTCAAAGTGTACCTGAAATCAAATAAGGAATTGTTTGCTCTCATTTGTATAAGAAACACAAATTATTTCAATCAAATCATACCATATATGAATTAGTTTTGTATTGGCCAATTATGCAATAGAATTTCCAAATTAATTATGGATCAGACAAGGCTAAATGCAAAGAAAAAATTCTATCTTCTCATGACATCTAAGCGTAAGGGCACCCTGTTTTGTTCATTACTTGCTTGATGCCCTTTGCCTCACCGTGTGCTGGATCTTCTTCACCGCCACTGCCCAGTGTGCCCTCTGCAGTCTGCACATTGTTTCGAAGGCCTTGTTTCCCGACCTTTGTTTCTCCAAAAACCCCTTTGTGGCATGTTTTAGTTCTCTGTACATGAATATGTGGATCGCTGATCCTTTGCTCACTTCCATTAGTTTTCTTTTACTTCTTCGGCTCAGTACGACCTTGCTTATCCTCTTCAACATACAGTATAAGACACACAATATTAGTACCACTGCTGCCCCTGCAACTATTCCTGTACAAACAAGATTTTAGGGAAAGATTATTTTAAATTCAAAATCTTGGTTTGTTCTTCCATCATGGAAATCAGATTTTTAGAAGTAATTTAATGTACGGAGTAATAAAAATTTTGCTGAGATTTCTTGTGAAAAATGTTTGCCAAGAACTTTAACGACTTTCAGCGCGGAGAACTGATTTTCAAATAAATTTAGAGCACAGACGAGTAAAACTTAGTTTTCAATTTCTTGAGCAAAATGTTTAGCAAAATGTCTAACGACTTACAACATGGAGAACAGATTTTGAAAGAAATTTAAAGTATAGACTAGTAAAACTTAGTTTTCGATTTCTTGAGAAAAATATTTAATAAAATAGACAAAAATTTATTTGCAATCTCTTGCTACAAAAGAAATGTTACATAGAGTGGAAGTTTTAGTAAAATCATCTCCAATGAGAACTCTAATCCTATTTGTTCCTCCATAATTGCCAAACATGCACCAAGAAGGATTATACTTCAAAGATTCTATCAGATTAAAGCTTTAATAGGACTTTTAAATGTACAAACCTCAATCAAGACCATTTTTCTACTGGGTGCCCTTATGCTAGCATTTCTCTACCTAGAAGACCATTTTGATTCTAGTTTCATTGAGTCTGTGATATAGAAGCAAAAAATCAAAGTCAAGGATTATGCTTCTAGAAGACGACTCTAACGAGCAGTTTTTATCTAGTTTAGAGTTGGGTAAGATTTTAGATCATGAATCAACAATTGTTAATGTTAGTAACTATTCCAAATTTTGTGGAATGAGAGGTTTCATATTTATTTATAAATATTGTAGGCCCATAAGTTTGAAAGGGAAGAGTGGACTTGTGTAAAAAGAAACAAAGAAAAAAATTGTGTGACTGCTTCAATGTTCTTTTATAATTGAAAATTAAAGAGTTTTTTCCCCTCCTTTTGTGTTTATACACCATTTCTGGTATCAGAGCGAGGTTTGTTTCCTATTCCTATTAATGTGTGTTGATCTTCCAAATCGGGTACCAATATCTCTTAGTTGCAATCAATATTTCAAAAGACCAATTGAATGTTGGTTCACCTCATGTACCTACTGATCATGTGATTTTTTCTTGCCTAGTTCTCAATGAGTAATGCCTGTGTTTAATGATGAAAAGACTGGTGGTTGTATCTGCATATCATCATTTGGTGTGCTTCATTAACTAATCTTAGTTTTTGAAGATCTGAGTTGTGATTGCGTGTCTTTCTAAACTTGGCGGCCATATTGGTACATGTAGTTGTTCGAACTAGATTACAAAGATCTTGGGAAAGAAGGAAGGGAAATGTACTTTAAGAGGTCACCGCCACATCTTTGGGGTTTTTGAATTATAGATCACTGTTGTATGAAAAGTTGTTAGAGAAGGCGTCACTGTGAGGGTTGTTGTAAAAAAAAATTAGTCCCAATAAAATGTCCATAACTTTCTTGATTTTCAATGAAATTGAGAAATTTAAAATGTTCTAGTAAGCTACGAGCATGTAGCATCCAAATCTACGTCATTTGAAGAACCCATCCTAGTAAATGATTAGTTTTAGATAAAAGGTGACAAGTTTTTACTAAAATATACGTAAGTTTATGTTGGTTGCATATTTGAAATTTTTTTTTTCTAAATTATCCATCATATAAAGTGAAGGAGAAAGCATTCTATTTTTTTTTATAAATGAATATTTGTATGAGAAGAAAACTATTTTCAGCCCTCTATCATTATTGGTTTTTGAAAGTGAAGAAGTCCCAGTCAGTGGGAGACAAGACCTTCTTTGCCAAGAGATGGCAGCCAGAGTTAGACGACAAGGAAGAGGAAGAGGTCCAAGAAGGCAAGCTACTACTGCAGAAATTTTGGAAGGAATGAGATGCATGGAGGCACAATTGGAAGCCATTGAACTTGCACAAAGAAGAGGAGCTGACATAGGGGATGTCAGTGATGAAGAGGTGGAACCTCAAAGAGAAGAGGAAGAAGAATATGAAGTTGAAACAAGAATCGCTAGAGTAATTCTAGCAACTAGTTCCAAGACAAGGTTGAAAGTACCTATGTATGAAGGTAGCCTAGATGTTGAGGAACTAGTTGATTGGATTATTGCAATGAGCAAGTAGTTTGAATACAAAAATGTTTCTAATAACAAGAAATTGAAATTTATGGTAACCTGATTGAAGGGTCATGAATCCCTCTAGTGGGATAGACTACAAGATAAAAGGATGCAGCAAGGAAATGCCAACATCAATAGTTAGGACAGAAGGTTGGAAAAACTAAAAGGTAAATTCTTGCCCAAAGATTACCAGCTTAATCTTTTCACTTAGAAATTATGAAATCTTAGACAAAAGGACCTGATAGTTATAGATTACACAAAACAATTTTATAGGTTGACCATTAGAGCTTGTCATAGTGTAGATGATGCTAAAAAGTGGCAAGATATCTCAATGGACTGAAATATAATATTCTAGATGAAATAAACCTTTTATGTTCTAGAATAGTGGAGGAAGCATACCAATAGGCTCTTAAAGCTGAAGAGAAATTATCTAGGAAATAGACAAAAAGTTCGAGAGGGAAAAGTCAAAGTTTCAGAGGAAGAGGGTCGCAAGGAGGTGCATGATAATGGAAAGTGCAAAATGAAGAAGCTAGTAGCTCAAATCAATAAGAACATAGATATGAAGGTAATGACTCTTTTAGAGGAAGACCTTATTCAAGAGGTAGAGGTAGAGGATTTATTGAAAAATGTTTTATATGTAACAAATACAAACATAAATCTTATGAGTGTCCATAAAATCCTACCACAAGTCAAAGGAGTGTACACATTGTTGAAGGTGAAGAGGAGGAAGATGTACATGAACCTGTCACTTATAATGATGAACTTGAAGAACTGGTGAATCACTCTTAGTGAAAAGAGTGTTACTCAAACCCAACAAGGAGGTGATAGAACCACCTCAAAGGAAGTGTTTATTCAGAACATCATGCAAGAGTGGAGGAAAATGTTGCAAAGTCATCATAGATAGCGAGAGAACAGATAATCTAGTTTCAACAGAGATGGTGGTGAAATTGGACATTAAAAAAGGTAACACATCCTACTCCTTAAAAAGTGTCATGGTTGCAAAAAGGACATCAACTCTTGGTGAATGAGCAGTGTAAAGTGGATTTAGAAATAGGAAGTTAGACAAATCAAATAGTGTGTGATGGTATGCCCATGGATGTATGCCACAATTTTCTTGGAATGCCTTGGCAACATGAAAGAAAGGCTATGCATAATGGGCAAGACAATACCTACACTTTTGAGAAAGATGGGAAGAAGCACATTCTTACACCCCTGAATGGGGAATGATTTGCCACTGAACCAAGCTCTAGAGTGATGGTAATGTGTGGTATGGAACTTTTACACCATGTTAAGAAGGAAGAGGTAAACTTTCCTTTGATAGGAAAGCTTAAAAGTGTACTTACTAGCACAAATATAATTGATTTTCCTAAAAAAATTGAAGATATGTTGAAAGGGCATAAAGACATAGTAGTGTATAATCTTCCTAATTCTTTACCTCCATTAAGGAGTATCATCCATCACATAGAATTGATTCCATGGGAAAATATTCTAGATAAAGATGCCTATAGGATAACACTGAGGGAGAATGAAGAAATTAAGAAATAGGAGCAAGAATTGTTGGAGAAAGGATTGATAAGGGAAAATTTAAGCCCTTGTGTAGTTCCAACCATTTTCAGTCCTAAGAAGGATGGAAGTTGGAGAATGTGCAAAGATTCTAGAACAATCAACAAAATCACCATCAGGTATAGGTCTCTTTTGCCAAGAATTGATGATTTATTGGATTGTTTAAGTGGGGCTAACTATTTTTCTAAAATAGACTTGAAAAGTGACTACCATCATATTAGAATTAGGGAACGTGATGAGTAGAAGATAACCTTTAAGACAAACTATGGTCTCTACGGATGGCTAGTTATGCCATTTGGCTTAACTAATGCTCCAAGAACTTTCATGCATCTTTTGAAGGAGGTTCTTAAAGATTTCCCAAGTAATTTTGTCATAGTATAATTGGATGACATCTTTGTATATAGTAGTTCAAAGGAAGAACATTTCAAAAATTTAAGGATGGTATTAGATAAACTACATTAAAAAAAGCTATTAATCAATCTCAAAAAGTATACTTTCCTAAAGACAAACTTGGTTTACTTGGGATTTTTCATCTCACAAGAGGGACTAAATATGGACAAGGACAAGATAAAGGAAATTATTGAATGGCCTACCCCTAAGAATATATTTGAGGTTAGAAGTTTTCTTGTTTGGCTAGTTTTTATAGAAAATTCATAAGAAATTTTAGTGGGATTTGTGCTCCAATAGTGGATCATACCATTAAGGGAGATAAAAAGACATTCTATTGGACATGAGCTACTAATAAAATTTTCTTCATGCTTAAAAATAAAATTATAGAGAAACCTATCTTGTCTTTACCTGATTTTACTAAGGATTTTCAAGTTGAGTGTGATGCCAATGAGACTCCTATAGGTGTTGTCCTTAGTCAAGAGAGAAAGCCTATTGCTTACTTCAGTGAAAAGCTTAATGATGCAAAGAAGAGATATTCAACATATGATCAGGAGCTCTATTCCATCATATAAGCATTAAAGAAATGGAGGCACTATGTCATGCTTAAGGAGTTTGCTTTGTTCAGTAATAACCACACTTTGGAATTTATCAGTAGTCAACATAAATTAAGCCAGAGACATGTCAAATGGGTAGAATTTTTGTAAAGTTTTACTTTTTTCATTAAGCACAAGAGTGGTCAATCCAACAAAGTGGCAGATTCTTTGAGTAGAAGAAGTTTAATCTTGTAGGAATCTCAAGTGAGCATATTGGGATTTAATGACTTGAAGGAGACATACAAAGAAGATATGGACTTCAAAGATGCATATGAAGCTTTTTTAAATTCCCGTAGTATTGATAGAAGTCTTTGGATGGAGTACATGATACAAGAAGGCCTATTATTCAGAGGCATCCAACTTTTTATTCCAAGAAGTTCCATGAGAGAGAACATGTTAAAGGAAAAACATAGTGGCAGCTTAGAAGGGCATTTTGGACAAACCAAGACATTGGCTCAATTAATTTAACATTATTATGGTCCAAGCATGAGAAATGATGTCAAGAAGTTTGTGGAGAGGTGTACAATATGCCAACATGCCAAAGGATTAGCTCCTGAGGACTTTACCTCTAGTTTTCATGACAACTTCAAGGTATCTAGATTAGAAACTTATAGTTAAAGAACATTAGGATTATCTCATGATGGTAGTTTCTGATCTATTCAAATATGGAGTCAGTATTGAGGATCTCATGCATGGGAGCCCATGAACAAGTTTTTTGTTCCTTGGGAATCTAATGCAAAAGGAACAAATCACAATCAAGGATTATGATTCTAGAAGATAATCCTACCGAGTAGTTTTTATCTAATTTATAGTTGGGTAAGATTTTAGATCATCAAAAATTGTTAATGTTAGTAACTATTCCAGATTTTGTGAAATGAGAGGTTTCATATTTACTTATAAATATTGTAGGCTCGTAAGATTGAATGGACAGAGTGGGCTTGCGTAAAAAAAAAAAATTGTGTGATTGTTAGATTGTTGTTTTATAGTTGAAAATTATAGAGTTCTTTTTCCTCCTTTTGTGTTCATACACCATCCTGGGAATGCAAAATTTCACAAAAATTGGAATAAGAAACCTTTTCATCTTGATAGAGTGCACCTAGTTGAAAATTTATCCAACCTAGTTTCCTCTTCTTCCTAGGTTCTTATATGACTCTTCCTTGTGCTTTTAAGAGTCACATCTAAGGTTCCAACACTCCTCTTCCATCTAGGTGTTCTATCAAGTTTGCAATACCCTTATGCTCCTCAACCTCCTTGCTTTCACAAATTCAATACACCTCCAAGACATTAAAGAAACTTTGTAGTGGTGTGGAGGTCTTCAAAATCATATCATCAAGGTGTTCTTGATACTTTCAACCCATATCAAGTTCCTTTGTACCCACCAATTTTCTCAATCTTCACTAAACTGGCAATTTGGCCTTGTAGCCCTTGAGCCCCCAATTAGGTCTCCTAGTCCTAGATTTTAGACTTTCTTCCAAATTTGACCTTAAGGACCTACCAAATAAACTCTTTAACCATTAATCATTGGTATAACCCTAATATATTTAATGGGTCTCATACTCCCATGCATTTGTACAATACTTTTTCACACCATGAGGGTTTCATGAGGGTTTAGTGGGCTTTCCTAGGTCTCACTATCTAACTAATTCAAAATGTGATCAAATGGATTGGTTAGGGTTCCAATTCTTTGTTGAGGCTTTATAGGGACCCAATACACATTCCAGATTATTGGATTCACAAATTCAATCTACCCCTCCAAGTATCCTTCTCAAACACTTACCTTCCTCCTAGTCGGCCATTGTTAAGGCTCACAAAAAACATATTTTTGCCTCCTTTTGGATAGAATAAATTGTACATAGGGTCCACTCTCATATCCTAAAGGGACATGATGATTCTAGTGTGGGATCTCAATAATGAACCATTTTTATAACCTATACTCTTTATAGGCCAGATAATTGGCAAAACACAAAAGATTTACAAACACTACCAAAACATTCCCACAAGCACACCAAAATCAACAAGAAGAAAGGAAAAAGACTATACTAACACAATCCAATAAAAAATAATGGAGGGATAATCCATTTGATTCAATTTTCTTAATGAAATACCGACTGTGACTGAAAATATACTGATGCTTATTTTCAGAAAAAGGCTTAACTCCATCAAACCTTGGACATTGAGCCCGTGGGAATTTATATAGTCCAACCTTTGTGTTCTTATATTTGGTTTCTTGAGACATCCTATTTCCTTCATGGTAGCCCTTAGGACAAGATTTGGCATGCAACTTCAAAAAGTTGCAAAAGTTATCTTGACAACTTTTTGATAATTTTGTATTTTTTTCTATTCTGGCTATGCCTAGTGTTCCAACCTATCTAAAATGATATAAAAACACTTCTAAGGCCATATTAGGATTAATTTCTCATACTCCACACATTTTTGATGGTTTTAACACATTAGACTCTTCTTCACCTATCTAGATTCCACAAACAACTAAGTGTAAGCTAAGACTAATTAAGACTCGATCGTCCAAACCTAAAACAAAACTAACCTTCCAAATCAAAAACATCACCAAGACCCTCTAGGAGTCCATATTAACTCAATGACTTGGCTAGATTCAGTACAAGCCAAAATTGTTTAAGGCACTTGATTGATACCTTAGGTGCTCCTACACCATTCTCCCCTATACAAATGAAGTTAAGTCCCAAATAAAGAGACCAATGTTGGATCACTACTCATGTATCCTCTGATTCTTCCATGCCTTACCACTTGATGAGGTACTCCATATACAACTTGTGCCTAGTCCTTTTAGCTATCATAGAGATTATTATCTTCCCAGCCCGTGGTCTTGGTTTGCTTGGTAATTTCAAACTGTCTGCATCTTATACAACATTAGATGCTCCTTGAATATGCTTATGGATTATGCATTTGTAAGGTACCAATTTGGCTATGTTGAACACTAGAGAAAAAACTATATCTGTAGGAAAATCCACTTTATAAGCATAGCTTCAATAATTAGCTAGAATTGTACACGGTCCTAGTCTCCTCATTTGGAGTTTATTAGGAACTCCCTTCTGCAAACTTTCCTTGTTCAAATGAACCAAAACTAGATCCCTTACTTGGAATTGGAGGTATTTATTCCTCTCATCAACCTTTTGTTTGATCTTAGTTGTATTGTCGACTAGTGTCTGCTTGACTTAATCACGAAATTCCTTCTTGGACTAAGAAAAGTCCTCTAGATATCCACTTCTTATTTTCATTTCACCCAAGTCCCTAAGCTCACAAATGGCTCTTGGATGAATGTCATAAACCACTTCAAAGGGACTTTTACCTATAGTCCTATTTATAGTGTCATTATAAGAAAATTCAGCTTGGGGAATGACTTAGTCCCATGTTTGGCCATATTCTTTGGTAAGACACCTTAGGAGATTTCACAAAATCCTATTGACAACCCTAGTCTATCCATCTATTTGGGGATGGTAATTAGACCCAAAAGTGAGGTTAGTCCCAAGATTTTTCCATAAAGTCTTCCAAAAATTACTCATAAACTCAGAGTCCCTATCTGATACAATACTCATAGGCAACCCATGGATCCTTATGACTTCCATGAAAAACAAATTAGCAATTTGGCATGCATCATGAGTGGTTTTGTAAGGTACAAAGTGTGACATTTTGTTAAACTTATCAACAATGACATAGATGCTATCATACCCTTATCTTGTCTTTGGTAAACCTACAACAAAATCCATACTGAGGAACTCCCAAGGTCTATTAGGAATTGGAAGAGTTTGATACAACCTTCAATTTGACCACTAAGACTCCCATTATGTTTCTCTTGGATTAGGTTCTCTCTCATTAAACCTCTACTTGTACACAAAGTTTTCCTCCCTTAAAATATAAACCCTCTTGAAGATTATAATCAGAGAACTCACTATGAAAATAGTTTTGAATCTCCTTGCATGCCTTATAAAAACTCGATGAGTCTTCATCATCAGGATAAAGATCTTTGAAATTATTTATACTAATACTTCTTAACTCTACCTCTTGGACTATCAAAAGCCTTCTAATCAAAGCATCTACAACTTTATTTTGTTGTCTCTTCTTATGCTTGATTGTAAAGGTATAAGCTTGCATATATTCCATCCACTTCATATGTTTGTGGATAAGTTTATGTTCAGAATCTAGGAAGCTCAAATCCTAGTTGTGTGTATATACCACAAATTCTTTATGTAGGAGGTAGTGCCTCCATTTTTGTCAAAGCTTGGACTAATACATATAGATCTAAGTCATATTAGGAGTACTTCTTTTTATCACCACTTAGCTTTTCACTATGGAAATCCACTAGTCAGTCTTCCTAACTTAGGACTTCTCCTATAACAATGTTATTGGCATCAAATTCAACTATGAATAATTTTTCAAAACTAGGTAGTACCAAGATAGGTTGTGTGGCTATCTTCATCTTCAAGGTTTCATACCCCCTATTTTCTTTCTCATTCCACTAAAACTTAGCTTTCTTTCCATCTTTTATGGTATCTAGGAATGGTGCACATATCTCACTAAATTTCCTAATGAATTTCCTATAAAATTGTGCCAAACCATGGAAGCTCCTTACCTCTGTAGTAGTCTTAGGTGTAGGCCAATTTAATATTGCATCCACCTTTTTGGAGTCCATTTTCAAGTTCCCTTGTGATATAACAAATCCAAGGTACACCAATTCATGTTTCATGAACTCACACTTCTCCAAATTTATGGTTATATTTTCCTCATATAACCTTTGTAAGACAATTTGAAAATGTATCAGATGGTCTTCCTTACTCTTACTAAAAATTAATATGCCATCAAGATATGTGTTGTTAATATTCCATCAAGATATGCCACAACACATTTACCTATGAAGTCCTTTAACACCTCATTCATTAACCTCATAATGGTACTAGGGGCATTAGACAACCCAAAGGGCATGATCAACCATTCATATAGGCCTTATCTGGTTTAAAAAGATATTTTCCACTCATCTCCCTCCTCAATTCTTATTTGGTGGTAACCACTCTTGAGGTCAATTTTTGAAAAATACTTGGCTTACCCTAGATAATCCATCAAGTCTTCTATTCTTGGGATTCAGAACCCATACCTTATTGTGATTCTATTAATGGACCTATAATTAGTAAAAATATCTAAGTACCTCCTTTCTTTGGGGCTAAAATAGTGGGTACTATAGAAGGGCTTATGTTGTTCCTTATTAGACCTTGGTCAAGAATTTCTTATATTTGTTTTATAATTTCTTCATTTCACTGAGGGGTTATTTAATAGGAAGCTTTTTTGGGTAGTAAGGCTCATGGACTAAAGTGTATCTAATGGATAATGGCTCTCTTAGGTGGTAAGGTAGTAGGTTATCCATGACTAACTATCTCCTTGTATTGACATAATAACTCATGCACCTCTATGGGTAGTTCTAGCTTGTTGTCCACTTTCTCACCTTTAGGTTTCAACACTAAATCCAATCCCACTCCTTCACCTTCTTCTAGTGTACTCAAGAACTCCTTTTCTCCTACCAAGAGTACATTAGGACCTATAGATCTTCTTAAAAGAGTATGAGTTTTTGGTTCCATCATGAATGGCCTTCCTATCAAACTACCATGGTCTTCCCAATACAAGATGGAAAGAATCCATGGGTAAGACATCACATAACACCCTATCCTTATATCTCCCTATTGAAGTCTACCCTAGATGCCTTCTCATTGACTGACACATGATGACCTTTATTCAACCAAGTGACTTTATAGGGGCTAGTATGTGGGATTATTTGAAAATTTAACTTGCTAACTGGCTCATTAGAAACAATGTTATCATTGGATTGTGAATCAATTATAATTTTGGAAACCTTACCTAAGATTTTGCACTTGATTCTAAACAAGGATCTCCTTTGGCTTGGTTGTTCTTTGATTGGTTCTTTGATGAGAGTCCTTCTAGTCATAAGATTGTCTCCTACCTCTGAATCCAATGCTACCTCAACAGTCTTAAGTTGAAGAAATCTTTTCAAGACATTTGTATGTAGAATACCCAAACTTATGACAATTATAACACTTGATTGAGGAGAAATAAGATCCCCTTCCTTGCCCACTAGATATTCCTCTAAAGTTGTTTCTTGAGATTCTACCCTTATTATATCCACCTCTTCTACTATTTTCTTCCCCTTTTTGTTATGTGAGTTTAGCCTCACCTTGGTTTCTTTGTTCTAGACTTCTTCCTCCAAAGCCTTGTCTATGACCTTTGCCTTCTCTTCCTCTGCCTCTACCTCAGCTGCCTGTATCGTGCCTATTCTTAAGATTCTCTTCCACTTTGAGATATAGTTGATAACACTGATGAACTATCTTTGGGTTAAAGATTCTTATTTTCTCTTGTATATTCCACCTTAACCCATTTAGAGGACACTTTTAGGCTTTCTTCTTCTATAACATGAGACCTAATACATAGCTTATGAAATTCCTCTATATAAGAGCTCACTTTTAGGCCCTTTTACCTTAGATTTTGTCTTTTCTTATGTAATTGTACTTCATAGTCATCCAGAAGGTAGCTCTCTTTGATTTTAGTCACCATTCCCTTCCAAGAGGAAATAATAGCCTTACCTTCTTTCTCTCTCTCATTTTGTATAAAATTCCACCAAGCTGGAGAAACTCCCCTTATCCTTGACTTGGATATTTTAACTTTTTAGGCTTCACTAATATTTGAACACACTCAAAGTGATTCTCCATCCCTTTTATCCACTCCATGACTAACTATGCTTCCATTTTTACTCTAAATAGTTGTATTCCTTTCAAGGACTTACCATTCATGGCCTTTAATGCCCTGAAGAAAGGTTCCTCCTATAGTACAGGATCTAGTTCAGGGACTTTGTCCTCTTCTGCTAGCTCTTTACCTTTATCTTTCACTTCTTTAAACTTCTCACTAACTATTTATGTCTTGGTTTCTACTACTCCAATATTTATTTCAATCTCTGCTAATCTTTCCCTAAGGAGTCTATTCTCCTCCTCCTAATCTTTCACTTTCTTTGCCAACTCCACACTAATAACCATCTTATTTTCACCCATTGATTCCAAATCTAACATAAAATCTTTCTAGCCCAAGTCTTTAGGCTTTGATACCAATTTGATAGGGTGCACCTAGTTCACACCTTCTCCAACCTAGTTTCCTCTTCTTCCTAGGTTCTTATATGACTCTCCCTATTGCTTTTAAGAGTCACCTCTAAGGTTCCAACACTCCTCTTCCTTCTAGGTGTTCTATCAAGCTCACAATACCCTTATGCTCCTTAGTCTCCTTGTCTTTTCAACTTTAATACACCTCCAAGACATTCAAGAAACTTTGCAGGGGTGTGGAGGTCTTCAAAATAGTGTCATCAAGGTGTTCTTGATAATTTCTACCCATATCAAGATCATTCCTTCTTACTGACTTTCTCAATCTACACCAAACTAGCAATTTGGCCTTGTAGCCCTTGAGCCCCTAATTAGGTCTCCTATTCCTAGATTTTAGGCTTTCGTTCAAATTTGACCTTAATGACCTGCCAAATAAACTCTTGAACCATCAATCATTTGTACAACCCGGGGTAAAAGTACAAACCTGGGTCACACTTTTATAAAGGAAAAGGTTAATGACACACAAACTCTTCAACTTTAATGACATAAATGTGGCATTTGTGTTTAGAATTTGAAGATGATGTAAAGTGTTGAAATGGTGTAAAATTGGATAAATTTATCACTATGATTTTTGAATTTTGTTTTGAACAAGAATTGACATAGTTTTTAATTTTTGAAGTTATTTTGCACTTTTTTCTATTCTTGTTATTCCTAGTGTTCCAACCTATCTAAAATGATATAAAACACTTCTAATTCCGTATTAGGATTAGTTTCTCATACTCCACACATTTTGGAGTCTTTTAGCACCTTTAGACTCTTCTTCACCTATCTAGATTCCACAAAAAACTAAGTGTAACCTAAGACCAATTAAGACTCAACCTTCCAAACCTAAAACACAACTAACCTACGAAATCAAAAACATCACCAAGACTCTCTAGGAGTCCTTATTAACTTAGTGACTTGGCTAGATTCAGTACAAGCCAAAATTGTTTATGACACTTGACTGATACCTTAGGTTCTCCAACATCACATCT
Source organism: Chamaecyparis obtusa (assembly GCA_027943335.1). NCBI lineage: Eukaryota > Viridiplantae > Streptophyta > Pinopsida > Cupressales > Cupressaceae > Chamaecyparis > Chamaecyparis obtusa. Next base: position 90,147 of record BSBK01001569.1, on the reverse strand, counting down.
ACTTAATATAAACAAGGTTTTTAGGGTTTTTAATATCTTCTACACATTCTGCTACAACCGCATCAACATTTTTCCTTTTGTTTAATGATAATCATCAACATACACTTTTGTTTATTATTCAATTTGAAAGATTAATGATGACTATTCTGATATAAACCCTATCACCCGTCCTCTATTTTCACCTTTTCTTTCTCTTTCAAGTGATTTATAGTTTTATTACCTTGAATTTCTGGAAGTATATTCTTTTGAGCCTGCAAACTAGCTTCACTCATCCTAACATTTTCCATCGGAATAAAAATATTCTTCCCACAAATTGGATATCATTGCCTACTTCATCATCTCTTCCCAATTGGTAGTGTGACTTATTTGTTGAAATCCATCAATTTATTTAAGGCAATTGGCATTTTTTATTAGTATATTTATGAATAATTTCGAAAGTAATTTGATTGGTGTGAAATGTTTTTGAATTTTTATATTCACTTATGTTAATATTAAAATTTTAAAATTATTTTGTATATGTTTAAAATGTATATTTAAAAAAATTAAGTGTGAAACATACTAATTATATGTGAAATGTTTTTAAAGTTTGATAATCACTTTATTCATTTTTGTGGGAAGTGTGTTTTAACTTTGACAACAATCATTTTAGTGCATTTGTACTTTTACATACGCATATATTTGAACTTTCAAATTCACTGTTGTGAAGAGTGTAGTAACTTTGACAATAACTTATACTATATGTTTCAACTTTAGTGTGAAGTATACTTGAACTTTGGGATTCATTTTGTGCATGCTTGTAGTTTGACATTATTGAGCTTAGTATTTCTATGTGTGCTGGAACTATTTTTTGTGAAACATGTTTTTATTTGGTATGTTTGGATAAACTCCATGTATGTTTGAATAAATTTACATGTCTATTTCATGCATGGTTAAACTATGGCATGAGTTAATATTTTTGTGTGAAATATTTGGTAACTTTGAAACTAATTTTATATGAGTTTTATTTCTGTATTTGAAAGTTATTTTTTTATTTTCTTTGTGTATTGTTGAACTATCATATGATCACCATGTATGGTGTATGGTTTAAATTTGTCATATTACAAAATTCCATGTTTTTTGTTTCCATGTGGCATTTTAAAGGAAATTTTATGAATTAATTTTCTGTTTATTTTTTGGTGTGTATATGAGAATTAATGAGTATTCATAAGTGTTTATAAATGTGAATAAATATTTATAAGTGTTTATAAATGTGAATTAATGTTTTTAAGTGTTTATAAGTGTGAAAAAATATTTATAAGTGTTTATAAATGTTTATAAGTATTTATAAGTGTGAATAAGTATTTATAAGTGTGAATACGTGTTTATAAATGTGAACAAGTGTATATAAATATAAATAAATATTTATAAGTGTTTACATGTGTGTGAATAAGTGTTTATTAGTATTTATAAGTGTGAATAAGTGTTTATAGCCATGAATAAATATTTATAAGTGTTTATAAATGTTTTTAAGTGTTAATAAGTATTTTAAGTGTGAATAAATATTTATAAGTGTTAATAAGTGTTGATAAGTGTAAATAAGTGTTTATAAGTGTGAATACAAGTTTATAAGTGTGAATAAGTGTTTATAATTGTGAATAAATGTTTATAAGTGTTTATAAATGTTTATAAGTGTCAATAAGTATTTATAAGCATGAATAAATATTTACAAGTGTTTATAAGTGTGAATAAATGTTTATAAGTGTGAATAAATATTTATAAATATGAAGAAGTGTTTATAAGTTTTTATAAGTGTGAATAAATATTTATAAGTATGAATAAGTGTTTATAAGTGTCAATAAGTGTTTATAACTTTGAATAAGTGTTCATAAATATTTATAAGTGTCAATAAGTATTTATAAGTGTGAATATGTGTTTATAAATTTTATAAATATTTATAAGTGTTTATAAATGTGAATAAGTGTTTATAAGTGTAAATAAGTGTTTATAAGTATTTATAAGTGTGAATACATGTTTATAAGTATTTATAAGTGTTAATAAATGTGAAAAAATGTTTATAAGTGTGATAAAGTATTTACAAGTGTGAATAAGTGTTTATAAATATTTTTCTATTTTTTTTTGGATAAAAATGGACAAGGCCATTATATTTTATTAATAACTAACTACTTCGGTGGGGTTCCAGGAGGAAAGAAGTAGGAAGAAAACCTCCCTTCACAGCCAATATATACAACTTTTGACAACATACAAAACCTGATATCACCCTGAAATTCAAAATTGCCAAAAGCTTACAATCCAAAATATGGAGACCCCAAGCCCATTGGCATACAAAACACATATCTCCATGCCAAAAGGCTTACAATACGAAGGGCGTGCACAAAGATAGCCACCAAAGGCATATATACAAATGTTTACTACACCACCCAACCTAGCTTAAAAACCAAACCCCAGAATATCATGGGGAGCCAGCGAAAACATTTAATGAAAACCTTGATTATGAAAAGGGCATCTACAACTAGAAGAGGGAGAGGCCGAAGCCATGTCTTCCGACAAAGCCAAAAGAACCCCTAGAGCCGCACGTCCATGTGAAGAGGAGACAACCAAACCATCATTGTGAGCAAAGGCCAGAAACACCGGGCAGGAGTCAAAGACATTGAACGCATGCGCCCAGACTGAAATTGGGATAAAATCCACCAAAGAGGCCATAGTAGAGCTAAAACCCTGCCTGCCCTATGAGAAATGCTGATTTTGAATGCGTCAAACATCTTGATAATCCCGACATCATTATCTAAATAGGAAGGGGAGAAGATCCCTCCCACCCACACTGATGAGGCCCTGAGACTATAATGCGCCACTGTGTTATGAATGTCCTCTGAGGAAGCAAAATCTTCCCGAACCAGCTTCGAGATCACATGCATAAAAAGGACATAATCTTAGCAAACATCATAAAATTAGACAAAAAAATTGATAAAATCTGTGAGTGAAAGATACACCGAGGAGAAGAGGGAACCAACACATAGTCCCCGATAATCTATTGAACTGTCGAGATGACTTCTGTAGGTAGTGGCTTGAAAACCACCCTAAAGTGACGCTGGAGATAATCCCTAGTCATTGGACACTCCCAATGTTGGATTGGCATGTTGATACGTAAGTTAAGCACCCTGTATTCCATGGTTGCCATGGCTCGCAAATGTCAAAAATAGTGGAGACACAATGAAAATCGCAGCTTGAAATGTGGAGGAATAAGGGATGAAGCAGTGCCCAAGAAATAGGTCGATAACCACAGAGCGTGATGACATCCCCCAATGTCATGCTTTGTGTGATAGATATCAATCTGTACTTTAAGCCAAAAATGATATTTCCTAATTAAGTTCACACAGAAACTAAGGGAAATAACGTACACCAACTAAGCATGAGAAACCCCTTGATAATAAACTTTGCTCATGTGAGGGGATGTGAAAAAACAACCCAGCCGTCAAAAGATATAACACCACTGCTCACAAACCCACAGAGTACACAACTTGTTAATTAATGATTACTACCTGGTACTTGCCCCTACTATGGTTGTACTTCCTTAAGAACCTAGGATTCCCCATTTGAGTTTAATAGGGATGTGATAAGGTAGTCTTCCTACCAACGAATGTCTCCCAAGGGGAGATCTGCACCCTTATTTGCCAACCAATCCCCCAAGTTGTTTGCTTCCTTGAAGCAATGAGATACCACAAATTCCTCAAAGGATGGGAGGAGGGCCCAAACTTCCTTGATGATGTATTGAATTTGCCAACTAGAGACTGAGAATTTGTTGAGAGCCAAGGTGATAATTTGAGAATCCCCTTCTGTGTGGATCTTCTTAACCCCCAATGATGTAGCCATACGAGTGCCCATGAGCAGAGCCCTAGCCTCAACAATGTTGTTTGAACCAAAAGGAATTCTCGAGCTTCTAGCTCCAATGAGGGTCAAGTTTGAATCCCTAAGAACACACCCTACACCCGAAATGCCTATGTTACCTCTGGAAGTGCCATCAAAATTTAACTTTATAAAGGACTCCTCCGGAGGAATCCATTTAACATCTTTTCTTTTCTCTTTATTTGATACTTTCCCTAACAAAACCCCATTAAATAGGATAACAATCAAGGGCTAGGAGTTTAAAATTTTTGAATCCTGAGAAGAAAAGAGAGAGGATATTGACTTTGATCTCAAAGTGTATGCATTCACCATTTCTTAGATTGATTTATCCACCACCCCACACACTTGTTCAATTGAACACTTATCCTTTCTAAAGATTCTTTTATTTCTTTCCCACCAAATAGACCATGTAGACACCACTAGGATCACTCTCCAAATTTGTGTAAAAAAGGAGTTCGAACTAGGAAGGGGCCATTGATTGAGAAGGTCTGTCAAACTAGTCGGTACAAGACCATGCCAACCCATTCTATTTAGAATCTAGTACCAAATTTGTTGGGCAAAGGGACAAGACACTAGAAGGTGATTAGGGTCTTCCAATTGGGATTCACATAGCACACAATTAAAGTTTGCTGCAATCCCCAATCTTTGAAGGTGGTCCCCTGTTAGAATATGCTTGTGGATTTCCAACCACAGAAAAGAACTAGCCTTGGGAAGAACAATAGTATGCCAACAAAATCCAAAAATACGCTTGTTAGTAGATTAGGGCTTATTTGATATTTGAATATATCTGAGCTTTATCGAATATCTCCCATCCGAAGCAGGGGACCAAATGAGCCTATCCGGCTCAAGATTAAGAAGCAGAGGCCTCTGGAGAAGAATATCTTGGAGGGCCTCCAATTGGTCCTTGGGAAGACCCACCTGAGACAAATCCTTCCAATTTGACCTGACACCATTTCCAGACAAGGTTAGGGAGATATAATCTTTCACCTTGGAACCCCATCTTGATTTTAAGACCTAAATAGTTATAGGCGTAATGGCAAAGGAAGCAGAAATGGGAGGGAGACCATTCCATGAATCCTCCCAGAAGTTAGCTTGATTCCCTGAGTGTACAATCCAAGATAATTTAGGTAGAATAATTTTCCTACATTTGATCACAAAATTCCACATTGCCGAGCCAAGTGGAAGATCCTTGATGGTGAATATCTGAGCAGGATCATCCGAGTCTAAATACTTAAGTCTAATTATCTTGGCCCAAAGTGAGGATAGATTTTCATAAAGTTTCCAAGATAATTTGGCCCCCAGACTAATATTTCTTTCATATAAGTTGTGCAAGCCTAGGCCTCCACAATCTTTGGGACAGGTCATCTTGTCCCAAGCCACAAGGGGGATCTTTGAGGAGTTGTCTATGTTGCCTCTCTAGATGAAATCCTTAATAAGTTTTATGATTCTATCCATAACAGCCCTGGGAGCCAATAGTACTGACATGATATAGTTTGGGATTGAAGATAAGACCGATCTGGCAAGCAGAATTCTACCTGCAAAAGATAACCACCTAGCCTTCCAAGTGGAAATCCTATCAGCTATTGCCTGGCAGATCTTTTCCCAAAAAGATGCTTTACATGACCCTTGGAAGAACATAATACCCAGATATGTGCTAGGGGCTAGAGCTATTTCAAAACCCAACAAGTCTCCAATTGCTACCTAAATCCTCGGAGGAGTGTTGAAGAAAAAGACTTTGGACTTTGAGATGCTAACCTTCTGACCTGACAAAGAACAATATTCTTCCAAAGTATCCTTAATTACCCTTGCTTCAGATATGGAACTATAACCAAACAACAATGAATCATCTGCAAACAAGGTGTGGGTAACTAAAATGTTAGATTGATGAAGAGAAATACTAGCCCATAAACCTTGGGAGTTCTTGAAAGTAATCAATCTACTCAGACCCTCCGCCATGATAATGAATAGAAAAGGAGAAAGAGAGTCTCCCTATCTAACTCGTTGAGAAGTCAGGAAAAAACCACAAGGAGAGCCATTGATTAGTACAGAGAATTTGGCCCCTCGGACACATGCAAGAATCCATTTAATCCATTTTCTATGAAACCCCATCTTACTCATAATCATCTAAAGAAAAGACCAGCTAACCCTGTCATATGCCTTCATCATATCCAGCTTGAGAACCATCGATTGAAGACTTTGAGTTTTGACTGAATGTAGGACTTTGTGTGCAATTAAAGCCCCTTCGACCGTATCCTTGCCTGGAACAAATCCCCCCTGTTGATCTGAAATAATATTAGGGATAATCTTCCCTAGCCGCAATGCGATAGATTTGGTAATGATTTTGTAAATAGTGTTGCACATCAAAATTGGTCTAAAATCCATGAAGGTGGTGGGAGGAGCATTTTGGAATGAGGGTGAGGAAAGTATTGATAAAAGGTTTAAACATACATGAGTGGATCCTTGATTCCTCAGCTACTTGGAGAATATCTAAACCCATGAAATCCCAGCACTTTTGGAAGAAAAGTAGAGTAAGGCCATCTGGGCCCGGAGCCTTATCAGCTCCCATAGAAAAGACTACTACTTTAATTTCCTCCAAAGTAAATGGTTGTAATAATTGATCATTATCCTCTTGTGACACCAAAGAGGGAATGAAATGAAGAGGATCAGGTTGAGAGGGATCATCCTTGACATCCAACAGCTTGGCCAAGAGGTCTTGGAAAAAATGAACAGCCTCATTCTGAATGTCCTCTTTGGTATTCAAAAAATTTCCATTAGCATCTTTAATCTGAAAAATGGCATTTTTTTGTCTCCTAATTTTAGCCAAGTTGTGAAAAAAACTCGTATTTCTATCCCCCTCCCTAAACCAGAGTTCTCTAGATCACTGCCTCCAGTATGCTTCCTCCCTAAGAAGGACCTCCTCAAGCCTATCTTTTAAATCTCCCTGGATCTCATAAACCTGTTGTGAAAGCCCATGATCAATGATATGATCATTCCAATCCTCTAATTGACCCTGAATAGAAGCTTTTTCTACAAAGATATTACCAAAGCAATGACGATTCCATTCCTTAATCTTTGTTTTCAAAAAAGATAATTTTTTGAAGAGCTGAAACATTTTATAACCCTCCTATTAAGGACATTCTGACCACAATTGAGAAAGTAAAGATAATAAATTCTTATCTTGAAACCACATCCTCTCAATCTTAAAGTAGGATTTGGGTTTGAATTTTCTTGAGGCTAGATTAACGTCAAGAGAGATTGCAAAATGATCAGATCCAAAGAGGGTGAGAATGGATGAAGTGCAACATCCTTGGGAGAGGATCCATGTTGAACTAAGAAGGAATCGGTCTAGCCTAGCTCCCACAAACAAGGAACCTTTCCTCCTGTTAGACCATGTTATAATTCCATTATGAGGAAGACAATCAAATAAAGCTAATCCTTCAACAAAAAATTTAAAGTCCCGTGTGACCTTAAAAGATGTTCCAGCTCCCCCCTATTTTTCTACATCACCCAAAGTTGCATTGAAATCCCCACCAACAATTATTTTAGAATCCCCAAGGTTAAGAATAACTTGGGATAGCTGACCCCATAACCTTTGTTTAGAAGAGACTGAGACTGGACCATAGACATTCACAAGATAGAAAGAAAAAGCAAAGATTTCTACCTCTGCCAGTATCCAATTTGCCCCAGCTTTAACTATTTGAACAATTTGAAGTCTTCCAAAGGATAGCCATGCCACCCGAAGCCCCCTCGAAAGGAGTATGAATGAAATCCCAGCCCCGCCAAGATTTAAAAAGATCCTCCCCCTTATCTAGAGACATTTTTATTTCCTGCAATAGAACTACATCTGCTCAACTCACCAGGATCTGATCCTTAATGAGACGGGCCTTGTTAGAGGCATTTAAGCCTCTAACATTCCAAGATATAATCTTCATTGGTGCTTCGAAGAGCCTACTGGTCTCCTCCCCTGCTTCATTTGATTGGCTATTGAAGCTGTAGCCTCCTCCTTAGACTTCCTTAGGATCTTAGAAAAGGAAATGACTGATTGAACTCCTATAGCAATCTCCTCCTGAATTTTCTTACCCTTTGGAGGATAACCCCTAGATTTTTTGGTTGATAAATAAACTTTGATATTTGAGAGGTCAGCTTTTGTTGGTAGAATTGCACAAGCTTGCGAAGAAGGTGACCAGGCTGTATGATCCAAATCCAACATTTCTAAACACTGAAGGTTACTAAGTCTCTCCTTGAACATCATCTAAATCATTTGTATGAGAAACATATGTCTCCCCCCATCAAACTTCTCATCTGCCACATCTAACACCAAGTTGTCCACAAAATCTGCCAAGTCTGACTTTGCAATGAGCTTTGAAACTAAATTAGTCTGATCCAACACAGTATGATCATGTCTTGGGGTGTTAAGTGACAAAGGATCCATAAGAGAGGAAGGGTCAATCTCTTGTAAGAAGGATTGCTGGAGGTTTTTCCTAATGGATTGTACAGGGGAGATTCCTTCCTGGGCCCCCAAAGACAAAGGCAAATTATCCAAAGGCCATTCGGGTAATCCAAATGCCTTCCTGCAATTTCTAGATTCTGTAAGGAGATGGGTGGGAGAACTAAGATGTCTGCCAATTCCAAAGGAGATAGAGGCAAATCAGTAGACGCTAGCCTTGGAGATGAGCAACCAGATCGCATGGAGATAACAAGAGAAGCTATCTTGAGCTCTGAAAATTGAAGAGAGCTAATTGGCCATGGATTATCTGAAACATCCAATAAAGGTTCTTGAATCTGGGTGACCACCTTCCCTTGCACCCCCTCGATATGCGAAGGAGAAGGAGGCTTCTGCAGTGATTCAATGAAAAATTGGACTTTTTTTGGAGAAAGAGGATTGAGGGAAGAATCATTATGCCCTTTCTGAAAGAAAATTACCCCCTTGAAAGAGTTAGTTGAGTCCAGACCTTTGCAATTCAGGGGGAGAGAACATCTATCTTTACACACCCCACTTCCTGATTGAGATGTCTTCCCACACTGGGAAGAAAGATGTCCAAGGGAATCCATTCTACTTAAAATAACAATAACATTGGGACCATCCAAGGTGATTTGCTGATCAAAAGAACCAAAATTAGATTCCAAACAAATATGTGATAGCTAGGGCTTAGAGGGATCCCGAAGTAGATAGACTCTAGGAGAGAGTTTACAGTCCTCTAACGAAGACCAATCATGTCGGAGGAAGATTCCTAGTTTATTAGCCAATGATTCCAAGATATCCGGCTGACTATACTCCAAGGGTAATGCTGGAAGAGAAATCCAGAAGGGGAAGAATATCATGTGACTCTTATCTGGACTAAAATTTGGATACCAAGGATATGTGTGCATACCCCTGCCATCTAAAAACCAACTTGTAGAGTGATGAATCTTGTCTCTGCTAGCTTTATCAGCAAAAATAGCTATAAAAAAACCCTGACCATTATCTATATAAAAGATGTTTTGCAAACCGTCCTAGTATTTAAAACCCTATAGTGATAAATCTTCATTCGAAGGAGTAAAATTCCAGGTCTTACCAATTAGAGCCCTTTCCCTTAACTCCTGAACTTCGAGAGAAGTCATACTAGATGGGATGAAAAGTTAGTTAGCATCTCAGGATGTCACTCGCGAAAATCTATAGAATGCCTCGCGCTGCTCCAGAAGTGGTGGCCATGTGATGGGAAGTGGATTGAAAGGAGCTCCTCCTGAAGCAGAGAAAAAATCACCATGTGTTTTGAACAAGGGCTCCGGCACCTTTGGGTCTTCACTATCTAGTTGAGATGGTGAGATTGAACCACATATATCAAATATAGTCTTCTTCTCCGAAACCCTCCTATGCCTACCATGAAAAGGCCACGCCTTCTTGAAGTTTCTTGCCCTGTGTGGAGGTAACCGAGGAAAATGGTTATTGACCATGGGTTTAAAACCATTCATGACTACCTTGTCCACCCAATTCCTAGATTGGAAAACCCATTGAGGAGTTTTGTTAGGGGGCTCATGGCGGGATTCATCAGTCCATCTTCCAGACCTAAAAACCCACTGGGGAACCTGAGGGATCTATTGATTCGTAACTTTGTGCCGAAGATCCTGGATAGGGAAAATGAAATTTTTGAAACAACACCTAAAAAGTTGAGATTTTCCCTAAACATGCCCTCAACTAAGTTAGAATGAATTGCCAACTAATATCTGAGATTTGATAACATAAACTTGAATTTATTACAAAATAGAACTTTCTAAAAACTAGAGAAAAACACTAAAAGCTGATTTTGGAGCCCGAGATGAAACTTTCAGCTCTCGAAAATGTGCTAAAATAGGCCCCAATCGATTGGCAAAACAAATGCCACCACCTGAGGCACGCACCCAAAAAATCTTAGCAAAAACCCAGACTTGAGTCAAAAGTTATGACCTCCGAAAGTTTCTGTATGAGATTATGACCTGCAGAGGGCCCTGCATCATTCTCCCCTTCTTTAAAGGAACGCAGCTCTTGCAAGTGGTTTTCTGTGAACTGTTGTAACTTTGTGGGGTCCAACTTCATCACTTCCCATTCTGAGATCCAAGTGCTATCTGTTGCTGGTAATCCCTCCCACTGAATTAGGTACCTATTATAATGACCATTCCGAGTGATTGTAGACTACTTGTCCAAAATGTGGGCAATCATTTCCTTCTTTTTGCTTGGAAGGTGGTGATGCCAATCCACCTCATCTATACTGGCTGGCTGAGGTAGTTCTCCATGAAATGCATATAAATAAAAAACATTAAAGAGGAGAAATATCTAGATCATCTGGTAGACAAACCTCATAAGCATTATCATTGATCTTCTTCAAAATTTGGCAAGGACCTATCTTTTTGTATTTCAGCTTATGATATGTGCCAGTGGGAAATCACTCACGCCTCAAGTATACCATCACCAAATCACCTGCATTAAATACCTGTCTCCTTCTAGTGGCATCTGCAGTAGCCTTATATCACTCATTGCTATCCTGTAATTTACTTCTCACATCATGTTGAAGTTGTTGAAGGTGTTCAACAAATGATTCCCCATCATCGCTAATTCTATCTTGCAGAGGGAGTTGTACAAGGTCCAAAACACCCTGAGGATTCTTACCATATACGATCTGAAAAGGAGATTTGCCAATTGATATGTTAACAGAACTATTGTAAGAAAACTCTACTTGAGGCAATGCTAAGTCCCACTGCTTCGGCTTTTCACCAACAATACACCGTAACAGGTTTCCCAAACTCTGATTGACTACCTCAGTTTGCCCATCAGTTTGGGGATGATAGGCACTACTGAACTACAACTATGTTCCCATCTTCTTCCATAAGGTCCTCCAGAAATGACTCAAAAACTTAGTATCCCTGTCAGAAGTGATAGTCATTGGAATGCCATGGAGTCTAAAAACTTTTGAGAAAAATAAGTTGGCTATCCTTGTGGCATCATTAGTTTTTTTACAAGCAATAAAATGAGCCATCTTAGAGAATCTATCAACAACTACAAAGATAGAATCTGTACCTCACTGGGTGTGGGGAAGCCCCAATACAAAATCCATACTCACATCTATCCATGGCTCGAGGGGTACAGGTAGAGGTGTATACAATCTTGTGTTTTGGGAATGACCTTTAGACACTTGATAGATTCTGCACCTTGCCACATACTTGGTAATGTCCCTTTTCAGTTTGGGCTAGTAGTACTTGTCTTCAACCAAGGCTATTGTCTTGTCCTTCCCAAAGTGACCAGCCAAACCACCACTATGAAATTCCTGGATAATATTTTCCCTCATGGAACCAGCTGGTATACAAATTTGTTTCCCTTTAAAGAGGTAACCATCCTGCATAAAGTATTCTCCTCTCATGTGATCCAAAAGATTAGTTCCTGGTTCTTTAATCTTCTCTATAATTTCCCAAAAATCATCATCAACCTCATACAAAACTTTAATAGCATCAAAACCAATGACCTCTGATTCCATTATAGTTATGAGTGTAACACGCTGACTTAGGGCATCAGCAACTTGGTTCTACTTTCCAAACTTATGCTTCAAAAAAAAATTATACCCTTGCAAGAAAGACACCCATTTAGCATGCCTACTATTCAATTTCTTTTGTGTGTTCACATACTTCAGGGCCAAGTGATCTGTAAATAGTACAAATTCTTGTGGGACTAGATAATGCCTCCAATGCCTTAAGGCTGGAATAATAGCATAAAATTCTAAATCATAGGTAGAATAGTTCTTCCTTGCATCATTTAACTTTTCACTGAAAAAGACTATTGGTTTACCTATCTGGCTAAGAACAACACCTATCCCAACATGGGAAGCATCATAGTCTACTTCAAATACTTTATCAAAATTTGGAAGTGCCAATATAGGAGCTTCAGTTACCTTTTTCTTCAAGAATTGGAAACTCTATTCAGCATCTGTTGTCCATGTGAATTCCTTTCATACAATCTGTGATGGGTGCTACAATACCACTAAAATTCCAAATGAGCTTTCTATAGAAGGTTGCCAATCTATGAAAACTCCTTACCCCTATTATGCTAGATGGACTAGGCCATTCTAATATTGCCTTGACCTTTTTTGGGTCCATTTGAACACCATCTTCACCAATGACAAAGCCCAAAAAAGTCAAACTATTTTGCATGAATCTGCACTTCTTTAAATTTTCATAGAGCTTCTCTTTCCTTAGTACACTTAGGATGGTCCTTAAGTGTTCTAGGTGGTCTCCTTTATTTTTGCTATAAATTAGGATATCATCAAAATAAACTACAACAAACTTACCAATGTAGGGTCGTAAGATAGTATTCATCAATCTCATGAATGTACTTGGTGCATTAGAAAGCCCAAATGGCATAACCATCCATTCATACAAGCCATCCCTAGTCTTAAAAGTTGTCTTCCACTCATCTCCTTCACGAATTCAAATCTGGTGGTATCCACTTCGTAGATCAATCTTGCTAAAGTATTTGGCCCCTACTAATTCATCCATAATATCCTCTATACGAGGAATAGGAAACTAATACTTGATAGTAATCTTATTAATTGCTCTACTGTCAGTGCACATTCTCTATGTTCCATCCTTCTTTGGGGTCAACAATGCCAGCACAGCACATGGACTCATGCTTTCTCTAACCAGGCCTTTCTCAACCAGTTCTGTTACTTGTTTGTTGAGCTCTACATGTTGTGTTGGGTTCAGTCGATAAGCTTCTTGATTAGGAAGAGTTGCTCCAGGAATCAGATCAATATGGTGTTGTATATCCCTTTTTGGTGGGAGATCGTTAGGTAGCTCATTTGGAATAACATCAAAAAATTCTTCTAGTATCTTTACTACATCATGTGGTATTATGTCTTCGAGTTCTTCTCCCCTTTTTACTACCAATGCATAGCAGCAACCTGTCACCTTCATTTCTTTGATAACATCCTTTGCAGACAACATGGTCTCATTCTTCCTTTCATCCTTAAGTGGCAAGAGAGTCACTTTAGAGCTATCTTTCCAGAAGGTATATGTGTTTTTCTCTCCATCATGCATGATCATCCTATCATACTGCCATGGCCTTCCCAACAAAACATGACAAGCATCCATAGGAATAACATCATACCATATCTCATCCTTATAGATTTTTCCTATAGTAAACCTAACCAAACATCTTTTATCAACAATAACCTCATTTCCTTTCTTAAACCATGCAATATGGTAAGGATGAGGATGTTTGTCACATTGTAGATTTAATTTCTCTACCATTTCCTTAGCTACCATATTCTCACAACTACCCCCATCAATAATAACTTGGCATACCTTTCCGCCTGAGGTGCATCTAGTTCGAAAGATTTTGGTTTGAAGCCACGATTCATCAGAGCTCTTTGCAGGGACTTCTTCCTTCTCTGGAATGATCATTGATCTCCTCATCATGAGAGTTTCTCCCACGTCTGGTAGGACTTCTTTCTCTATTCCTGCTTCTATGAATTCTGGCTGAACCAGGTTCACTCTAGGTTGTCCTCCTTGATTTCTTTCTAGTGTGTTATAATTGGAACATTCAAAGGCTTTGTGTCCTTCTTCTCCACACCTAAAACAAGTGAAAGGCCTTCTCTGATTTTCCCAGCCTCTTCCTCTCCCATAACCTCGTCCTCTTTGGAACCCCCTTCCTCTTTCTTGATTTGGAGGATCTTGCCTGGTGTCTATATTTTTTTTGAATCCTTGGAAAGGATCTCCCCAACCATTATTAGAACCTCCTCGAAATGGAGTTGAGTTACTCCTTCGACCACCTCTATTCCTTTGGATATATTTCCTATTCTGCTTTTCTTCAGCCTTCAGAGCTAATTGGTAGGCTTCTTCCATACTATTGACACGATGCATGCTCAACTCATCTTGGATGGAGAATTTTAGGCCATTCATATATCTAGCAGCCATCTGCTCATTATTTTCTTGATGCTCTATGCGCATGGATAGCTTGTAGAATTCATTTGTATAGTCTTGCACCGAAGACAAGTTCTGTTTCAAATTCTGGAACCTACGAAAGAGGGTTTGTGAATAATCCATGGGTAAGAATTTTTCTTTGAGCTTTTTCTCCATCTTGCTCCATGTCTTAATCTTTTCCTTTCCTTTTCTGGTTCATTCCTTTTGGAGGCGATCCCACCATATCATTGCATGTCCTTTTAGTTTTGTGCATGCAAACTTCATCTTCTTTTCTTCTGTCATAGGCTTCCATTCAAAAAAATTTCCCATCTCATTTAGCCAATCTATTAATTCTTCTGGCTTAAGACTACCAGCGTAGTCTGAAATGTCAACCTTGATTGATTCACTCCTTCCTTCCAAAGCCCTGAGAACTCTATCTTCATAGCTCATTTCTTCCAGCCTTCCTCCTATATATTCTTTATTTTGGTCAGCACCTCTTTGGTTTCCCTCTTCATCAGATTCATTCCCTCCTTGTATCCCTTGATTATCCATTTGTTCACTGAGTCATTCAATCTGTCTCTGCATATCCAACATCAATCTTTGCATCGGTGTTACGCCTCCTCTTCCTCTTCCTCTTCCTCTCCCAGCCATCTTCCTGCTCTAATACCAAATGATGTAGCACAACACACTCTTTTAACAATAAAATCAATCACAAGACAAATTACATAGATTTGAGTACTTCAATATTTCTCATTCATCACTAACTACCTCTACAATTCGCTGCAAACTCTTAAGTAACCAAAAAACTAGAAAAAATAAGAAATCTGAAAATTACCCTTTTTGGCAGATTTTTTCCACGTGTTTTTTGCCATTTTTGGTAATTTTTGAAACAACACCTAAAAAGCTGAGATTTTCCCTAAACATGCCCTCGACTAAGTTAGAATGAACTGCCAACTAATATCCGAGATCTGATAACATAAACTCAAATTTATTACAAAATAGAACTTTCTAAAAACTAGAGAAAAAACACTAAAAGCTGATTTCAGAGCTCAAGATGAAACTTTCAGCTCTCAAAAATGTGCTAAAACAGGCCCCAATCGATTGGCAAAATAAATGCCACCACCTGAGGCACGCACCCAAAAAAATCTTAACAAAAACCCAAACCTGAGTCAAAAGTTATGACCTCCAGAAGTTTCTGTATGAGATTATGACCTACAGAGGGCCCTGCATCAGAAAACCCTGTCAACTTCATCCCCCCATCTCTCCTTCTATACTGGGAAGGTTTTTCCATCCTTCTGCTGCAAAACCCTAGCTGCTCCCGATCACACTCCTCCTCCTCCTGCCATTAGTTGATTTTAATGGTGTCTATAAATATTTATAAACTTGTTTATAAGTGTTTTTAATATTTATAAGTGTATATAAGTTTGATGACTATTTATAAATATGAATAAATGTTTATAAGTGTTTATAAATGTGAATAAATATTTATAAGTATTTATAAATGTGAATAAGTGTTTATAAGTATTTATAACTGTGAATAAATGTTTATAAGTGAATAACTATTTATAAATGTGAAAAAGTGTTTATAAGTGTGAATAAGTGTTTATAAGTGTGAAGAAATATTTATAAGTGTCTATAAGTGTGAATAAATATTTATAAGTGTTTATAAGTATTTATAATTGTGAATAAGTATTTATAAGTTTGAATTTAAGTATTTATAAATTTTTTGTTTATAATTTTTTATAAGTGTGAATAAGTGTTTATAAGTGTGAATAAGTGTTTATAAGTGTGAATAAGTATTTATAAGTGTGAATAAATATTTACAAGTGTTTATAAGTATTTATAAATGTGAATAAATATTTGTAATTTGTTTTGAGTGTTTATAAGAGTTTATAAATGTGAATAAGTATTTATAAGCGGTGTGAATAAGTGAATAAATATTTATAAATATGAATAAATATTTTAAGTATTTATAAGTGTGAATAATTATTTATAAGTGCTATTTATAAGTGTGAATAAGTGTTTATAAGTATTTATAAATGCTAATAAATATTTATACGTGTTTATAAGTTTGAAAAAATATTTATAGGTGTTTCTAATTGTGAAGTGTTTATAGGTATGAATAAGTGTTTATAAGTGTGAATAAATATTTATAACTATATATAACTACAAATTAGTGTAACTTAAAAATGTAAATAAGTGTTTATAAATATTTATAAGTGTAAACAAATATTTATAAATGAACTTATAAGTGTAAATAAATATTTATAAGTGTTTATAATTGTGAATAAATATTTATAAATATTTATAAGTATGAATAAATATTTCTAAGTGCTTATAAGTGTGACTAAATGTTTGTAAATGTGAAATAAATGTTTATAAATATTTATATGTGATCATAAGTGTGAATAAATGTTTATAAGTATTTTTAAGTGTGAATAATTATTTATAAGTGTTAATAAGTGTTTATAATTTTTTAATAAGTGTAAATAATTATTTATAAGTTTGAATAAGTCTTTATAAGTGTTTATAATATTTATAAGTAAATTTTTAAGTGTGAATAAATATGTATAACTTTGAATAAGTGTTTGTAAATCTTCATAAATATTTATGTGTGAATAAATATTTATAAATTTGAATAAGTGTTTATACTTGTTTATAAGTGTGAATAAGTGTTTATGAATGTGAATAAGTGTGAATAAGTGTTTATAAATGCTTATAAGTGTTTAAAAGTGTGAATAAATGTTTATAAGTATTTACAAGCATGAATAAGTGTTTTAAAGTGCTTATAAATATTTATAAGTCTGAGTAATGTTTATAAGTATTTATAATATTAATAAGGGTTTATAAATATATATAAATGTTTATGAGTGTAAATAAATGTTTATAAGTGCTTATAAGTAAGAGTAAATGTTTATTAATATTTATAAGTGTTTTTAACTGTAAATAAATATTTATAAGTGTGAATAATTGTTTATAAGTTTGAATGAATAGATATAAGTGTAAATAATTTTTTGTAGCTGTGAAAAAGCGTTTATAAGTTTTTATAAGTGTTTATAAATGTTTATAAGTATTTATAAGTCTGAATAAATATTTATAAGTGTTAACAAGTATTTATAAATTTTTATAAATGTGAATAAATATTTATAAGCTTTGAAGTATTTATAAGTGTGAATAAATGTTTATAAGTATTTATAAATGTGAATATATGTGAATAAGTATTTATAAGTATGAATATCTTTACTATTTAAAAAATATAAATTTCATAGTGATATGATTATCGTTACTATTTTTGCATTATTTATTAATTAAAAGTGGTACCTAAATGTAAAATAGTGAGGTTCACTAAATCTTTAATATTTTTAATTTTTTAGGTTTTTTTGGAAAATAAATCATATGACATCAATCTACATACAATTATGTTGAAGATAAAAAAAGAATTTTGAAAAAATATAATTTTTTTGTCAAATTATGGTCTTACACGAGCTTTTGAAAATGTACTTTATAGTTAATTAAAAATTAATAAAAAATAAGGAAAAAATATGCTCATCAATCTTTGGTGACTTAGGTATATTTCTCTAGAAGGATTTGCAAAAAAATATTTATTTAGGTTAAAATATGGTGGTCGTACACGGATATGGTATGGTCCTAAAACAAGCATTTTGAAAAAGTGGTTTTTAAATATTCCTACTAAAAAATTTTTATACCATGTGGGTATTTAAATAAATTACATATATAAAAAGTAGACTTCAAGCACTACATTTTATATTACTGAAGTTTTTTAAGATTCAATTTCTAAGTACCTCAAATTTAGACATCAGTTGACAAAAAATTTAAAAATAAGGAAAACACTTCCACTTTTTGCCCAAAAGTGGGACCCAACTTCTTGCAGCCGCCCATTTGTAATTGTGAATAAGTGTTTATAAGTGTGAATAACTATTTATAACTATGAATAAATATTTATATTTTTAAATGTGTGAATAAGTACCTCAAATTTAAACATCAATTGACAGAAAATTGGAAAAGTAAGGAAAACACTAACACTTTTTGCCTAAAAGTGGGACTCAACTTCTTGTAGCCACCCATTCATAATTGTGAATAAGTGTTTGTACTTGTGTGAATAAGTGTTTATAAGTGTGAATAATTGTTTATAAGTGTGGATGTGTTTATAAGTGTAAATATGTGTGAATAAGTGTTTATAAATGTGAACAAGTGTTTATATATGTTAATAAGTGCGAATAAGTGTTTATAAGTGTGAATTAATGTTTATAAGTGTTTATAAATGTGAATAAGTGTTTATATGTGTGAACAAATATTTATAAGTGTGAATATATGTTTATCAATATGAATAAGTGTTTATAAATATTTATAAGTATGGATGAATGTTTATAAGTGTGAATACTTGTGAAAAAGTGTTTATAAGTGTGAATAGATGTTTATAAATATTTATAAGTGTGAATAAGTGTTTATAAATGTGAATAAATATATATAAGTATGAATAAGTGTTTATAAATGTTTATAAGTGTTTATAAGTGTGAATAGGAGTTTATAATAAGTGTTTATAAATGTTTATAAGTGTGAATAAGTGTGAATAAGAGTTTATAAGTGTGAATAAGTGTTTATAATTGTGAATATGTGTTTATAATTACTTATAAGTGTGAATAAGTATTTATGGTTATTCTTAGTTGAGAGTTCTAGATACACAAGTGACACATCTAGATCAAAGAAAATGGGTTCAATACAAATTAAGTGGGAGACCATGAGGTAAATTTGCATGGTTTTAAACAGAAGATGATTAGGCGTAGGAGGAGGCCTGATGAAATGTGGGGAAGTCAGTTTGAGCCAAATCTTGGGGTGATTAGGCATTGACGATAGTGTAAGGGTTTGTGGAGAAGGGAAGTCAAGAAACAACCTATTTTTTATTTATGCGGTGAGGATTCACCATGAATAAATACAGTAGGAGCTACCTTGAACCCAATAAACTCAAAGCATACAGATCCAACATCTCTAGATGTATATATATGATGTAGCCAAAATTCTTTTAACAATTAAAATAAATATTAGAGAAAAAAAATAGGATATTTTCAGAACTACAATCCTTTTATATTATTCTTCCAACTACACTTCTACTACAAATAGATAAAATACTAATCTAAGTAAAAATCCAAAATTACCTTTTCTGGGAGTTTTTTCATAAAAAAATATTTTTTGCCATTTGTGGTAATTTTTAAAACAATTAAAAAAAGCTGAATTTTTCTGTGAAGATTCCTAAAACAAAGATAAGATGAACTGCCAACTAACCTTCGAAATTGGAAAAGTTATTTTGAAGTTATCAAAACAACAACTTTTCTAAAAAAATTTAAAAAACACTAAAATCTTAAAAAGCTACTAAAAGATCTTGCATCATTCTCCTCTGGTTGAAATAAATGCAGCTCTTGCAAGTTGTTTTTGAATACCTTCTTTGTGTCTGGATCTTATCCTTCCCATTATACAAAATATCTAATTCATTGACCTGAAGAAGGGAAAATTGAAGTCCTCTTGAATACAAGTCTACTCCTTTTTTCTAGTCTTCCAATTATTTGGCAATGTGTCCTTCGATGCAACCACCCTTGGGTCCTTCTTCCTCTTATTTTTCTTAACCCATCTCCTATTCAGCACCAACTCAACTTTTAGATTCCAAAATTCTATTTCTTGTGCATATGCTTCAATAGCATCATTATTTATGTCTTCATCATATAATATAACATCATATTCTTCATTACCATAATTTTCATAATGTTTTTGCAAATCTGCATATTACTCATTAACAAACAAATCAACAACATCTTCACCAACAACCTTATTATCAATAGGCCTTTCCAATTTCTCAATTTGAACATCAGATTCAAATAATTGAGAATGATAGGGAGACTCATTTGCAACTAAATTTACCTTGTCTTCTTCAATGCTTGATGTCAAAATAGTCATAGGTATACTCACCATTTCATTTTATACCTCTTCTTCTATTATTTTTGTCTTTTCTTTCTTTTTCCTCTTTTGAATAATCTTTCTAATGGGCCATGTGATATTCTTCTTAACTCCAGTAGGTGTCATTTTTGCATCTCTAGGAAAAATCTTGTTGTCAATTCTTTTAATGCTTCCAACCTTTTTACCTCTTTAAAATTTTCTAAACTTTCCTTTTTCTTCACACTTGTTTCTTTTCTCTTATCTTTTTTTTCTTGTTTATTCTTTAGTGAGCCCTCACTCTACAAGCATCTCTTCAACAAATCCATCTATTCAAGCAAGCCCCTTTAACCTTGCTTCTACTTTGTCTTTGCCTCACCTAGGCATTTTCTCTTCTCTACCTAGTCTTTTGGCAACCAAGTTTTCTTTCCAACCTGCAGAAACACAGACACCAAACTATCTTTCCCAGACCTTCTGGGCTCTGATACTAAATGATGCAGCCAAAATTCTTTTAACAATTAACATAGATATTAGAGAGAAAAAAACATAGAATATTTTCAGAATTACAATCCTTCTTTATTATTCTTCCAAATACACTTTTGATACAATGAGATAAAACACTAATTTAAGTACAAATCCTAAATTGCCTTTTTTGGTAGTTTTTCATAAAACCTATCTTTTGTCATTTTTGGTAATTTTTAAAACAACTCGAAAAAGGGTGATTTTTTCCACGAAGCTTCCTAAAACAAAGATAAGATGAACTACCAACTAACCTTCAAAATTGGAAACAATATTTTGAAGTTATTAAATAAACAACTTTTCTAAATAATTAAAAAAAACACTAAAATCTTAAAAAGCTACTAAAAGCTCCTGCATCAATATACTTGGAAATGGTGGAGATTTAAAGAATAAAGTAGTGATATTCATAGAGGAGTACATTGGGACATCAATTCAAGACCTACGAGATAGAGCCCTTATTGGCAAGGTATAGAACTATTCCCCATCTAATGATGATTTGGTTGATTGGGTTTCTACAAATTGGGAGGGAGTTAGAGAGATTTTTGTCAATGATCAAGGATTGTGTTTTTTTATTGTCATTTTCAAAGAGAAAGATAGTAGGGATTTCGTCCATTTAAAAAAGGATTGGTTCATGAATGGGAGGGGGATTTATACTCAGAGATGGTATCCAAATTTTGATCCTACAAAATGTGAGGTCTGATTCTTTCCTTTTTTAGTCACTCTCCCATGTTTTCATTTGAAGTATAGGGATGTTGATCTGATGTAGTTAGTGGTAAATAGAATAATATTTTTCCTCAAACTTGATCTAGTTTCCTTTGATGGCTATAAATGCTCAATTAGAATCTATGTTTTAAAGGATGCATCAAGAAAATGGTTATCATATATTTTTTTTAAATCAAGATTTGGGAAATTTAGATAGGGTAATATTTTTGATGACCCTTCAAGGGTTGCAGTCAGACTGGGGGCTCTAGGGAACTTAACAACACACTATTCAGCTAGATCTACAAAATTGAATAGGGTGTGTGTCAATCATGTTTTATTTGTAGATCATTTTTCCTTGGGAATTCCTCAAAAGGAGATGGTGGCAAGGGAAGTTGATCATAAGGATCCTACTCATTAGGAAGATGATCATCAAAATAGGCTAGGGTAGGAGTCAAATAAGGAAGAAATTCATCCTACTCTGGACCTTGAAGAAAGATTGATGAAGGTCGATGAAGTGAATGTTCCCACTATCAGATATTATGGTTTATTAGAAGGTAGAGTGGATATGGATTCTATTAACAATGAGCAATTAATGGCTACATCTAATATGTACCAAGAGATAACAATAGTAAAATATATACCTTCTTGCTTGATAGTTGTGGAGGTGGTGACATATAAGGAGAGTCTCATGAGATCTAAACAATTTATTTTAGGTGTCCCTGAAGACATTATAGAGGAGGGTATACTATCAAGGGGGCTTGACAAAAGGGAAATATAGAATAATAAGGTCAGGAAATGTGTTCATGATCTGCTGAATCTAGTGAGTACTACAGTGGATGATCCTCACTAGGGGGGACAAGGTTGGAACAAACTAGGTTCAAATTTTTTTAGGTATAAGGGGTGCTGGAGAGTTTGTTGAGTTTTCATTGATTGAGAAGGTGGATCATGAGGGATGTTTGGCATCAAAGGTCAGGAAGAAGGATGATAAATGGGTTATTATGGGGGGTTTACAAGGAACTGATCTCACTAAGGAAGGGACTGGGACTGTATTGACAAAAGTAGGTAGGAGGAACCCTCAAACCCATGGTTTAATAGAGGTAGATCTAGCCCAATTAGTATTTACCATGGTTGTGGGAGTAGTAAACAAAAAGTATGATGATATAGGGCATGAAGGTTTATCAAACTATGAAGAGATTATGCATTCTCGTAGGGAGGCAAATCAAAATAAAGAATTAAGTATGGTTCCTACCATATGCTCAATTACATAGTTGGATTTGGACATTGCATAGGTTAGAGGGATCTCATAAATCAAGAAACCAAGGGGATGACCTTTAAAGGAAGCTAAATTGAAGGATGAAATAGCCTTAGGGATTCAATTGACAATTAATTTTTAGAGAACTTGTAGAAACTATAAAGAGGAGGCAGCTGCACTTATATCCACACAGTTCAATATGGGAAGGATAGTAACCGTCTCTCCAAGGGAATAATTATAAGGATTATCATATAAAATGTTAGCGGCATTAATGCCTCTAATAAGGCGCGCCTAATCATGGATGAAACCCTGGTTAGTGGGGCAGACATAGTTTTAGTTCAAGAGACAAAAATTTTAGAGGATTATGTTAATAAGATTTTAAAATATCATAAGAATTGGGATCTCCTTTATTATCCTTCCTGAGGATCTTCAAGGGGTTTGGAAATTTTATGGAGCCATCATAACTATCAAATAAGTTTGGTATCTTCTAGTGGAAATTGGTTAGTTGTGGAAGTAAAACTATTCTCCCTCGCATTTATATTAATAAATGTGTATAGGTCTGTCTTTGTGGCTAGCAAATAGAAGCTTTCGGGTTTCATCTCAAATTTTCTTTTGTAATTGAATGGATATAAGGCTATCTTGGGTGGAAACTTTAATTTGACCATAGGTTTTTGGGATAAAATTAGGGGATCCAACCCATCTCCAAGGGTTAATCACAATTTCAAAGACCTCATAGTAGGTAATCAACTTTCAAAATGTGTTTCGAGTAATGGGAAAATCACCGATTCCAATAGAAGAAAGGGCATTCATTTTGTAGGATCTAGATTAGATGGATTTTTAGTGAATTCTCATTGGTTTTTGGATTAAGGTTGTTTCACATCTACAATATTGTCCCTAACTGGGTCGGATCTTTATGCAATTGTAGTAGAACTTCAGTTTGCTCCATCTGGGTTTAAACCTAGAGTATATTTTAAGATTGAGAGGACGTGGTTTAGAGATAATAATTTCCTAAAATTGATTCAAAATTTGTGGGAAGAGTAACCATTCATTATTGGATCTAGAATGTTTCAGTTATCCAAGAAGTTGGCTTTATGAAGGCAAAAATTAGAGAGTGGAATAAGTACTCTTTTGGGAATATATTTGAGGAAAAGGAGAAGCTACAATCTCAGTTGGATCAAATTAATGAAATTATCTTGTTAAATGGTTTATCAGTAGAGACATATGATAAACATAAAGAATTAAGATTGCATCTTGAGGAAGTGGCTTTTAGAGAGGAAAGCTACTAGAGACAAAGATCTCAAGAATTGTGGTTGAAAGAGGGAGACATAAATACATGGTTCTTCCATGCTTCTAGACAAAAATAAAGAGACATAGAAATGCAGTATTTCACATTAAGGATTCAAATGGTAACACATTGACAAGTGAAAAGGAAATTCAATTGGAAGAACTTAATTTTTTAATAACCTCCTAAAAGATTCAAATTAATTAGTTTTACAACCTCCAAAAATTCTTGATTGCATCCCACAAGTAGTTTTAGCAAAAGATAATAGGGACCTCCTGGCTCCTTTCTCTTTAGAAGAGAT
Organism: Chamaecyparis obtusa; assembly: GCA_027943335.1. NCBI lineage: Eukaryota > Viridiplantae > Streptophyta > Pinopsida > Cupressales > Cupressaceae > Chamaecyparis > Chamaecyparis obtusa. The sequence continues at coordinate 65,844 of BSBK01001569.1, read as the reverse complement.
AAGGAAACTTGGTATTCACAATGGAGCCAAAAAAGGATCTGGGTCCAAATGGTCTTACGCCTCTATTTTTCCACAAGTGTTGGGTCCTTATAGGGGTAGACATCTTAAAGGTAGTAGAGGAGTCCATAAAGAACTCTTGTGTACATGTTTAAACAATTTTATAACATGTTTATTACCCTTATCCCAAAATGTCAACAACCTACTTCCTTTGCAGATTCCAGGTCAATCTCATTGTGTAATATACAAGATTATTACTAAGTCTAGGGTACCAGATTGGGTAAGATATTTCCAAAGATTATCTTGAAATAGCAAGGTGGTTTCATGCTAGGAAAAGACACCGTCGAGAGAGATCTCATAGCTGAAAAAGTGCTTCATTGAAAAAATGTGAAGAGCCTCCTAGCTGAAAAAGTGCTTCATTGAAAAAATGTGAAGAGTCTCCTAGCAATGGTCCTTAAACTTGATATGATGAAGGCATACGATTAGGTAATTTGGAAGTTTTTATCTCAGGTTTTTGATAAGATGGGTTTTCTTTAAAAATGGATTAAATGGATTATGTCTTGTATTGCTGGAGCAAAATTCTTAGTTTTAGTAAATGGGAATCCATGTGGTTTCTTCCCATCTTCTCAAGGGGTTAGGAAAGAGGATTCTTTGTCTCCTTTTCTTTTCATTATAATGGAAGGACTCAGTAGGCTCATAGTTCAAAAAATAAAGTTGTTCAAGAAGGAATCAAGATCAAACAATCTTACTTGGGGGTGTCTCATACCTTGTTTGTTAATGATTCTCTATTATTCAGGAAAGGATGTATTGAGCAAGATAAGGTTATTAGTTGTACCCTTAATGAATATTGTGTGGCTTTGGGTTAGAAATTAAATGTTAAGAAATCCAAGGTCTTCTTTTTCAATGTTATTAACAAAGCTAGAATAGTCATCCAAATTGGTTTTGGCTTCATAGTGGCACAAACTCCATGGAAGTATCTTGGTATCCCTTTCTTCCAAGGGTCTTCTAAAACCATCTTTTGGGAGAATATATTTCAATCAATTAGAGATAGAAATACCTCATGGATGGGGAGGTGGTTATCATTTTCTAGTAGACTCTTAAATTTAAAATTAGTGCTAAGTACTATTCCTAATTATATCATGATAGTTTTGTTGGCATCGAAAGGTGTAATGAACAAAGTCACAAAATATCTTAGGAATTTCATCTACAGGGTCAATTTAAATGAAAAGAAAAAACTCCCACTATCTCTTGGGATAGGCTCTGTACTCCTAAATACTGTGGGGGCATTGGATTACATAGACTCTATGAAAGGAATCTTTGTCTTGGGGCCAAGCTTTCTTGGAAACTATACGAAAATCCTTATAGTTTGTGGGTCATTATTATTAGGATAAAATATCTAGATTTAGAAGAGCTAGAGAGAATCTTTATGTTGAGAATCCTCCCTCAGGATTAGCTATGTAGAAATTTTTTATCAAAAGTAGAGCACTTTTCCTCGAACATTTTTTATGGGTTACCAACTTAGGTGATAAAGAATTATTTTGGTCTGACTCTTAGAATGAACTTCAATAATTGTCTTCTCACACCAACCTAACAAATGCCAGGGTTGTTTTGGAATGGTCATGGGGTCATAAGCTCTCAAATTACTTCATTTTAGACCACGAGGGAGTTTAATGAAAATATTTCTCTACCATTCTTTTCCCTCAAGCAGAAAAAGAGAAGTTGAAGAAGATTTTGAATGAAAGGTCGATATGTATTGAAAGGGAACTCGATAGTTTGATCTGGGTCAAGAGTAAGAGTAGGAAATATATAGTTAAATAAGGAAACCTTTCTCTGACTATAAGGAAATAGCCCTCTTTCCCCTTATCTAAATTTTCTTGGCATGGGGTTGTGTTACCTAAGGTGGGAGATTTTCTTTGGCTTTCTCCGCAAGAGAGGATCCTTATTAGTGACCACCTTCAGAGGTTGGGGATATAAGATACCTTCAGATGGATTCTATGTAATGAGTTTATGGAAGATACAAACCATTTGTTTATATAATGTGACTTTACACAGGTAGTTTGGAAATGGACTCTCAACAAACTGGGATAGTAGGGTCCTCTCCCTTGCCAACTTAATCATCTCCTACTTCAATGGCTATTATTATACAAAGATTCTTTTTTTCATCTATACAAAGGGTTTTTCTAGTAGTAGTGGCTTCAAGCATATGGTGGGAAAGGAATAAAATGATGTTAAAAAAGGAACGAGCTCTTTAGTAGAGAAAATCTATGAAATGATGGATAAATCGGTCTTTGAGATGGTTAATTCATATGTTTCAAAATCCAAATCATTATCTTCTATTTTTACCTCACATGATGGTGCATCGAAAGGAAATCAAAGGAAGTTAGGGGTAGGTTATGTATTGAGGGATTCAAAAATGAGTTTGATTAAAGAAGCTTACTCTAGACTTCTAGAGGAGTCAAACAATTTGGTAGAGGTGAGGGCTTTATTATGTGGTGTTAGAATGGCAGTGGATTTAGGTGTTAGGAATATAAATATTGAATGTGATTCCAAAGTGATCACATCTTCTCTGATATCTCATAAGGTTATCAGTTGGGACCTCTAGTATGTGTTGGGTGAAGTGTGGAGGCTATTACCAAGATTTGGTGGTTAAAAGATATCTCATTTCTATAGGGAAGATAATAGGTTTGCGGATTGGTTTGAATATTTTGGTGTTGAGGCATAGTTCTTGGAAGGTAATAAGGATGATCAAATATGTATTTAACTAGGGAATGTTCCTCACCACATTCTTTCAGAAGTTGGCTCTCCATCATATATTCAATATTTCAGGCGCATGTGTATTCATTGCATTAGGAATGACTGCCTTCTCAAAATGGTTGTGAAATCACCATTTTTTGGTTATATAAATGTCTCAAGGTGAGGAAAATCTCAAACACGGTCACTTTATAGAGTTGTGAGCTCTCATTTTTCTGGAGTGTTCTTAATCAGAGGGTGGGTGGTAGAACCATAGATTATCAACCTTTTAATTTGTTGATTGCATTGAAAATCAAAGATTAGGAATGCCCAATCTCAGGTCCATTCCCTACATCATCATATGAAGGTTGGTTTTAGGGCCTTAATAGATGATGTTGAAGAAGTATTCAAAAGAATCATTGGTGGTGGGGTGCTTCTCCTATATGCCCCAAGGAGTATTTTCCATTCAAAGGTGGTCTCAATTTTTTCTGTGAAACATCTATGACATGCGCCCCATTTATAAAGATTTTATATAATTTTTCTTCATAAGTGATTAAGAAAGAATTCATCTCAGGTGACCAATTGCATGACATAGTTTGAGGCTATAAACTCAATGATTCAAAGGCTTGGGTTGGGAGATTGTTCCCTCCAATAAAATTGTAGAAGAAAATAGAGTATGTTCGATTATATAATGTCTTCAAGCTTGGTATGGAGGGAAAAGATTTGCCGATTTACAAATAGAAGATTACTAAGTTAATGGAGGCATCTCAAGCTAGATGAATGGTTCTATTTTACTGATGTAAGGACAAGGGAAAGGGAAGGGTCATTGAGGCAACAACTCAAAATTCATGACTAGTTGCTTTGAGTGTTTTTTGGTAGGATGAAATTGTGGGTTTCGTGAATTTGGTTTTGATATATAAAAGATTTGGTCAAGGCATCACTGTATCTATTGATGTATTGTGGTTTATTATGGGGGGTTTACAAGGAGCTAATCTCAATAAGGAAGAGACTAGGACTGTATTGACAAAAGCAGGTAGGAGGAACCTTCAAACCCATGGTTTAATAGAGGTAGATCTAGACTGATTAGTATTTACCATAGTTATAGGAGTAGTAGACAAAAAGTCTGATGATATAGGGCATGAAGGGTTATCAAACTATAAAGATATTATAGATTCTCATAGAGAGGCAAATGGAAATAAAGAATTAAGTCTTGCTCTTGCCATATGCTCAATTACATAGTCATTTTTGGACATTGCATGGGTTAGAGGGATCTCATCAATCAAGAAACAAAGGGGAAGACCTTTAAAAGAAGCTAAATTAAAGGATGAAATAGCCTGAGGGATTTAGTTAACAATTAATTTTTAGAGAGCTCGTAGAAACTGTAAAGAGGAGGCATTTGTACTTATATCCAAATAATTCAATATGGGAAGGAGAGTGATCGGCCCTCTAAGGGAAGAATGAGGATTATTGCATTGAATGTTAGAGGCATTAATGCCTCTAACAAGGCTCATCTAATCAGGAACCAAATCCTAGTTAGTGGGGCAAACATAGTTTTACTTCAAGAGAAAAAACTTTTGGAGGATAATGGTAATAAGCTTTTGAAATCTCTGAAGTATTGGGAGTTCCTTCATTATCCTTCTTGAGGAGCTTTGCAGGGTTTGGAAATTTTATGGAACCAACATAACTATCAAATAAGTTTGGTATCTTCCAGTAGAAATTGGTTAGTTGTGGAAGTAAAAATATTCTTCCTCACATTTATATTGATAAATGTGTATGAGTCTGTCTCTGTGGCTAGCAAATAGAAGCTTTGGGGTTTCATCTTGAATTTTCATTTGCAATTGGATAGACATAAGGCTATCTTGGGTGGAGACTTTAATGCCACCTTAGGTTTTTTAGATAAAATTAGGGGATTGGACTTGTCTCCAAGGGTTACTCAATATTTCAAGGACTTCGTAGTAGGTAATCAACTTTCAAAATGTGTTCTAAGTAATGGGAAAATCACATGTTCCAACAGAAGAAAGGGTATTCATTTTGTAGGAACCAGATTAGATATATTTTTAGTGAATTCTCATTGGTTGTTGGATTAAGGTTGTTGCACATCTACTATATTGTCCCTAACTGGGTCGGACAATTATGCAATTGTAGCAGAAATTCAGTTGGCTCTATTTGGGTTTAACCCTAGAGCATATTTTAAGATTGGGAGGATGTGGTTCAAAGATACAAATTGTTTCAAAATTTGTGGAAAGAGTGCCCCTTCATTGTTGGATCCAGAATGTTTCAGTTATCGAAGAAGTTGGCTTTTATGAAGGCAAAAATTAGAGAGTGGAATAAGTCCTCTTTTGGGAATGTATTTGAGGAAAAAGGGAAGTTGCAATCTCAGTTGGATCAAATTAATGAAATTATCTTGTTAAATGGTCTGTCAAAAGAGACATATAATAAACATAAAGAATTAAAATTACATCTTGAGGAAGTTTTTTTTAGAGAGGAAAGCTACTAGAGACAAAGATCTCGAGAATTATGCTTGAAAGAGGGCTGGGGGACAAAAATACACCATTCTTCCATGCTTCTACAAAAATCAAGAGATGTAGAAATGCAATATTTCACATTAAGGATTAAAATGGTAACACATTGACTTGTGAAAAGGAAATTTAGTTGGAAGAAGTTAATTTTTTAATAACCTCCTAAAAGCTTCAAATGAATTTGTTTTACAACTTCCAAAAATTCTGATTACATCCCACAAGTTGTTTCAATAGAAGATAACAGGAACCTCTTGGCTCCTTTCTCTTTAGAAGAGATAAGAATCTCAATATTTACAATAGAGTCAGACAAGGCTCCTATTTGAGATGGTCTTATGCCTCTATTTTTTCAGAAGTGTTGGGTCTTAATAGGGGAAGACATTTTGAAGGTGGTAGAGGATTCCAGAAAGAACTCTTGTATGTTTAAACATTTTAATAAGATTGTTATTACCCTTATTCCAAAATGTCAATAGCCTACTTCCTTTGTATATTTCAGGCTAATCTCATTATGTAACACAATATACAATATTATTACTAAGTCTATGGCTACTAGATTATGTAAGATATTTCTAAAGATTATCTTGAAATAGCAAGGTGGTTTCATGCCAGACAATGACACAATTGAGGGAGATCTCATAGCTGACAAATTTCTTCATTCAATAAATGAGAAGAGGCTCCTAGCCATGGTCCTTCAACTTGATATGATGAAGGAATATGATTGGGTAATTTGGAAGTTTTTATCTCAGGTTATGGATAAGATGGGTTTTAATAGAAAATGGATTAAATAGATTATGTCTTATATTGAGGGAGAGAAATTATTAGTTTTAGTAAATGGGACCCCATGTCGTTTATTCCCATCTTCTCAGGGGGTTAGGCAAGAGAATTATTTGTCTCCTTTTATTTTCATTATCATGGAAGATGGACTCAGTAGGCTCATAGTTCAAAAAGAAAGGTGTTTGGGAAGGAATTATGATCAAATAATCTCACTTGCTGGTGTCCTATACCTTGTTTGTTGACGATTCCCTATTATTCAAGAAAGGATGTATTGAGGAAGCTAAGGTTATCAATGATACCCTTAATGAATATTGTGTGGCTTTAGGTTAGAAATTAAATATTCAAAAATCCATGGTCTTCTTTTTCAATATTATTAACAAACCTAGAATAGTCATCCAAATTTGTTTTGGCTTCATAGTCGCACAAACTCCATGTAAGTATCTTGGTATCCCTTTCTTACAAGGGTCTTCTAAAACCATCTTTTGGGAGAATATATTTTAATTAATTAGAGACATAGTTGTGTTATGGATGGTGAGGTGGTTATCATTTGATGGTAGACTCTTAATTGTAAAATCAATGCTAAGTGTTATTCCTAATTATATCATGATAGTTTTGCTGGCACCAAAAGGTGTAATAGACAAAATCACAAAATATCTTAGGAATTTCATCTAGAGAGGCAATTTAGACGATAAGAAAAAACTCCCATTTATCTCTTGGGATAGGCTCTGTACTCCTAAATATTGTGGGGGCATGGGACTCCATAGAATCTATGAAAGGAATCTTAGTCTTGGGGCCAAGCTTTCTTAGAAACTGTATGAAAATCCTAATAGTTTATGGGCCACTATTATTAGGATAATATATCTAGATTTAGAAGAGCTGGAGATAATCTTTATGTTGAGAATCCTCCCTCAGGATTAGCTATGTAGAATTTTTTGATCAAAAGTAGAGCACTTTTCCTCCCAAATTTGGCATGGGTTATCAACTTAGGTGATAAAGAATTATTTTGGTCTGACTCTTAGAATGAACTCCAAAAATTGTCTTCTCGCACCAACCTAACAAATGTAAGATTTTTTTTGGAGTGGTAATGGGGTCATAAGGTCTCAAACATAGTAATTTTTAGTGGCTAATATTCGCCAATTGGCTAACTTTGGAAATTTGAGAATCCAAATTTGGCTAATAATTCAAGATTTAAGGCAACCTAAATTGCCACATTTTTACAAAATTTTTAGAAATATTTAATTCACAAAATAATTAACTTTATAAAAAACTTGAACTCAAAAATTTGCCACAATATTCGATACATGATTAGATTTAATTCGCCAAAATTTTAAATTTATTGTAGAAATTTAAATTAATTCTCCAATAATATATCATGATTATTAGTTACTATAGAGATCTATCATCAACTTGTAGTTTCCATTACTGACTTAAAGTATAATCTAGTGACACTCATTATATTCTATGACGTAAAAATGTTACTATTTGGTTTGTAATGCTTATGGGAGCTAAAATTTCTTTTGGATTGTTGATCTCAATTTAAATCAACGGTCTTGAAGAAATTTGGGGGCCCATTAGTATTTAAAAATATCAATACATTTGTCTCACGCAATACAATGAGGTTATTATATTATATTTTAAATAAATGGTAGCAAGTAATTATTACAGGGTCTATTCCTTAAACCCATCAAAGATTTCCACATTAAGCCTAATAGTTTTCTATAAGAATTATATTTTTAAAAATAGAAGTATTCACCATGTGGTGATTAATTTATTTATTTTTATTGTTTGAGATTCACCAATATTTTCTAAAAAAAAATTATTATTCAAAAATAATCACCAATAAGAATACTTTTTTTCCAAAAAATTTAAGAGATTCACCAATAGAAATTAATTTTTTTTTCAAGAAAATGAAAGATTCACCAAGATTTTATATCTTTTTTAAGATGGGGGTTTCTTAAAGATTACTCTGGTCTCAATTTACTTCATTTTAGAAAATGAGGGGGTTTAATGGAAAGATTTCTCTACCATGCTTTTTCCTCAAGCAGTTTTAAGAGGAGCTGAAGAAGATTTTGAATGAAAGGTCGATACGTATTGAAAGGGAACTTGATAGTTTGATCTGAGTCAAGAGTAAGAGTGGAAAAAATATAGTTAAATAAGGATACCTTTCTTTAACTACAAGGAAAACTCCATCTTGCCCCTTATCTAGATTTTCCTGGCATGGGGTTGTGTTACCCAAGGTGGGAGATTAACTTTGGCTTTCTTCACAAGAGATGATCCTTATTAGTGCCCACCTTCAGAGGTTGGGGATATTAGATACCTTCATATGTGTTTTATGTAATGAGGCTATGCAAGATGCAAACCATTTGTTGCTAGAATGTGACTTTACACAGGTACTTTGGAAATGGACTCTCAATAAAGTTGGATAGTAGGGTCCTCTCTCTTGCCACCTTAATGCCACCTTAATCATCTCCTAGTTCAATGGACATTATTATATACTAATTCTTTTTTTTCAACTATACATAGGGTTTTTCTAGTAGTAGTGGCTTCTAGCATATGGTGGGAAATAAATAAAAGGGTGTTCCAAAATGAACTCTCTTCAGTAGAGGAAGTCTACGAAGTGATGGATAAATCAGTCTCTAAGATGGTTAATGCATATGTTTCAATATCCAAATCATTATCTTATATTTTTACCTCACATGATGGTGCATCGAAAGGAAATCCAGGGAAGTTAGGGGCAGGTTATGTATTGAGGGATTTAAAAAAGAGTTTCATTAAAGAAGCTTACTCTAGGCTTCCATATTGGGGGTTTTCTTCCTAATTCTTTCCCCCATGAGCCCTCAATCAGGTTTTATAAATATTAATAAAATTATAGTGCTTTGTCACTTTTGTCAAAAAAAAGTGTTTATAAGTGTGAATAAGTGTTTATAAGTTTTTGTAAGTGTTTATAAGTGTGAACAAGTGTTTATAAGTATAAATGTGAATAAGTTTTTATAAGTGTTTGTAAGTGTGAATAAATGTTTATAAGTGCGGATAATTATTTATAAATATTTATTAGTGTGAATAAATGTTTATAAGTGTTTATAATTGTAAATAAGTGTGAATAAATGTGAATAAATATTTATAAGTGTTAATAAGTGTTTATAAATGTTTATAAGTGTTTATAAGTATTTATAAGTGTTTGTAAGTGTGAATAAGTTTCTATAACTGTGAATAAGTGTTTTTGAGTGTTTATAAGTGTAAATAAGTGTTAATAAATATTTATAAGTGTTTATAAGTATTTATATGTTCTTATAAGTGTGAATAAGTGTTTATAAGTATTTATAAGTGTTTATAAGTGTAAATAAGTGTGAATAAATGTTTACAAAAGTGAATAAGTGTTTATAAGTGTTTATAAGTGTAAATAAGTGTGAATAAATGTTTACAAATGTGAATAAGTGTTTATAAGCATTTTTAAGTGTGAATAACTGTGAATAAGTGTTTATAAGTGTTTATAAATGTTTATAAGTGTTGACATTCGTTAGTCTTATACCCTTTATTTTGATGCTATTCACAATGATGGGTATCGTTCCACCAAGATGGTTTAACTTGGGGTTCATATGGTCTTGATTTTGGTAAGATGATGATTTTGTTGGAAAAAAGGTTCCTTAAGGCATTTTCCAAAGGTTCTCCCAAGAATGTGAACTTTTTCCTTTGGGTTGAATTAAAGAAAGGCCTTGGTTTACTCACACCTTGGTTATTGAAAGGGATCTTAGGTGTTTTATTAACATTATTCATTTGATATAACCCACTTGATAAATTAAAAGGGGTGGATTTGAGGTTGTTGGATTCTACAACCCCATCATTGACAATATTTTTGTTAGTGTTTTTCAACAAAAATCTTGATTTATCATTGTTGTTGCTAGAACCCCTATTATAATTATTATTAAAGTTATTATTAGTGTTAGGATAGCCTTTTTTCTCTTTGAAGAGGTTGATCTCTCCTTTCTTCACTAACATCTCTTCAATCTTAATCCCATTTTCAATGATCTTTTAAAAGGTTGGTGGACATTGAAGTTGTAATTGATAGTTCATTTCTATGTTCAAGTTATTCATGAAAATGTCCATTTTCTCCTTTTCATGTATGTTTGTTAGATATCTCGCAAACTCTATTCTCCATCTTTGGAGGAAGCATAAAAAAGGTTCACCATCTTTTTTTCTTAGTGCCACATAGGTTTAGCATGGTGATTTCATGCTCAATGTTATAAGAGTAATGAGTCACAAATTTGGAGGCCAATTCTTCAAAAGTTTTTATTCCCATGGTCAATTTTGAAAACCACTCTATGGGTTGCCCTCCTAGGCTTCTTGGGAATAATCTCATTAGGTAGGTAGTATCATGCATGAAATCAATCCTTAAAGCACAAACCTCTGTCAAGTGATCTTGTGGGTCAGATTTACCTATGTACTTGTCATATCTTGGAAATACCACTTTGGGAGGAAAAGGAACCATGATCAAATTCCTATTAAATGGAAAAGAACATAAGGCTTTGATTGAAAATGGTTTAGGTTTGGTCGCCTATTTCATGCTATCAATTTGGGCTTGGAAAAACTTGTTTTTGTTTGTTCATGATTCCTACTAGATTCTCTTCTTCCTCACCCTTCTTTAATTTCGATGTATTGTAGTCATGAGGGATTTTAACTCCTGATTGAGCTAAGTTGAGGAAATATATTTCTTTATCCCTTTCTAAAATTTTCTCCATGACTTAAAGGAATATGGGATCTGGGGCTACCCTATTAGCCCTTTCTTTGGTTGTTTCTTCATGTCCTCTATCTCTTTGGCGACTCTCATCTCGATTTTCATGACTTCTCCCTTGGTTAAAATAAGAAAAGTAATTATTTCCCACCATAGGATCAACTCTTTCTACGAATAGGTTGGGAATTATCTCTTCTTGTTCTAGTTGTTCTTCAAATGGAGTTTAGAATATGAATTCTTCGTATGTAACCTCTTGAATAATACAAGTGTTGTCTTCTTGAAGAGATATTTTCTATCAATGGGATCTAGTAAGAACTGACATTAACAAGGGTTGAGTCAAGTGAAATTCCTCTCTCTTGGTGATTGTTCTTTAGGAAGATTTTAAACATATTAATTGATTTGTAATGGATGCTTCTTCCTTGTAACATGTATTTTCAAACGCAAAAATACACAAGAGAACTTGTATTTTAATTGACCTCTAAACATAAAATGTTTGAATATGTGAGAGCATTTTCACGGGTCTTCCAAAAGAAATCACTTCAAACAATCTACCTATAGTCAATTTTGGCTTTTAAACATGACTCTAATGAGGTAGTATTTCTAATTAACAAGGAGCTAGTATGAATTATGTTCAAATGAAAATCAAGTTTCAACCCCCATTATAGGTGCCTCCCACCACTGGTATGTTGGATTTTTGCATAGCCCCAAAGGACTAATTGAGGAGGTTCGATTCTTGATCTTCCTTTGTCACTCACCCCATTAAGGATGAATGAATTTTATTTTATGGTGGGTCAGATTATTGCAGCAAAAGAAATTGTATCCCACTTTGGGTTTTCCCTCTCACCGGCCTCATTAAGGCATGTTCAAAGGAGGCGAGCCCATTAAATCTCTAGCATGTTCATGAAAGAAAATGAAATGAAAGAGTAGGTTTGGGAATTTGATTGACCAAAGGTGAAGAGAATATCCCTACTACTTTCCACTTCCAAACACAATAAACATTGTTCAATTTCCAAGCCTTTTTTAATCTAATGGGAATTGAGTACTTCTAGCTTTTTTATTCATGTAAAAGGTGAAGAACATAATCACCTAATACTCTTTTTCACAAACAATACACTTAATTTAGTGTTTTTTCATTCCTTTGACCTTCCTTTTAATTGAAAGATTTCATAGGTTTGGCATTTTGATTCACTAAAAGGAGTAAAGAGCATAGGCCCACTACCAAATCCAACAAATAATAATAGGTCTTCTAATTATGGTAGATTCAAATCAACTTTCAACAATTTAATCAAATGCATAAGGCTTTAGGCGTACCTTTTTTAAGCTAGAAAAGGCTAAGGACATTTTTAATTTTATTTATGCCTTTTGATACTCACCTAATGGTGATGTTCCAGCTCCTTAGCACCCTCTTCTTATGATTGTTAGTTCAACACAAATTCCAAAAAAAAGTGAAGAAATCCAAGCAAATAAAGTTTCCACTCCTTTTTTAAAAATGATTAAAATTGATAGATCTCAAGGAACAAAAATTCAATTAAGAGAAACAAATTTAGATTTATAAGCTTCACTTGTTTGCAAGTATCTCTCAGAAGCTTCACCTTCTTGCTTTGAATCCTCCAAGAAATTGTTGAGATGAAGTATCTTCTCCTTTTTCAACATTTTCCTTATTTGTTTGTCCTCTCTATTAATTCTGGTTTTTGGTTTTCAAACCTTTTTATGCCCTACCATCTACCAAACATAGAGAATTAATTATTTTCTGATAGAAATTATTTTTTTAGAAAACCACTAGTACACACTACAGAAAGAATTGTAAGTGCTATTATGGATAGTGTACATGCTACAAAATGAATTATAAGCGCTATTTAACTATTTATATGTTCTATTAAATCATGTAAAGGCTAACAAATAAATTGTGGAAAGCAACATTTAAAACATGAAAAATATTGTACGCACTAATACATACCGTCTACACGCTACAGACTTAGGGTATACACGGTGAAATAAAGTTAGACAAGAGATAGAAGAATTTTCTAAGTGCTAACATGCTATGTAAAGGTGTCAAAATTCATTGTGCACACATCAGTTGATGATGTAAATACGTCAGACTTTGCTTGATATGTGTTATTTCAAGCCTTCTATGCACTATTTCACTTGTCACACTGAGATTTAAAACACAAATTCATGCAAATTTAGCAAATAAACATGAAATTTAGTTAGTAGAGGAAAGATGCCCCATGGTGGGCATCATTTTGTGTATAATAAATACCTTCATAGGATTAGTTTTTATATATATCACTTCAACTATGCAAAATACAATAATTTAAAAGCTATTAAATGAAAATAAGGACAATAAACATCCTATGACTCTCTAATTAAAGATGCTTATGAAGGCTCTCAACAAGCTTCTATTAGAGACAACTCTAAAATGATAAATTAATTCTAAAAGATGAACTATTATTCCTATCTTTCTAAAAACATGCTAAAATACAAATTGCAAATCAAATTCACTATAGTAAGGATGTAATTCTAAAATGCTCTTGGAATCCTTTTCTCCTCATTTTTTTCTTCTATTTATATATTTTACCAAGCTTAGGGGGTGGACTAAGTTTACTCATGATCAAACTAGGGTTAAGTTCATGGTTTCAAATGTTGAGACAATTTAAAAAATTTTTCCTCAAAGCTTGGGACAATGAGACAAAATGAGTGGTCAAGATGCATTCTCAAGTGAGTGATTGAGATTCGATTTGACTTTGAGCCATGTGTACCCCTTGAATGGGTTGGATTTGATTTAATTAAACTATACAATCAATTAGATTAATTGCATAATTAAATAATTTATTTGATTTAATTAATCCTTATTGGCTTTGATTTCAATTAATCTTTGATTTTTATTTGATTTCTCATTTGGGTTGATGTGACCATTTTTAGGTGTCTACAGGTTGTATGCGAGAAATGGGTTTTCTATATTTTGTATAGTGATATAGCCTGTGAGACATGTAGATTGATTTCCTAGTCAGTAATGTCCATGCAATAGAAATCTCTTTATGTTGTGTTATTTTTTGATGTAGCCCAAACCCTTCAAAATAATAACTCAGAAAAATACACAACACAGAAGTTTCAGAATGCCAAATTCTTCATTAAACTTCTCCAACTCTACTCTACCTCCACAATGCAAGAAAAAAAACTACTTATTACAATTTCAAAAATTACCATATTTGGTAGATTTTTGGGAAAAACAACTTTTTCCATTTTTGGTAATTTTCAAAACCCATCCTGTGAATCTTGATTTTTCCCAAGAAAAGCCCCCAACTAAGGAAAGATGAATTGCCAACTAATCTACGAGATCAAGAATATGATTTCGGATTTATTACAAAAACAACTTTCTAAAAAATTGGAAAAAAACACAAAAATCTAATTTCAGAGGCCAAGATGATATTTCAGGCTCCCGAAAAAATGTTGAAACGGCCACCAATTGAGTTGAGCTCCATCAACAATCCAAATAGCTCCTCCTCACACAACTACCTGTAAAATTTCAACCAAAACCCACATCTGAGTCAAAAGTTATGACCCTCAGAAGTAAATCTCGACCAAAACCCACATCTCAATCAACGGCCTTGATCCTCGGATGCTCCTACATCATTTTTTTTTCTAGGTTCTACCCTCATCAAGAATCAAAATGAATTTAAGTAGCTTTAATAGGATTATGTCCTATATTTTTATGCTAATCAATATCATTAAGCCCTATTAAAACGGGACACCACTTAAAGACTTAGATAGGCTTAGAAATAATATTGACACATATCAATATTATGACTACATGATATCTATTGACCACTTGAGTACAATAAACTTGACAAAGGAGCTCTCGTGGGAAATCAGGAAGCTACTATGGTTGTGTTGGATGATTGTAGGTTTGTTTAAGAATTGTGGCTAAGGAAAGGAAAGACCTAAGTTGTAAGGTCTATGAGGTTTTAAATACTTGTGACCCCAGCAATATTGGACATAGTGTTACATTGAGATGATGTCAACATGTATGTAATCATTGACCATTTGGAAATTATATTATAGTGGCAATGAGTGGATGCAAGAAGTTGAGTCCCACTTTTGGTCAAAAAGTGGAAGTGTTTTTCCTTTTTTTTCAAATTTCCTATCAATTGATGTTTGAATTTGAGGCACTTAGAGATTGAATCTTGGAAAACTTTAGTAATATAAAATTTAATTCTCAGAGTCTACTTTTTAAATATGTAATTTATTTAAATACCCACATGGTATAAATTTCTCTTTAGTAGGAATGTTTAAAACCCATGTTTTCAAAATACTTGTTTGAGGACCATACCATAACCGTGTACGACCATCATATTTTGACCTAAATAATAATTTTTTGCAAATCCTTATGAGGAAATATACCTAAGATACCAAAGATTGATGAGCATATTTTTCCTTATTTTTTTTATTAAATATATATTTTTAATTAATTTGTAATTGACTATAAAACACATTTTTAAAACCTCTGGTGTATGACCACCATAATTTGATGAAAATTTCATATTTTTTCAAAAAAAAATTATCTTCAAGATAATTGTATGTAGATTGATATCATATAATCTATTTTCCAAAAGATCTAAAAATAAAAAAGTTATCAAAGTTTTAGTGAACCTCACTATTTTACATTTAGGTACCACTTTTAACTAATAAATAATGCAAAAATAGTAAAAATAATCATATCACTATGAAATTTACATATTTGAAATCAAGACAATAAGAACTCTAATGGGTTTTTGTTTCATAAAAAAATACGATCAGGAAGGCCTCGAAAAATTATGACAAGGCATCAATCTGACATTCCAGTGCCTTAACCACATTTTTGGAGGTCAAGGCATAGGCTTGGTTCCACCAAGCCTAAACCAAACCTATTTTGAAATGCAATCTGAGGCAGATGTGTGTTTCCCGCTCATTTCTTAAGAAACAGGTGCCCATTATTTAAATTCAAAAAATGGGCACCCATTTTTTTTGAAAAAAATTTCGAAGTGTTAAAATGCATTTTTAGTAAAACTAAATAAAAATAAAATAAATAAATAAATAAATATTTAGAAACGGGCACCCGTTTTGAAAAAATTGGGTACTCATTTTGAAAAAAATGGGCACCCATTTTTTAAATTTTGGATTGCACTCCCGAACCTAAATCGGGTGCCCGATTTTTGAAAACGGGTGCCCATTTCGAGCAACATCTTCCAATTCTACAAGACTTCCACCGAATTGGTACCCAACTTCTTGCACTTACCCCAATAGGTTTCATAAGTTTGTTTAATGTCATTTTATCCTCATCTTAATGCAACAACAAGATCTACCATATATTTCAAGAATGATATTTTGGAATTGGGGTAAATGATTTTATCTGACTACTACATATTGGTTGACCCCTTGAGTATAAGAAAGTCAATGTTGAAGGTCTATAAAATGAAATTCAACAAAATAGCTAAATCGTATGGCTTTCATGTGAACCAAGGTAAATTTGGGTTAAGAAATCAACCTAGCCTCTATGTTGATATGATGAAACCATGAGGACTTGTGTGTTGGAATCCCTTGAGAAACCTTATGATGAGAAATATATGTAACTTTGACCTGTTTGGAAGCAAGAAAGTATGTGGCACTTGGGTGAGGGGTACCCTTGTGACGTCAAGTATACAAGGGGAGGGTCTAGGGGGGTGCAATTGTGCGCATTGGGTTTGTTCTAAAATTATGTGACCTTCTCTCTTTTGTAGGCTTAAAAGGAGGCCATCTTGTGGTTGTTATATGTTTGTAATCTTAACCCCTAACATATAGGAATCTATGCATACACTCCTAAATCAGTTGATTGTGTTATACTTATCCATTTTTTAAGAACTCTAATTCTTGTTATGTATGATTCCTATATGTGTGAACCACTAAGATATTTATATAGTGACAGACAATCATTAGACCATGCCAGTGATCGATGTTTGGGCCACTATAAGGGATTAGTTAGCATTCACCTGGTTCATAGAGGTGAAGTTACTAAGGATACCCTAGATAGGATATGATAAAATTTTGTAGGTTGTTATTGAACCATGCCAATGGTGGATTCCTATAGCTACTATTGTATCCTTTGGATTAGCCATTATTTACCTGGTTCACAAAGGTGAATAATTTCTAGGGGCTATCTATGATTTGATACACTAATCAGTTGATTGTGTTATACTTATCCATTTTTTAAGCACTCTAATTCTTGTTATGTATGATGCCTAGAAGTGTGAACCACTAAAATATTTATATAGTGACAGACAATCATTAGACCATGCCAGTGATTGATGTTCGGGCTATTATAAGGCACTAGTACATTTTGCACCATTTTTTGATGAACTATTGGTCAAAGTTTCTACCCAACTTCGTCGAATAGTCCACCAACTAGTTCGTCGCTATTATCAGCATCAAAATATTGACTCATTGCTACAATCATAGAATGATTGATGTCGATATTGGTTGAAAATGAGGGCAATCTTGGTCGAAAATAACATTAGCAAGTGTTGGTATATTGGTCGATCATTCGACCAATATAGATTAATATTGGTCAAAAACTTTGGTCACTCTGAACAGGATGCCAAACTCGCGATGGTCATATTTTGACCACATTTTATCTCACATTATACCAATATTGGTCAAAATATTTAGCAGCCCCGACCAAGATTCCAAACTCACGATGCCACATTTTGACATAGAATGGTCAATTTTTAGACCACACTAGGCCAAACTTTCAACAACGATGAGTCGAAATGTCGACCAAGGTGAGTTGAAATTTTGACGAAATACAGAGTGTTTAAAAAATATTGAATATAAATATCCAGACTAATCACCAATGGCATCTTGATCGGTGATTAGTCTAGATATTTATCTTCAGGTGTCCACACTCATTCTGTTGCTTATTGCCAGCAGGTCCCTGCTCATTCTATTTTCTAGACTAATTTGGGCTCTAGCAATCCATCTGCTCTACTCTGCGTGAAACTATGGGTTTTTTCATTTTGTTTGAACTATTTGAGAGATAGGCTCTGACTGGTGATCCGTGAATTGGTAGAGCTTCCTCTTAGATGCCCACAACTCTTCAAATCTATTGGTGTGAAGCCCCCAAAGGGTATTCTTCTCTATGGGCCTCCTGGTTCTGGGAAAACTTTAATTGCTAAGGCAGTGGCAAATGATACTGGTGCCTTCTTTTTCTATATCAATGGACCTGAGATCATGTCAAAGTTGGCTGGAGAAAGTGAAAGCAATCTCTGGAAGGCTTTTGAGGAGGCTGAGAAGAATTCCTCGTCCATTATATTTATTGATGAGATATTATAGAGATTTGTCAATGGGATTGCAAGTATGCTATTAGAGAAAATATTGAGAAGGTGAGTTTCAATTGTGGTGGCTTTTGCAAACTAGATTTGGTTATGAATTTTTTAATGGTTTTTTTTGAATTGATTTGTTAGAATTTTACATTTTTTGATTCAATTTTCCTCAACTTGTATCTTATTATTTCAATTTGTCATGTTCTCTTTCCTCTGCACTTTTACAGGATATTGAACATGAAATAAAAAGAAGTGAGAACCCCGAGGCAATGGATGAGGATGATAGTGATGAGGTAGCTGAAATAAAGGCTACTTATTTTGAGGAGTCAATGAAATATGGCCGAAGAAGTGTCAGTGATGTTGATATTCAGAAGTATCAAGCCTTTGCACAAACACTACAACAATCTCGAGGCTTTGGTTATGAATTTTGATTTCCTAGTGCTTTTGCTAGTGCTTTGGATGTATTTGCTACAACAGATAACAAAGCTAATGATGACTTATACAGTTAGGAAACTTAGTACATAATTGTCATCTTAATGAAGTGACAAATGTGTTTGTTCTACCAGGGACCTTTCGCTGACAAATAGCCAATGCTATTCAATTTGGCTCTGGCTTTTTCTTGTATGAGTTTTATCTATTCATATGTTTGAAACTTTATTTAGTTTATCAGCCCTTTAGCCGAGGACTTACTAACGTGTAAATCTTTAGAGAAATATTAACCGTGGAAAGGAAATTTAGCTATGGAAACTTTTTCTCAAGTGGTAGATAATGCTATGAAAACCTTTCTTTAAAAAAAAATCCCGCTAGAAAATATTCTATACTAAATCAATTCTACAACAAAGAAAGTCTAGTTCAACTAATAGGTATGGTGTTCATCCATTTTATGGAGATCTACCAAGACTATTTCCCCTACCAAGATGATGTGCATCCATTTTATGGAAATCTACTAAATGTTTTATATGATAAAGATCACTACAAGTTGGCCCTTGGCTAGATCAATATTGCTCGCAATCTCATTGCCAAAGTGGCCAAAGACTATGTTAGGATGATCAAATATGGGGATTCTCTTTACCGCTGCAAATCTTTGAAGGTTGCTGCACTTGGATGGATATGTACCATTGTTAAGAGAATTGGACCGAGTTTGGCTTACCTTAAACAGGTGAGGCAACATATGGTTATGTTCTTTTTTCTATCTATCTGGTTTTCACTACCTATCGTTCCTTGGGATATCTTGCAAGGGTTCAATAAATTGATGGTCTATATTTTGGTGGGTGTCTTGTATGGGCCTATGAACTTTTTTATCTTGTCTTTTTTTTCAATCCTACAACTAGATTTTAATACATGCATTTCTTGTAAGGAACTCTGATACCGCCATTTCAGTAGTTCTTCATATGATAGTTTTCTATGCAGTCCCCATTCTAGGATTTATTTGTATATTTTTTATCTCAATATTAAAAGAATTAATTTAGTTAAATAAAGCTTTATGTCCCAAACACAATGACAACTAGGATGTGAATTTAATCTTTCTAACAACTAAAGAGTCAAAAAAGATAACAGATGATTCAATATAACCTGCAACTTTGTCCATGTAAGAGTTGAACTCTAAAATTTATGGTATGAAGACCTGCAACTTGCAGCTAAGAATATGATATTGAATAATTATGACTTATTTTAAAAATTCAGGAAAACTTAACCATTTCTATAGTGATTACTTAAAAAAAAAGTATACTTGATTGATGACTTAATATTTGTAACCTCTTAGAAACTTTTCCTTTCCACTTCAATATCTTTCCTTGATAATTCTTGATCTCCTCAGAACCACTAGAAAATTAATAATGACAAAAGAACTTGCTACTTTAGAAAATTGCATCAATACTTAACTTAAACATTACAATCATGAAGGGTGTAACAAAATCAACAAAATGAATATATGGATTTTAACTAGTGTGCACAAAATAGTTCTGTATTTAGAAAGTACAACCAACAAAATTTAGCAATATGAGGAGATACCAAAAGAACTGCCCACAACAAAAAGAAATTATCTATAATAACCTATTAAAAAAAAAGAGGCCACTAAGGACAATTACATAGGTCTCCAGAAACAACATTACCCAACTCTTTCTCTCAAGCCAAAGATTCAGTGTTCAATTGCCCAGACTAGCAGTCAATTCTATGTTGAGTATACCTGCTAGGCCCTCCTACAATTTGAATGAATTAAGAATAGAAGATAGGAACTGATTTAACACTTACCTACTCAAAAACACAAACCAATGAAATAATCCACATTAGGCCAAGAGAGGTTGATGCATTCAATATGAGAATACTTACACAAAATGAAGTCAAATCATGCCAGACAATGACAATGAGAAGTTGACTATTGACCCTTCTAGATTTTTATTTGATAGTTGCCTGACAATGACACATTCAAAATGCACTTATGAGAAAAGACCTAGAATGAATAAAATTGATTAAATAATGAAGGTATGTTAGTTTGAGCTTCACTTGGTTTCGAGAATAATTTAATATTCTCTACTTAACAAGGCCAACCATGTGAAGGTGGAAGCTCATCTATCCTTACCCCCCCTCACCCTAACATCAATCTAAACTCCCCATTAACATCTAATTGCACACTTCATTCATCCATTTATGAACTATAACATTCAATCAATAAAATTTGATGTTCAGGATAGGGGAAAAGCACCTGCAACAACAAAGGCAATAGTTGTAGATACAGATGAGGATATCATAGAAATCCCTAATATAATAAATATGGTGAAGAAAAAACTAAAAAGAGTCAATGCCAAAATTATTACTATTTTGCATGATGCTACTACCGGCCTCACCACGATGTCCATGACCAGGTAATTGAGCAAGCAAAAACTCATGTAACAAGAACAGATACATATTTTAGTTCACGGCATAAAAGAGTATAAAATATAAACCTTTATTGAACTTTTGTTATAACTAAAGATTCATTACTGCTTACTTCAAAATGGCGTGCCTGCACCATCAATTCATCTATCCTCTTCAGCATCTCCTCGATTGGATTTGCATCTTCCAAAATAGTAATAATTTTTGCATTGACTCATTTTAGTTTTTTCTTCACCGTATTTATTATATTAGGGATTTCTAGGATATCCTCATCTGTATCTACAACTATTGCCTCTGCTGTTGTAGGTACTTTCCCCCTACTTGATATTTATCTTCAGGTGTCCACATTCATTCTGCTGCTTGTTGCCAGCGGGTCACAGTCAGTGATTGGGAGAGCCCTATTTCGGCAGCACTCATATAGTACAAGCACTAGAATTGACTTTTTTGGCAGTACAAGCACTAGAATTGACTTTTTTGGCATAGGATGGGAAATTTTTGTATATCAACATGTGATAGAGTTTGGGGAAAAAACTCTATCACATGTTGATATACAAAAATTTCCCAGTCCGTACCAAAAAACTTAATTCTAGTACTTGTACTACATGACTGGTGCCAAAATAGGGCTCTCCCAATCACTGACTATGACCCCAAATCTATAAACTCTTATCTTAAACAATTACAAAATAAATTCAACATAGTTCTATTAACACAACCAAAGTTAATCATAGAATGTTTGATGCCAATTGTAACTAGTTAGAACCTGGCCCGAACCAGGGATAGCTACATTCTTTTCTCTACCCTCTGGTCTTGGCACCCAATAGGTCTTTTCTTTTCTTTGCCCTCTGGTGTGGTTGCTACCTTTCTAGCACTTTTCCCATCATCCAAACCATCCACTCCCTTTGTAACATTGGTCACTTTACATGCATTTCCAATTTCCTAATTCGATGTCTCCCCATGCACAGCTTGAGAAAAACTCTTTTGTTGCTTCAACTTCTTCTCCACTATATAATGATGGTGTGAGACATCTTTCCACTAGGATGCCCTATCTGAGTACACCTTCTGTACTAGAATGGAATCCCTTCATAATCCAAAGGCTATTCCCCTCGCCCTTTACTAGTTTTAAGTAATTTTTTATGATCACTAGCACATTTCGTGCATGGATGAGAAACAACATCCAAAATTTCTAGATTCTGAGAAGAGGTATGAGTGGAGGCCTAAGAAGGGATATTTGTGAAGGTTTTATAGACGTAGGCTACTGAATCATCATCTCTACACTGGTACTCAATCTAGAAACCCTCGTATGTATATAGCCACTCTAGCAAATCTCCACATCTAAAAAATCTCCACAAAAATCCCTTATGGCCTCCACTGCATATACATCTTCTTAGAATCTAAAAACTCCCCATCATTGATTCTCATCAATGTACCAATTTGGATAGTAAGTCTAATTTAATTTGTTTGTGGACTGAGACCTTAAATTGTTGAGCTTCTCTTTGTTTCAAGAATAGTTTAACATTCTCTACTTAACAGGGCCAACCACGTGAAGGTGGAAGCTCATCTGGCCCCTCCTAGGAGCCTCTTATGACCCTTTACAAAATTTAAAGACCTCTAAGATGTATTGTTAGGGATCCTAAACGGTCATAAAGGATCATAAGGGGTCCTGGGACACAACAGTTGAGAAACATAATTGTAGGCCTCATGGTCACATTTTTTTGGAGACAACGTAATTGAGTGGTATACCTAGATGATGTAGAGCAAATTTTGCTCCTCCAGTTCTAAGTTGACACTACGAGATCCAAAGACCATAGATAAGGAATAAATTTAGAGAGTAGAGGAGGGCCATAATGACAAAAATAATACAGGGCAAACCTCAACTAGTTAAATGAGGCAACTACAAACATTTTAATAGATTTTTATTATTAAATAATGAAATTTGAATATAATAGTGTTCTAAGCCCCCTCATTACATGATTTATTACTGTAAGCCCCCTCTGACTTACACATCTAGAAAATGAAACTACAACCTATTGGGATTGAGACAAACCTTATAAAACAACAACAACTAAGAAGGATTGGTTGCCAACATCTGTTGAATACATCAACAGATGTTGGCAACTGATCCTTTCAACAGATGTTGGCAACCGATCCTTCTTAGCTATTGTTGTTTTATAAGGTTTATCTCAATCCCAATAGGTTGTAGTTTCATTTTCTAGATGCATAAGTCAGAGGGGGCTTAGAACACTAGTATATGCAAATTTCAATATTTAATAATAAAAATATGTTAAAATGTTTGCAGTTGCCTCATTTAACTAGAGGTTTGTCCTCTATTATTTTGGTCATTATGGCACTCCTCCGCTCTCTAAATTTATTCCTTATCTATGGTCTTTGGATCCCACAGTGTCAACTTGGAATTGGAGGAGCAGAATTTTCTCTACATCATCTGGGTATACAACTCAATTATGTTGTCTCCAAAAAAATGTGACCATGATGCCCACAATTATGTTTCTCAGCTATTGTGAAATCTACATTTATGTTTCTCAGCTCTCTGTAGTACTCTTCTTCAATCTATATTCGACAATAAGCATCTTCTTCTTCTTACTAATTACAGCCAGAGCTTCCTTTTCATCAAGATTCAACTCCACTTCCCTCATCTCATCATCCTCATCACCCTTAGCTGTCATCCTAAGCCCTTCTTCCCTCTCCAGTTCTTCAAGCCTCTGCAAGATATCTAGATCAATAAATTCTGCAACATTGTGTCCATCCATGATCTCAAGAATATCATCTTCTTTCCACTCTTCATTTTCCAAAATATACCACTTCTTCAAGCTTGTAGAGTAAACTCCAGCCCCACCATTTTCTTTCTCAATATCCTTCTCTATCTTCATGGCCTCCTTGGTAGCACACACCCTGGCATCCAAAATAGCTTGAGGAATACAAGGGGGCCTCTCTTTCCCATCTCATAGCTTGGGCATTGCAACATGAATCCTATTCAGATAGCTATTGATCTTCTTCAAATTCATCTTAATTTCCACTCTCTTCTCCAACAACCTCTCTGGTATTCATCCTTGGAATCTTTAGTTCCTTCTAGATATGATCTGAGTTAGCCCACCTAAGGCTTCTCCAATTTGTCATAGATATGTACTTGTGTGTCCTTGAATAGGTTGAAACTAAGCCCAGATCTGCCCTGCCATCAACGCCTTCTAATATGCAATGATATTGATCAATCTTGATCAATATGTGGATCTCTACTCTGAATATGTAGCTCATTGAACTCATCAATGTTTGATTGAATATCTGCTCCACCTAATCCAGAATCTGCACTAGAATGTTCTGTTGTTAGGGCAGAGAGGTTGTTGTTGCCTTGGACTGAGATCTGCTCCCTAATGGTGAATTTGCAGCCTTCTAAGAAATTTGTTGCTTCCCAAAATAATGTCTGTTATAGATCATTGCTTCCATATTTGCTGTCTAGAATAATCTCTGCTATGATTCTTGAATGGAGAGAGAGCACTTTATATAATTTTGTCATTCTGGACTTGGGCCTTTGATCTTCGAGAACTTTATATAAATACTCACTATTTGGATAATGTCTAATCTAATGCAAAATAGTGTATACAAGGTATCCAAGCACACTAGCATGAGGTACATGAGTTATATTCATCTCACTAGATATAGATGGGAATTAATGCTCAATTGAATGATATGTTCCCATAAAAATGTGAACTCCTATTAATCTACAAACTCTCATGTTAAACAACTACAAAATAAAGTCAATATAGTTCCTTTAACACAACCAAAGTTAAAATTAAATTATCTCTATCCCTAAGATAAACTAAGTAGCCTTCATATATGTTATGTCAAATCTTCCTTCATGCTAGTAGTTGGTGCAGGAGCACCAAGGTCAAAGGTAGGAGTCATGAAGAGAACCAAGGTCACTGATGGATCCTTAGGTGTAGTTGAAATTACCAAATGGCCTTCAAAGGTCAAGGAACAAATGGAATAACCAAGAAAACACTATACATTAAATCATGTGATTGATAGCAGATTGGGGCTCACCTGAGCCATAAACATGAAGAATTATTCTAAAAAAAGATGCAAACCATATATATGCACACTTGAGGCAAATAGAAGTTATGCCATATCCATATTAAAATATTAGTTAAAATATGAAAATACTAAACTGACTAATTCCTGAGTTCATCTCTGTATATGGTCGCAACAAAGATATGTGATTACAATATAGAGAAGGCATCGTAAAAATATAATTTCAGAATTTTCCCTAGCCTGACATGTTTTGCACTCAAATCCTTCATCGTGGATAAGTGGAGATGGGCAGATAGATGCAGATGAATTTTCATCAACCCAACTAAAGTATCTACAACCATTATTTCCCTGTGACACCCAATCTAGACATTAGTTCTTATAATATAATGAATAGTATTTACATTAGAAATATTAAATATATACACATTAGAAACCTTTTTTCTATTTGGGCAGCACCAAAATTGTCGTCCAGGGTTGCTCTGTGTCCGTGAAGTCTTCAACACACACTGCCCACCACCACATTGACAGTTTGGTACATTGACAAGATCCATCGAGCCTATATCAATAATGCTCTGCACCATCATTACTACATTTATTACATAAATATTATAACATATAATCATATGATTATAATAATCATACATTCACCACTATTGTTCTATTGTAGATTCAAGTACTTAAAAAATGTTTGCAATCAATGGTTTGAACAAAGATGTCATTCTAGGGCAGCAAGGACAATTTAACTATACCTGAGCTAGAATTAGTCAACTTCAATACTTTCAAAATTGAAATTGAACCTTGTGTCTTCTAGCACCAATATTTATAAATTTCATGTAACATGGGATGATTAGAAGCCTCCCTTCACTATATTTTGAAATTTTGTACTTGTTTTATAAGGGCTCATTAAGACAGTCACAAAGGAGTCTCTTACCATGAAAACAACCAATAATTAATGAATCTCAGATTCTACAAGCTCACTCCAACAAAAATTTATACATCTTGACTCCTATTCCTGTGATGGTTTGGATTTCATAAGCATATTGCCATTGGGAGAGCGAGATTCTTACTGAATCAATAATAAGGTTCATTAGAAATAGAGATTATGGTTCATTGGAATAAAATAAGAATAGCATAGAACAATTTTAGAGAAGAAAAAGAGTTGAAAAATAATAATATGAGCATTTAAATGGAAGAACACAGCTCCAAAAAATATGTGCTAAGCAACAATAGACACACAAGAGAAGATAGCTACAACTCTATAAAATATATGTCAAGCAACAACTCCAAAAAAACCATACACTACAATAGCTCTAGAGAGAGTCTATATTGCAACAATTATAGAGAGAGCATCTACAATAGCAAGCAAAACTTTTTGTTGATATTTTGTAATCTATTTGTCAACATTTGTTGATATTGCATAATCTATTTGTAAACATTTTGTACACGATTTCATATATAAATAAATTTGTTCTCTATGTTAGAGAGTTATCTCATATAATCTCCATTGTCATTGTTTGTCTTATTTCCTAACAATTAAATCACTAAGATAGTTTGTGCATGCTAATATAATATAGAATACAAGAGGTTATAATGTCTTTGTTACTTTAAAAAAAAAACACAATGGTCACTATATTCTCCTGAAATACTGTTTAATACCCTTGCTTATTTTGCTTCTGATTTTTAATAATTTTTAATATAGTATGAACGCACCATACTTGTTTTTCTTCTGATTTTATATGCTTGTATGTTAAGCTGTAAAGATTGGACGAATCAGCCCAAGCTGCATCGAATGTTCATATGTGAATAGGAGTTCACATTTTTATGAGAATGTATATGGACAGTTCTAATTCTTTTCCATTACAACAATTGAGCATTCATCATTTGGTATATGAACAGGTGAAAAACATGTAGACATCCAGACATGTGTACTGTGAGATTTCCTACAACAAATGGACTTGTGATGATTTTCACAATATTACATGTGTTGAAGGAAAGATCACAGCACGAATCAGCCCAAGTTGCATTGAATGTTCAACATGAGATTTTGTAGATTAATAGGAGTTCACATTTTTATGGGAACGTATATGGACAATTCTAATGCTTTTCCATTAAAACAATTGAGCATTCATCATTTGGTTTATAAACAGGTGAAAAACATGCAGACATCCAAACATGTGTACTGTGAGCTTTCCTGCAACAAATGGACTTGTGATGATTTTCACAATAGTACATGTGTTGCACGAAAGATCAAAGTACTACTTAGTAAAATATGAATGTTCATCACCTATGCATATCAGAGTTGATTAGAGAAGGTATATGCACATGTGAAAAACATGTAGATTTGACCAAGCAATACTAGGAGCTAGACCCAACAGCAAATGGAATTATCTCAAGGTGAAATTGAAATTTTTGAATTGAATTGAATTGAATTTTGAGACAACTCTAAAAGAAGTTGAAAGAAGTCTACTCGAGTAAAATAGGACACTAGTACATTTGACCTCATTTTTCTACCAAAATTTTTGACCGTCAATTAAAAAGGTTTAGGTTGGTTGACTTTATTTTGTAGTTGTTTAACATGAGAGTTTGTAGATTAATAGGAGTTCACATTTTTATGGGAACATATCATTCAATCCAGCATTAATGCCCATCTATATCTAGTGAGATGAACATAACTCATGTACCTCATGCTAGTGTGCTTGGATTAGACTAGACATTATCCAACTGCCTATGAGGGTTATCACTATTATTAATTGGTGTAAAAGGAGGACCACCTATGTGTTATAACACTTTATATAAATACTCACTATTTGGATAATGTCTAGTCTAATGATAAATATAGTGTATACAAGGTATCCAAGCACACTAGCATGAGGTACATGAGTTATCTGTATCTCACTAGTTATAGATGGGCAACTATGGTACACTAGTATCTGTGAACTCCTATTAATCTACAAACTCTCATGTTAAACAACTACAAAATAAAGTCAACATAGTTCTGTTAACACAACCAAAGTTAAAATTAAATTATCTCTATCCCTAAGATAAACTAAGTAACCTTCATGTATGTTATCTCAAAGTACTATTAAACTGAGTGTACCCTAGATGTTTAATAAAGAAGAAAACCCAAATTACTTTCATAGCCTACATAAGGGAAAAAAAATTCCTTCACAAATGAGGGTGCCGACCACAAAACCAATATCCTTCACCATATAAAGTTTTATTATGCAAAATCACTGCACATAATTTCAAAGGTGACATGTATTGAATGCCTAAGCTATCACCATATTTGCTACTAAGATAGTTTAATCCTTGATTTTTCCATTCCTTACTTCTCATTTAAAAGAATGGCATAATGGTAGTGGTATATAGTATTATATAAGAGAAGTATGAAATAGCATTTGGGCAATTACAAGATTTCCTACAACTGTAATGAATGCTATCATTATTGACGACATATTCTAGTGACCCTTAAACTGAGATATCCAAGCAATCTGAGAATGTTCTTCCACTTCATTGTCTACCCTGCATTCAAGAACATTTGAAACACATAACATAATGACAATCCATCCTTCACAACTCCCTTCCATTCATGGAAAACATTAAGTACTATCTCATTACCCTGTCCTCATGGTATTTCATTGGTGCACTATGCAAGAACAGTCACTATTGGTTGTGTTTCAACACACCAACTTCCTTTACACCCTTAGACATTCATGAATGGATTCAACCTGATAATAAATTGTATAATCAGTGGAACACATTCTAGTTTAATTCATGTTATAATTTAGCTATATAAATAGAAATATCAATGGTAAGGTAAATTACTTTTAGTCTCATCCTCCAAATTTTGAGATAAAAAAAGAAAGGTTTAGTTTGTTTTCCAACATTTTACTTACATGCCATACCCCCTCATAATAAATTGTATGGTGTGCAGAAGTAGCAATCTCATTTATTAGTTTTAGATTTTGTAGTAGATTAGATCAAGGAGATTTCACTATAAATTTTAGGAGACTATTGCTAAAACATTATTCTAATATGAGATGTCCTACAAGGATAGAGTAAAATTCTTTGGCACTTACAATTGAGCAGGAGTTGCTGAAAATAAAATAAATGACCATTTAAACTCCTGGAGCTCCAGTTTAATTCATGTTATAATTTAGCTATATAAATAGAAATATCAATGGTAAGGTAAATTACTTTTAGTCTCATCCTCCAACTTTTGAGATCAAAAAAGAAAGGTTTAGTTTGTTATATTATATACTATGAACTTTGTTGTATTATATATGGCAGATTAGTGTGCACGGTAATATTCTCTTATAGTCCTTTATTATGATTATTTTCTTATGCCTTATGTCAGTAAGGTAAGTGTTCAAGGAGAGCGGGACTTAAATAGGACAATGGAATAAGCTGTAATCTGATCTGTATGTGACAAGATACCAATTCAGTAATTTTTGATGTGAACAACGATCTGCTTATTAAAGATATAATGGATTATATCCATCTAGAATCTAAAACTTAATACTGGTCAGATTATGTTATATAAAGAAATGTCCAATATATATCCCTCACTATTTATTGGATTCTTACAACACTGTCATCTCAGTCTAATCCTAATATGGCTAAGATGAATTAAGATTCCAATGCAATGATTCTTCCTACTTATCGAGAGTTACTAGTTACCAAATAATATTTTTGTGACAGTATGGACGTTCCTCTAATAAGGTCATTGGGTCATAATATTTGATGTTACTCCCCTTTCTTAAATCTGTCTTCAATTGTTGGTTGTGTTTATCTATCCATTGTTTTAATAGTTCCCATTTCTTTTTATGACTGATTGTATATCTTAGTCATTTAACTCTCATGTTATTTTCCTTCCTATTGGATTATATGCAATGTGTACATACTATACATGCACATGTAGAGACTTTATGATTATTGATCCATGTGATCTTTTAGGTACTGACAAAGTGCATTTTATTGGATTTGCAGCATCACTGACATTGAGCTTGGGAGTTTATGGTACATCTCAGTTGGTGCTTCCGCCAAACTATTCCCATCTAATAGAAGCTAGCCCCATTTTTGTTAAGGAGATTTAGGTAATTTAACTTCCAATTGTTTTCACATTTAATGTACCAAGTCCCACCATAAAAAATCCCATTCAATCCTAAACTTGAAATTGAAATCACCATAAGGACGAGTGCACTTAAAAATTTATATTTTCACTTTTATTGCCCAATCTGACTTCAACATTATTTAATGAGATGTAATATGAATTTTTTTAATGAATTTAGACATGTTTTCATATCTTGAGTTGGCTGATGTTTTTTTGAAATTTTTGGTGTTTGGAAAAAGTTAAGCTTGAAAGAATGGTAATAAAAACTTGTCATTTTTTAGTTAGGAGGTGGTAGGTTTAGAATAGTAATTAAACTTACTCATTTTCAGGTAACAGCTAATGAGCAACAGGGTGGTCTTGTGCTGTATGGTTTCTCAAACGAGCCAAAAATTAATGTGGAAAGGAATTGGAGCTTGAAGCACACTCTCATGTATATCAATCTTGATTATCATAAGGTTCATTTTAGTTCTTTTTTTTGCATGATCTTGGATCTTATCTTCATTTCTACTCTCCTTAGAACATATAAATTGAATACAAATGGTGCCTTAGAGACCACATATTCTATATAAAGGACAGTCAATGGTAAAAAATAGTGATATGTTGTCCATGAATCAATGATTAAAGTGATTATAACCCATCCTAATGTTATCTCAATTACGGCTTATGACAGTCCACCCCTCCCAAATTTTCTTGTCCTCAAGCTGTTAGAATAACTGAGAGGGGGGTGAATCAGTTAATCACTGTCCCAATACTAAATGTATAATCCAAAAATAGATACTTCAATTTCTGTTGCTCGATAACTTAAAATAATTTTACTGTCTGTGCATTTACCAATTACCAGTCTAAAACATATAGTAGTTACCGATCAAATCAAATATGAAACATGTAAATATGACATCAAAAAAAACATCACAATCAACACATAACACAAGAGATTTAACATGGAAACCCTGTGAAGGGAAAAACCACCTAGGACCAGCAACCCAAAATATTCACTCTTCTAAAGTGAGGTCGGTGAAGACCCAACCCTGTTAAAGGTTACAAACACACTATTAGGTGTGACCTTGTTAGAGGATTTAAGACCAACCATTATCGTCCAACTACCAGTCACTCTGGGGTTGATAGGATAACAATATTCATTCTATGAATGATACATAATAAGACTTTATTAGTCCACTCGATTAAGAGATTTGACTGTGTACAATGGTTAAATATGTAACAGTAGGTGATCTGTCTTAATACAACTTAAATTGAAAATATATAGATCAATGTTCAGCTCATACAAATCTTTCTGATCAATGTAGCATTTCTGATTCAACAATATATTAACTTATTATCCATCGGTAATCACTCTCTATCACTCGGTAATGCTCTGCAATAGGGTTCTCCTTAACCAGTATGATCAAAATGCATGAAAACTTGTTCACATGAAGATTCTATAGTTTCCTTTTCTTTCGGCATCACACTCACTTATGAAATCTCCAATCTCTTATATAGACATGTAAACCATTTTCTTCTACTCCATTAGATTTTGCCACTTAATCATCTTCATTGATTTTTCCTCTTAAACATACCTCGGCACTTGTGTCAATAACACATTTGATTCTCATCCATTAGATCTTTCCTAAATTTTGTTAGTCATCAATCTATGTAACAAACTTTATCTGTTACCTCAAAATCATACACTTTCCATCTCATCAATCTTATTGGCTAAACTAATCATTTTGTTCATTTTGTTCTTCTCAGTTAACAAAGAAATGCGTTGGTGAACACAAGCTTGGTTTATACTATTCTTAGTATACACTACACTCTGTTAGTGTATACTAAAATGCTTCATTGACCGACAACACTACTTTGTGTCTTTCAGCTCTTTTCCTCATCATAGATGAATGAAACATAATCAAGTCAATATCATAAGGTCATAGATTCATCAACAAGTTACTAAATGTATTCCTTATCCTCATTTGTCATATCCATCTTCCTCATGTAGATGTTTATGTTCTTCATCTCTTTCACTCCTTTTCTACAGATGTTTCGGTATAGTAACTTACAAGATAAGTGTTGTCAAACTAGTTGACGTCAATGACAATATAATACTGATTCAATCATATGACATATCTAATGAATCAGCACGGTGATCTTAAATCACAGATTCTTCAATCAGGTTCTAAATCAATTGTAGTTCATCAATCTCTCCCTTTGGCATTGATGGCAACTCAAGAAATATGAAATATACCATACATGTACCAAAATGTATTCTACAAATCAGTGAACAAATGATGTACAAGCTCTCCCTAGCTTAATATGTTTAATCACTATGTTACTCAACAACATTACAAATGCAGCTTTGACATTCTGCAAATATGATCTTTTCAGCTCTTGGATTCCTTCTTCTATTCTCAGTAACTAATCTTCAGTGCTCTCCCTTTCTTCAATTTGTCTCTCCCTCAGATAGTTCTCATCGGTGCATATTGTTTCATATTGTTTATCTCTCCCTTTGACAACAATGTCAAAGAAACAAAATAAAAAAATATCTCTTCAGTAGACAAATAACTCTTTTTTGTCATGTGCATACTCTGTATCTCTGTCTACTGATATGCCAATCTATTCCAGTACTTTTCACAACCTTAGACATGATCTAAAGTGTGAACTATGCTACATCAACATGAATGATCTTCTGATAGGATTAGGCTGATGCAACATCTAGATCACCTTAGTGACCGATAGATAGGGGATGGACCCCTAGTCTAGTCCTCAAGTACTCAAATGTATCCTTCGATAGAGCCTTTGTAAATATATCTACAAGTTGTTATTTTGATGTAACAAACTCTCGCTTAACTTGCTTCTCCTGTAGTTGTTCTCTCAAGTAGTGATACTTAATTGATATATGCTTTGTTTTAGAGTGCATCACTAGATTCTTTGAAATGTTTATTGCACTGGTGTTATCACAGTATATAATCACTAGCTCAGTGATTGTCTCATTCATACCTTCCATAACTTGCTTAATATATGCAAGGTTTGAATAGTTTGTAGTAGTAGCAACATACTCAGCTTCGGCTATAGACTGAGAAATGCAAGCCTGCTTCTTACTTGTCCATGTAACAAGTCTTTCACCAAAGAAAAAATGATCCTCTGGTGGTACTTTTTCTGTCATCCACATTTCTAGTCCAATCAGTGTCAATATAGACTCTGAGTTCAAACTTGCCTTCCTTAGGATCCCATAATCCATAATCCTCTATTTTCTTTAGGTATCTTAAGATTCTTTTAGTAGCAATCATGTGTGATTCTCTAGTATTAGTATAAAATCTAGCAACTATTCCCACAACATGTGCTATATCTGGTCTACTGTGAACTACATACATTAACTTACCAATCATTGATTGGTACAGTGTCTAGTCCACCTCTATAGTTTCATCTTCCTTAGTCAGTTTACATCCAGTAGCCATCGATGTTCCCATAGGTTTAGCATCTTCCATGCCAAATGTTTTCAATACTTCCTTGATATATTTTGTTTGTGAGATGAATATCCCATCACTATGATGAATCACTTGTAGTCCTAGAAAGAACTTAATCTCTCTAAACATAGACATTTCAAATTCATTCCTCATTTCATCAGCAAAGGCTTTACATATTTGATCTTGACCTCCAAATATAATATCATCCACAAATATTTCAGCAATAAGAATTGTATCATTAGTATCTCCTTTCATATATAAATTGTTGTTCTCACTTGTTCTTACAAATCCTATAATTAACAAATAAGTATGCAGCCTCTCATACTAGGCTCTCGGTGCTTTCTTCAAACCATATAAAGCTTTATGTAATCTACATACCATATCTTTCTTTTCTAGATCAACAAACCCTTTAGGTTATTCTATGTAGATTTCTTCTTCAAGTATTCCATTTAGAAACGCTGACTTGACATCCATTTGATAAACCTTGAATTTCTTGTGTGCAACATATGCAAGTATCATTCTGACTCCTTCCAATATAGAAACAAGTGTAAATGTTTCACCATAATCAATTCCTTCCTCCTGTGCATATCCTTTGCATACTAATGTAGCTTTATTTCTTGTTACTTCTCCATTCTCATTCTGCTTGTTCTTGAATATCCACTTAGTACTGATAACATTCTTATCTTTAGGTCAGGGTACTAAGGTCTAGGTTTTGTTCTTCTCTATCTATTCTATTCTTCTTTCATTGCATTAACCCATTCATCATTCGCTAATGCAACTTTCACATTTTTCGGTTCATAATCACAAACTAGACATGTACCTTGTCTTTCTTTGCTCCTTGTTTGCATGCCAGCTTGTTTGTCTCCAATAATTTGTGTTTTAGGATGATGTCTTCTGACAAAACTCACTAGTATCCTATTTCTTCTTTCTTGTTCATCCTGTGTAGGTTCATTTTCTTGCTCGGTAGGGCCATCCCGCTTGTCAGTTTCTCTTTCCTGTTGTTCGGTATTGTTTTCCTGCTGACCGGTTATCACAAGCTGCGGCTTCAGTAGATACTCTAGTTGTTTAATGTAAGTGAATCTACCATAGTCTTCTAGTTCCTTTGTACTTTCCTCTATGTTCTTTTCATCAAACTCATCAACTCGGGCATTAGTGCTTTCAATCATTTTATTAGTAGTTGTATTTAGACACTTATATGCTTTTCTTTTACTAGAATATCCTAGAAATATCCCTTCATCACCTTTTGAGTCAAATTTACCATTTCTCTCATCTTTTAGAATAAAACATTTTCTTCCAAAAATCCTAAAATAACTTACAGTAGATTTGTGTCCAAACCACAACTCATAGGGTGTCTTGTTGGTGTCCTTCAGTTGAACTCAGTTAAGAACATAAATAGCTGTACTAACAACTTCCCTCTAGTATGTCTGAGAAAGATTCTTTTATAGCATCAATGTCCTAGCACAGTCAACTATTGACCTGTTCCTTCTTTCAGTAATGCTATTCTGCTAAGGTGTCCTCGATGCAGAGACCTATCTTTTAATACCATGCTCATTACATAAATTAGAAAATTCATCAGAGATAAATTCACCTCCTCTATCAGATCTTAGGCATTTCAATTCCTTACCAGTCTCTTTTTCTACCTTAGTTTTATACCACTTGAACATCTTAAATGCTTCAAATTTTTCTTTTAAGAACATAACAGTCATCAATCTAGTATAGTCCTCAACAAAAAGAATAAAGTATTTATCACCATAATAACTCTGAGTTCTCATAGGACCACATAGGTCGGTATGAGCCAACTCAAGTATCTTCTTTGTTGATTAATCCTTACTTTTGAAACTAGATTTAGTTATTTTCCCTTTCTGACATTCATGACACATAACATGATCCGGTTTTGACAAGTTAGGCAGCCCTCTAACTCTTTTCATTTTACTGATCTTAATCATGTTATCAAAATTCACATGGCATAACCTTTTATACCACAACCAAACATCTTCATTTTTCATCATCAAGCAAGAAGACTCATCAGTATCAAGATAAAATAGATTACCTCTTGATTGTGCTCCAGTTCCATCTAGTCTTCCTCCATCATCAAATATTTTCACTTTCTTGCTCTCAAAAGCAACTCGGTGACCTGAATTATTCAGTTGTGCCACACTTAACAAGTTATAGTTCAGTCCATCTACCAAATAAGCATTATCATATTTTATCATATCATTTATCATCAAGGATCCTTTACCTCTTACCATATAGGGTGTGTCATTACCCATCTTAACTGATCCTCCATTGTATTCTTCAAGTTGATCAAACTTCCCCTCATCACCAGTCATGTGATGTGTACAACCACTGTCTATGATCCATGTATTATTTTTGTTAACTTTAGAGATCAGTGTTGTTTCTTCATATTTTTCTTCTTCTTCCTCTGAGTCATCTTTCATAGCAACAAATAAAAATTCTACATCATCATCAAAATCATATTCAAATTCATTATCTTCGGCTATGAAACATACCTTTTTCCCTTTGTCATTACTGTCTTGGTTATCTCTATTGTGTCGGTAGCCTCTGTTGAATCTTCTCCCATAGCTTCCTTCAGATCAGTCTTTGGTTCTATCATCATCTTTATTATGTGGACATCTACCAGCGATGTGGCCAACCTCTTTATAGTTAAAGCATGCCAAAGGTAGCTTACCTCTATACCTTCCTTTACCTTTTGGTAATCTTCTGGCCATAAGAGATTCAAGTTCATCAAGCTCATCATCGATATTATTGTCACTATCACCATTTTTATTATTCCTGCTAGACTTACTAATCTTCAGAGAAGACATGAAAGTGGATTCCACAGATAGAACAACACTATTATCAAAGTTATTTAACTCAAAGGTTGTAAGTTTACCAATAAGATTGTCAAGTGTAAGTACATTACCAGATGTAGACCTTGTCTCGTGGATAGCAGATATTCTAATTGCGTAAACTGGCAATAAAGTTTTGTGTACTTTTCTTACAACTGTTTCTTCACTAATGATTCCATTAGATGCTCTAATAGCATGAACTACCTCTTTCAGTCTATTTGTGTATTGCACAATATTCTCACCTTCTTTCATCTTCATATCATTGAATCTGCCTCTTAAGCTTTCTACTCTAGCTCATTTGATATTCGCATCTCCACTATAAACTTGAGAAAGTTTATCCCACATGGCTTTTGCAGTAGTGCAGCTTTTGATATCTTCAAATTCGGCATCGGTATAGGTAGCAGCAATTTCCATCATAGTAACATTGTGTTCATGCATGTCTTTCAGTTCATCAAGTTTTAGGGGACAAGGTGTTGGTTCTATATAGCCATTCTCCATCAATTCTAGTGCAACATTCCCAATTCCAGATATATACAACTTCATCCAGCTTTTCCATACTGCAAAGTTCTCTTTGTTCAGTCTTGGCACTTCCCTCTTATACATTTTGAGATCTTTGTACTGAAGTCCTTAAAAATCTATTCAAAGCAACCAACGCTCTGATACCAATTGTTAGAATAACTAAGAGGGGGGTGAATCAGCTAATCACTGTCCCAATACTAAATGTATAATCCAAAAACAAATACTTCAATTTCTGTTGCTCGTTAACTTAAAATAATTTTACTGTCTGTGCATTTACCGATTACCAGTCTAAAACATATAGTAGTTACCGATCAAATCAAATATGCAACATGTAAATATGACATCAAAACAAACATCACAATCAACACATAACACAAGAGATTTAATGTGGAAACCCTGTGAAGGGAAAAACCACCTTGGACCGGCAACCCAAAATATTCACTCTTCTGAAGTGAGGTCAGTGAAGACCCAACCCTGTTAAAGGTTACAAACACATTGTTAGGTGTGACCTTGTTAGAGGATTTAAGACCAACCATTATCATCCAACTAGCAGTCATTCTAGGGTTGACAAGATAACAATGTTCATTCTATGAATGATACATAATAAGACTTTATTAGTCCACTCAGTTAAGAGATTTGACTGTGTACAATGGTTAAATATGTAACAGTAGGTGATTTGTCTTAATACAACTTCAATTGCAAATATACAGATCAATGTTTAGCTCATACAAATCTTTCTGATCAATGTAACATTTCTAATTCAACAATATATTAACTTACTATCCGTCGGTAATCACTCTTTGTCACTCGATAATGCTCTGCAATAGGGTTCTCCTTAACCAGCATGATCAAAATGCATGAAAACTTGTTCATGTGAAGATTTGACAGTTTCCTTTTCTTCCAGCATCACACTCACTTATGAAATCTCCAGTCCCTTATATAGACATGTAAATTGTTTTCTTCTGCTCCATCAAATTTTTTTGCTTAATCATCTTCATTGATTTTGCCTCTTAAACATACCTCAACACTTGTGTCAATAATACGTTTGATTCTCATCCATTAGATCTTTCCTGAATTTTGTTAGCCATCGATCTATGTAACAAACTTTATCTATTACCTTGAAATCATACACTTTCCAGCTCATCAATCTTATCAGCTAAACTAATCATTTAGTTCATTTTGTTCTTCTTGATTAACAAAGAAATGCATCGGTGAACACAAGTTTGGTTTATACTGTGCTCGATATACACTACACTTTGTCGGTATATACTGAAATGCTTCATCGACTGACAACACTGCTTTGTGTCTTTCAGGTCTTTTCCTCATTATAGATGAATGAAACATAATTGAGTCAATATCATAAGGTCATAGACTCATCAACAAGTTACTCAATGTATTCCTTATCCTCATCTGTCATATCCATCTTCCTCATGTAGATGTTTCTGTTCTTCATCTCTTTCACTCCTTTTCTACAGATGTTTTGGTATAGTAACTTACAAGATAAGTGTTGTCAAACTAGTTGACATCAATGACAATAAAATATTGATTCAATCATATTACATATCTAATCAATCAACTCGGTGATCTTAAATCACAGATTCTTCAATCAGGTTCTAAATTTTTTGTAGTTCATCAAAGCAACTATTAAATGATCATATCTAGACCTATTTATAGTACTTTTCCCATCGCTTGATATTACCATATATGTTTTGTCTGTTATTATGATTCAATAGTAAAGACTTGGTAAAGGATAAGAGAAGTTTTAGTCATCTTCCAAAATAGTTATAAATATTTCATACTAAGAATACTTGTGAAAACACTTCAAACATAAGGCATGCACGTCTATGAAGTAATCATGTTAACACAACTCAAACATGGAGCAACATATAAATTCTCTGAAGATGTGAAGTATATCCATGAATACACATGAATTCACCCAAGACATGGAGCATACCTGAATATATGTAGCACATAAAGTATGAATTCTTTCAAGTCATGAGACATACTCATATCACACAAATTTAATTAAGTCAGGAAGCACATATGTAAAGAAGGATCTCTACAATGCCACATATGTCAACAATGGGTTTAATGCATAAAACCATCACACGGTGCCGTGTGGTAAACAAAAAATAAGAATGATGGAAAATTTGTGGACTCTGGGTGAGTAAGACCAGTGAGTAGATAGAGGGTCCATGATGCCACAAGTCTAACTCCTTGGCTGTTTATGAGCAGAGAAAGGAACAGTAAGAAAGATACCACAATAGTATCAATTGGGCACAAGTATAGAAATAAACATAGCATAGGCACCATGGAAAACTCACAGGCTAACTGGTAATCAGCACTAGGAGTGTTGAAAGCAATGAGAAAACACTACTTGTTCACTGTATTGCATACGTGTTTGCTATGACAACATGATTACAAAGAACATGATCAATATTGAAGGATCTGTAGCAATCATAAACCTAACACTAGTACATTTATAGTGTAACATGATGCGGTGATTAAAAAATTTAGGGTTTTGCAAGTTCATCTCTGCAAATTCATCTCTGAATCAAATGCATATAAACAGTGATAAAAAATGTGCCAGCAAATACCCAATACATGATGCCCTGGCACATTTCTCATGGGCCCTAAGTAGGTAACCAACAAGTACCAATAGCATAGATGCATAAAAAAATGCCAGACAAATGCAGAGTAAGGAAATCCTTACAGGCGGTCCTCCTTTTACACCAAATCACAGTGGCAACCCTCGCAGGCAGGAGGTCCTCCTAAAACTCTCACCAAATAACAGTTTAAACAATCATAGGCTCCAGCTCTTTTGTGCACTCCAAGTTAAAACCAAATAATGAAATGAGATACAAAATCTTTTTTCTTTTTAAATTTATGCCCGTGTTGGTCAAAATTTAAACCTACATGGTATTGGTCAAAATTTTGACCAACATAGGCATGGATTTAAAAAAAAGGAAGTTTTCCTTATATAATCCGACCACCCTAAACCTTTTTAATTGATGGTCAAAAATTTTGGTAGAACAATGAGGTCAAATGTAGTAGTGAGGGATTAGTTAGCATTCACCTTGTTCATAGAGGTGAAGTTACTAAGGATACCCTGGATATGATATGATAAAATTTTGTAGGTTGTCATTGAACCATGCCATGGTGGATGCCTATAGCTACTATTGTATCTTTTGGATTACCCAGTATTTACCTAGTTCACAAAGGTGAATAATTTCTAGGGCTATCTATGATTTGATACGCTAATGGTTGCATGGGTAGTTGCCTTACCTTGTAGGTAGCAATAACCAGAGCTAACCATGATGTCAAGAGGGTTCATTGCTAGTCATGTATAGCATGGGCGGGTGAACCCAAAATAGTGGGTTACACTTTTTTGCCTGAATGGACACTGAACTCTACATTTTGAGAAAAACTTTCAGATTCAGATGCATATTGTCTTTGAACCATTCAAAATCAGAGGATGAAGTAAATTAGAGTCTTTTAGGATTTTCTATCTAGATTCTATATATATATATATATATTTGAATTTATTTGAATAGTTTTTTCTTTCCCCCACAAAAACTGGTATGGTGTTTTCATAGAGCATAATTTTTTTTGTAAAATAGATATGAATGTGATTCTTTTGAATTTAGTTTTGTAACATCCATACGGAGGGCATGCAATTGGTTTGACAACATTATCACTATTATTGCATATTTTATTAACGTTTGAAGTTGACTAAACCATAATTTTGACGTACCTTGACTACATAGCTTATAGCTTATTGTGTATTTATCGAATTTCAATTTTTTTTTAAAAATAGAAAGTAGACTCAAATACAAAGGGCACTGTTATTTTCCAAAAAAAAATTTCCTTTTTTTACTATTTTTCATTGAACGTCAAACTCAGAGGTTTATATTTGATAAAAACCTACATTCATTTAACGTAAAAAACCATATACATAATAAATTTAAAATAGTCAAATATATAATCATTAGAAAGCTAGTTCCATGTACTTGTTGTATGCAAAATGACATCTTCTTATTCTTCCATTTGATCAGCACGCTTGAGGCTTGAAGCCATGAAATTCTTAGAATTTCTTCAAAACTTGCAACCATAGCCTAAACCAGGCACTTTCGATAGATCAATAGAAAGTACTTTCGATCGAAACTTTTGACTTTTGATCAAAAGTACTTTCTTGTAAAAAGCAATTTTTAGTCATTACTAAACTACTTTCGATCGAAAGTCAGTTAGTTTCTATCGAAAGTTAACTTTGATTTTTGATAGAAACCTATGTTGGCCTTTTTGGTGGCATTTCCGGTTAATGAAGATTAGGTATAAATAAATGTATAATTTTTTCATTTCATAAATCAAAAAGCTATAAAATAATTCGCATTTAGGAGAAGGAAGACATTTTGGCATGAAATAATTTTCTAAGTTGTGATGGGAAATAAAAAGAGAAGGCTAAACAAAAGTACACGACATTATTCAAAAGAGACTGAATAAAGACTACATGAAGAATCACGAAAAAGATATCATCATCGGAAACAAGGTATGTCTAAGATGTTCCTCTCTAGATATTTTAAGTTGATGGTCAAGACTTGTCTTAATGTTCATGTAAATGTGATATTGTACCTATTAGACTTAACTAGACCTAACTGTAGACCTATTTGGACTAATAGGACCTATTAGGACTAATTAGGACCAATTAGGACCTAATTAGACTCAATTAGAACCAATTAGGACCTAATAGGACCTATTATGACTAATTAGGACCTAATAGAACCTATTAGGACTAATTAGGACCTAATAGAACCTATTAGGACTAATTAGGACCTATTACCTACTAATTAGGACTAATGTGACCTATTAGTCCACCCAATTAGAATCAATTAGAACCAAATAGCACCTAATTAGACTCAATTAGAACCAATTAGGACCTAATATGACCTATTAGAACCAATTAGGACCTAATTAGATGCAATCAGAACCAATTAGATCTAATTAGACTCAATTAGATCTTATTAGAACTAATTAGGACCTATTAGATCCAATTAGGACCTAATACAACCTATTAGATCCAATTAGGACCTAATTAGGACCAATTAGGACTAATTAGGACCTAATATGACCTATTAGACTCAATTGGGACCAATTAGGACCTAATATGACCTATTAGACTCAATTAGGACCAATAAGGACCAATTAGGACCTAATATGGACAAATTAGACTCAATTAGGACCAATTAGGACCTAATATGACCTATTAGACTCAATTAGGACCAATTAGGACCTAATATGACCTATTATCTACTCAATTAGGACCAATTAGACTCAATTAGGACCAATTAGGACCCAATATGACCTATTTGAACCTAGTTAGACCCAAGTAGGACCAATTAGGACTTGAAATTAGGACCAATGTGGATCAATTAGGATCAATTAGACTCAATTAGACTCAATTAGACCCAATTAGACTCAATTAGGACCAATTAGGACCAATTAGACTCAATTAGGACCAATTAGGACCTAATATGACCTATTAGAACCTAATTAAACCTAATTAGGACCAATTATGACCAATTAGACCCAATTACGACTAATTAGAACTAATTAAGACCTAATATGACCTATTAGAACCCAATTAGACTTAATTAGAATAAATTAGCACTTAATTAGACCCAATTAGGACTAATTAGGACCAATTATGACTCATTAGGACTAATTAGGACCAATTATGACCAATTAGGACTAATTAGGACCTAAATAGACTCAATTAGAACCAAATAGATCCAATTAGACTCAATTAGGACCTAATATGACCTATTAGACTCAATTAGGACCAATTAGGACCTAATATGACCTATTAGAACCCAGTTAGACCCAATTAGGACCAATTATGACCAATTAGACCCAATTAGGACTAATTAAAACCAATTAAGACCTAATATGACCTATTAGAACCCAATTAGACTAAATTAGAACAAATTAGCACTTAATTAGACCCAATTAGGACTAATTAGGACCAATTATGACTCATTAGGACCAATTAGGACCTAATTAGACTCAATTAGAACCCAATAGATCCAATTAAACTCAATTAGGACCTAATATGACCTATTAGACTCAATTAGGACCAATTAGACTCAAGTAGGACCAATTAGGACCTAATATGACCTATTAGACTCAATTAGGACCTAATATGACCTATTAGACTCAATTAGGACCAATTAGGACCTAATATAACCTATTAGACTCAATTAGGACCAATTAGGACCTAATATAGACCAATTAGACTCAATTAGGACCAATTGGGACCTAATCTGACCTATTAGACTCAATTAGGACCAATTACGACTTAATATGACCTATTAGACTCAATTAGGACCAATTATACTCAATTAGGACCAATTAGGATCTAATATGACCTATTAGAACCCAATTAGACCCAATTAGGACCTAATATGACCTATTAGACTCAATTAGGACCAATTAGGACCTAATATGGAATAAGTAGGACCTAATATAACCTATTAGACTCAATTAGGACCAATTAGAACCTAATATGACCTATTAGACTCAATTAGGACCAA
Organism: Chamaecyparis obtusa; assembly: GCA_027943335.1. Classification (NCBI taxonomy): domain Eukaryota; kingdom Viridiplantae; phylum Streptophyta; class Pinopsida; order Cupressales; family Cupressaceae; genus Chamaecyparis; species Chamaecyparis obtusa. Next base: position 22,329 of record BSBK01001569.1, on the reverse strand, counting down.
TTAGGACCTAATATGACCTATTTGAACCCAATTATACCCAATTAGGACCAATGTGGATCAATTAGGATCAATTAGACTCAATTAGACCCAATTAGACTCAATTAGGACCAATTAGGACCAATTAGACTCAATTAGAACCAATTAGGACCTAATATGACCTATTAGAACCCAGTTAGACCCAATTATGACCAATTATGACCAATTAGACCCAATTAGGACTAATTAGAACCAATTAAGACCTAATATGACCTTTTAGAACCCAATTAAACTTAATTAGAACAAATTAGCACTTAATTAGACCAAATTAGGACCAATTATGACTCATTATGACTAATTAGGACCAATTAGAACCAATTAAGACATAATTAAATTCAATTAGAACCAAATAGATCCAATTAGACTCAATTAGGACCTAATATGACCTATTAGACTCAATTAGGACCAATTAGGACCTAATATGACCTATTAGAACCTAGTTAGACCCAATTAGGACCAATTATGACCAATTAGGACCTAATATGACCTATTAGAACCCAATTAGACTCAATTAGACCCAATTAGACTCAAAAGTTTTTGTTTAATAATTTATACTTCATACATGTAGGAAATGCTCAAGAATCACAAGCTCAACAAGTTGCCCAACCTTCAGAAGTTGGAGACGGTTCATCACAAGCTCAACAAGCCCAACCTTCAGGCTTCAAAAGTTGGAGAAGGGTCATCAAAAGCTCAACAAGCCCAACCTTTAGAAGTTGGAGAAGGGTCATCACAAGATCAACAAGCCCAACCATCAGAAGTTGGAGAAGGGTCATCGCAAGCTCAACAAGCACAACTCTCAGAATATCAAACAAGTACACATCTCTCTCTCTCTCTCTCTCACTATCTCAATTTAGTCTCTTATTGGTGAATATACATTTTGGGTCTTTCCCCTTAAGAAGTTATTATTTTTGTTGTGTACATGCAGACTTTGATGATGAAAATGTTGGACAAGGGGCATCCCAAGTTGAATCAACCCAAGGTCAAACAAGTATGTTTTTCTCTCATTAGTGTATAAATTATTATAGGTTTGACATGTTCAAGAGCTTGTAAATACTTATTTCATGAAGGTCCCCTTAAGATGAGATATTAAGATATTTTTTATTTTATTTTATTTGTAGTGGAAGTGCAAGAAACATATGTGAATGATAGTCTACTCCAACAGTTGAAGAGAAAAATTAATCATAAAAGCATAGATCATTTAATTGAAATGGATGTGGAAAAATTGAGAGATTATGCTATACAACCCATAAATATTACGAAGAGGGCATTGAATAAAAAGTCTAAGAAAATAATGAAACAATTTGAGAATCTTGGTACACTTGAAAAAACTCAACTGTTATCAATTAGACTTCTTAAAGATGAGTTAAAAGAGCCATTAAAATTGTTGGGTGTAGATGCAAGTTTGAAAAAGTTAAAATCAAGTAACATACAAAAAAATATTGTTGACAGTGTTAAGGAAGGTTTGCATTCCATTGGAAAAACAACTAGATCTACATATAGGTCCATTTCAAGAAGAGTGATACTGACATCTATTTTAAACAAAAACATGTCCCAAAGAAGACAAATTTCTTCACTTTCATCTCAGATCGGGTATAGTAGGAAGACAATGACACACTATTTGAAAAGAAGAATCAATTTGGATGATACTAAATTGGAAGGTAATTGGGCACTAATGTGTAGAGCTCCTCGATCTGATAGAATTAATGAAACAAATAGGAACTTAGTTACATCATTTTGGACTAATCATACTTGTCCTTCACCAAATACAAGAGATGTTATCAAGAAGAGGATTGGGCCTAAGGAATATTTCCATCACACAAAACATTGGTTGGACACCACACAACATGAATTGTATCTCTCATTTTGTAACTCAAATCTTGACATTAAGATTGGACAAACAATGTTTGAAAGATTAAAGCCATTTTTTGTAAAGATAAATAAATCTTTTGAAACTTGTTGTTGTTGATATCATATTGAATTTGATCTCTACTACCAAGGGTTTAGAAAGATGATAGAAAAAAATGGTGGTTCTCAAAATGATTTTCCTAAACATCCAAGCCAATTCATAACATCAATCTTATGTAACAAATCAATTGATCATGAAATACTTGAAATAGATTGCATAAGAGGAACTTGTCAAACATGCAGGGATTTGGCTAAATTTCCTTTGAGACTTGAAGATACAGACATGACGAGGATGATAAAATGTAAGAGATACAAGTACATAAAGTCTTAAACAAAAGTCAAGAAAGAATCAACAAGGTTGGAATATGTAGAAGACGAGATACCTGTTGCAACATTTATGGAGAATTTTCGTAAATTGATTCAACCATACATACATCATATTTTTTTTGCTAAATGGCAGGCAGAACAATTCCAAATACAAAAAGAATCTTTTCCAATTGGAACAATTTTATCGGTTTTTGATTTTGCAAAGAACTACTCCTTTGTATCTCAAAAACAACTTCAAGCAAAATACTACTATATAGAGTAGGTGACTATCATGGTACATGTGTCTTATTGACATGCTGGTGTTGAAAGTACATATGAAGCATGAGTCATAAAGAAAGAATATCACTTTTACATTAGTGATGATAAAGAGCATGACATACATTTTGTCAAGAATTTATTTAAGACATTTTTTGGATATTTGGAAAACAAAGGCATCAAAATTGAAAAGCATTTTGTTTGGTCGGATGGATGTGCAACACAATTTAAATCAGCAAGACCATTTTATGCACTATGTAGATATCATTGATACCAAAAGATACCACATATTTGGAGTTTCTTTGAGAGTGGACATGGAAAGGGAGAGCATGATGGTGCAGGAGCTTGTATCAAATGTGATTTAAGAAAGTATCAACTGGACTATTAGGGATATCATATAAATAAAGCTCATGATGTAGTTGAGTGGTGCAAGATGCATTTTATGGTGCCAAATCGTGATAACACATCATCATGATCAAATTGAGTCATACCCTACCGAGTATTCTGGGAGATAACAAGTACTAATTTTAAATTTATTGATCATTGTTTGAGTTAGCTTATATATGTATTTAATTTTTACATGTGACCTCTCTATTATTTAGGTGTTGATAGAAGATCAATCCATGGATGCAAGAGAGTAGACAAAACAAGATCCCTACATTCAATTAGGAGTATGGATAGTAATGTGTGGTCATTGTACACTAGAGATTATTCGTGCTTTTGTTATGACTGCATTTCTGAAAACTATGACGAATGTATCAACCAAAAATGTGGATATGTTAGTGAATGGAATTTGGTTCCACTAGATGTTACAAACATAAATGATGTTCAAGATGAAAGCTTTGATGACATTCCATTGATTTCTACAGATTATGACCATATTTCGAGTTTGATCAAAATTGGTACGTGTGTGTTTATGTACATGTTTAAAAAGGATTCATAAACTCAATTCATAAATAAAGTTTGTTTAATTTATATTTACAAGTTCCTAAAATTAAAAGTTCACTTTAAATGTAGGACATAATTTTGCAGTAGTAGCAGAGCCTGGAAATGTGCAAGGTGTTAGTTACTATTTATTACATTGCTGCAAGGAGAGGATGAAGCTAACACATAATGAAATAAGCGATGGAATTATGTTTCCCAGAGGTTCAAGTATTGTATTTAAGTTTCACAACCTGTATTAAACTTGAGTGAGACCTTCCAACTTCCAATTTTCTTATACATTTGTTTATGTATGGTTAGTAAATCTCACACACACACACATATATATATTTAACATTGTTGAAATTGTCTGTGCGGGTTCAGTTGTCATGCAAGGAACATATTTGAAGCAAACCAAAATACTAAAACACGGGATTCATTTTATTGATTATCAACCTAACAATAAGCTTTATCAGTATAGTCATCTTGTAATTACCACTGTCCTATCTCTTGTTCCTATGACGAGACATGGCATTCGTAAGTGGAGACTTGATACTGATGACCATGAGAGAATATTAAATGTTATTTGAGAGAGAGATGAACCACTTGATGTGGACTAAATCACACATGAAATATGATTTGAACTAAATTTTTCACGGGCGAGACCAGAGGTTTTCTTAGCTCCATTCTTTCCTACTGGTGCCCATAGTGAATGGAGCTTGAATTAAAGTAAAAATTAAGAATATATAGATCTCAAATTTATGTCTTACAAGTGGATATGATATATTAATTATCTACCTGAATATGAAGTACTCTAACTTTGGAATATGAATGTGTGTATGTATTGAATTTGCATGTGTTACATTAGGACGTGCATGTTTTAAATATAAAATAGATACTTGAAGTACAATGACATTAAATTAAAAGTACATGCACAACTATTATTGAATGTACATTTAAATATAAGTAAGATTCATGAAACATCAATCACATGTAGATCAAGTACTGTAAATATGAAACATATGAATCAATCATGTGTCAAACATTCTATCAAAAGGGTCTAGAAATGAAATATAACATCAAACACATCAATCGGTCATGTAGAGTCTAGAAATAAAATATAGTTCATCAAACACATGTGAATATATATACATAATATGAAATATGTCTAGATCAAATATGAAAGTGCCTAGGACTCATCTTGACGACTCCTCACTAAATGGTCACACCTAGAGTGACTATCATGCTGTAAAGGATGTACAGATCCCTACAAAGAAAGAGATATATAAATTAATATATAAACATTGTACAAAGATCTTAAGTTTGATTTAAAATATTGTACAAGAAAACATGTTATAAAGTGTGTACACACAGTTAATAAATTTAAAACTCACCTGTCCACTACTGATGTCATCATCGAGTGAGTCCTGACAACGTACGCGATCAGTACCCAAAGAAGGAGTAACAGGAGGCATATCCTGGTAGACAAAAAATATATATCATATATATATATATATATATATATATATATATATATATATATATATATATATATATATATATATATATATATATATATATATATATATATATATATATATATATATATATATATATATATATATATATGTGCATGTATATATGGGTAAAAGCAAAAAGCCATGTCATGTTTTAGGACAACTTATCAGCACAGCTGAATTTGAGTATTTCTAACTAAAATTATTTTTTGTCAAGCATATGGTCTAGCTAGATTCATTCTAGCTAAGTTAGATAAGTTCTTCACCTTTTCCAATTGAAAATATCTATTAAATGCATGTTTTATAACAATTACTAAAGAAATAAAATTATTTCAGAAAAGTGACATTTCAATAACTCTTACTCTTTTTAATGATTTTTTTTACAAATATAAAAATACCCTTTTTTAGAGCACAGAGTCAAGATTATCATCATATAATTTTTATAGTATTTTAATTAGATCTAATATATTATAATTTCAAAATACTACAAGTAGGTATTTTAACATTCGAGAACAAGATGCTTCAAAAATAGAAAAAAATAGTAAAGCTTATCAAAAAAATTGAAAATTTATATTTAACACTAGAGGAGAGAGTTATCTTCAAGAGTGTGTAATTTATTTTCTGAATGGTGTAGATTTGATAGGGGAAATTTGACGTGAGATGAAAATTGTTGATTTTAGGTATGTTCTACTTTGAGTAGTTATAACAGAGAAAATATACATTGAAAACTAATTTTTCTTCTTTTCTACACTAGCTATACATTTTATCTATGACATATTTTGAAATTAAAGGAAAAAGAGATTATTTGCATATACTTTTTTGGTGTGGACAAGACCTTCGTTTTTCAGCATTTTTCAGCAAGTAAAAAATGGACTTAAAATTTTTTTAAACTATGTGAATTCTTGTTCAAAAAAAATTAAAAAAATTATAGCCATAAACTTCATCCACTTTTACACATTTCATTAGTTTACATCATCTCCAAATTTTAAACATAAATGCCATTTTTATGTCATTAAAGTTAAAAATTTTGTGTGTTGTTGACCTTTTCCTTTATAAAAGTGTGACACAGCTTTGTACTTTTACCCATATATATATATATATATATATATATATATATATATATATATATATATATATATATATATATATATATATATATATATATATATATATATATATATATAAGTTTAATTGTAACATTAAATACATGTATATAATCTGATTTATACCTGTGTAGGTGGCGGAAACTGATAGTACTCGGATTCCTTGGCCTCAATCCTATCAACCAATGTATCAAGATTTTGTTGTGTCTAGTCAATAGGTGGTTCCTCACGAGCATTGCCACTATGGCCATGGTCTAGGTGAGAAGGATGTGGCTGAGTGTATCTGACAGTACCCACATGAGATCTAACCACTGATATGGGGATATCATGCTCTGATCCTATAAATGCATATACATCCAATAGATCCTCAGCCAAGGTAGTCAATGTGACACATGTCATCTCACCTGTAAGTCCCTCTAGGCTAGAAAGTGAAGGGATGCCTATTACAGTGTACATGTCATCTGCGGTCCTGCTAGAGGATGCTCCACCTAATGATCTGGAGTGTCGTCGAGACATCAGGTACTGACCAACCTAATCACTAGATATGGATGTGGTAGCTACTGCAATGTCCCCCACACTATCAATTGTAACTCGAAGCTGGGTGCTACGAATAACATCATCTACAAGATGACCTAATGAAGGAGCTATATCAGGTGCCTTCTAACCAACAATGGCCCTGTGTACAAGTCTTTGTCGATTAGCTCAACAAAAAGAATCTCTATCAGCAAGCCTGTCACGCCCCTATCCTAGATGTGCTGGAAAATCAATGTAATTAACAGCCCTCCCTAAACGAACCTCAACAAAAATCTATTGTGCAAAGTACAATGGAATTTAGTCGTTATTCAGACAATGACCATGGGCAGCTAGAAATCATAGGTATATCAATGCTGATATAGCAGGATCCTCACATCTGGTAACCTAATACCCCTTCACATAATTTTTATCTGCATAAGATGGGAAAACTTCCCCTTTCAGGATCGCTTTAAGCACTAAAGCCTGTACCTCCTTAAGAGAAAGACCAGAGTCAACATCTTGTCTCTTCCTCTCAAGTATGGCCTCTATAATATTTGGGGCATAGGGAGTGGTACCATGAATGTCATCCCTAATGCTAATCAAGCTATTAAGGATGGACTGACACGTGCTCTTATAGACACTAGAGCTAGATGGATTATTTATGGATTCTTGCAACCATTCAATCTCTCTATTAGTGCATGCAAATAGTTCTATAGGGGGAATCGGTGCATCTGCCATGTGTGATGTGCAATAATATGTCTGATAGATCTAGAATATGTATGTACCTAAAAGATTTTATTTACTGTCAAATAAAGTCTACATATATGTATGTTTTCCTAATTTAATTAAAAATAAAATTAAATACTATGCACATTTCGCTACATTATTTGAAATTAAAATCAATTAAATAAATTGTAACATTTAAATGTAAATTACATTTTAATAGGTCTAGAATGGGGTCTTAAGGGGTCATATAACCTATCATAGGTCCTAATAGGTCCAATTAGATCATAATAGGTTTAATTAGGTATAATTAGGTCTAATTGGGTGTAATTAGGTCCTAATTGGTCTAATTGGGTCTACTTATGTCATAATTGATCTAATTGGGTCTAATTAGGTGCTAATAAGTCTTAAGGGGTCATATTACTCATAGTGGGTCTAATTCGGTATTAAAGGGGTCATATAACCTATTATAGGTCCTAATAGGTCTAATTAGGTCATAACAGCTAATTGGGTCTAATTAGGTACTAATAGGTAGATAATTAGGTACTAATAGGCCTTAAGGGGTCATGTTACTCATAGTGGGTCTAATGGGGTCTTATGGGGTCATATAGCCTATCATAGGTCCTAATAGGTCTAATTAGGACATAATTGGTTTAATTGGGTATAATTAGGTCCTAATACTTGTCTAATTTGGTTGAATTAGGTCCTAATAGGTCTAATTGGGTCTATTTAGGTGCTAATTAGGTCTAATTCTGTTGTAATAGGTCTTATAGGTCTAGTTAGGTCGTAATACATCTAATTGGGTCTAATTAGGTCCTAATAGGTTTTAAGGGGTCATATAACCTATCATATGTCTTAAAATAGACCTAGATAACTAGGAATTGTTATGTCCTAATAGGTCTAATTGCATCTAAGTAGGTCTAATTAGGTTCTAATAGGTCTACTTTGGTCTTAAGAGCTCATATTAAGCATATTGAGTCTAATTAGGTCTTAAAGGGTCATAGTACGAGTATATTAGGTGTTAATTAGTCTAATTCGATCTAATTACACCTAGAAGGGGTCCTATTACTCATATTACATAGATAATTAGGGCTTATTATATCTAATTTGGTCTAAGGGGTCCTATTAAGTTCATAAATATGTCCCTAATTAGGCACTATTACTATTCAATATTAGTTCCTATTACTTATATTAGGTCATATTACTCACATGTATTAGGTACATTAAATAGTATAAAATTAGGTATAATTAGGTCTTGTTATGGGTTAATTAGTCTAATTAGGCCTTAGGGGTTATATTATCCATATTAGACCTCATAACAGATCTAATTATGCCTAAGAGATCCTATTGCTCATATTAGGTGTACTAGCAGGTCCTATTACTCATGATATTAGGTGTTAATTAGTCTTAATTAAAGGTCTAATTAGGTCTTAAGTGGTATTCTTATGTCTTATTACTAAATTTAACAAATTAGGTTATAATAGGTCAGCTATTATATCTAATTAGGTCTGAAGGGGTCCTCTTACTCATATTAGGTATACTTGGGACTAGTTACATGTCTTATTAGGTCTAATTACATCTTTAAGGCCCATCCTATTAATGATATTAGGTCCTAATTTGGGTCTTATTACTCATATTAAGTCAGGTAATAGGTTAAAAATTAGGTCTTAATGGGTCGCAATACTCATTAGGTCTAATTAGGTATATAATTATGTCTTCTTAGTCTTATTAGGTCTAATTAGTCTTATCTAGGTCTTATTAGGTCTTATTAGTCTTAATTAGTCTTATCTAGGTCTTATGTACATACACATGTATACATAAAAATCTATATATATGTACATGTGTATACATGTATATATATGTACATGTATACATGCATATATATACATGCATACATGCACATGTATATATAGGGTAAAAGCACAATCGGGTGTCACCCTTTTGGCTAACCCGACTAACTCGGCCGAGTCCTACTCGGCCGAAGAAGGGGAGGTGCCACGGGGCACCGAGTGGCACCTACGTGGCCGCGGAGACTCGGTCGAGTAGGACTCGGCCGAGTCTACGAGGGACTACTAATAGCCCGCTCAATGGTTTTAGCCCCTCATTTGAACAGTGAGGGGCTAAGGAAAGCGGCTAAAGAGTGATAGTGCAACTCGGCCGAGTCAGAGGTAGATTTTTTTTTAATTTTTTTAATTTTTTTATTTGTGTTTTTTAGTTATTTTTTATGTATATATGTTGTTTAAATATTTTTTAATTATTTTTTTAATATTCATATGTAAAAAAAAGTCTTTTCTTAATATGTATTGTATTTACTTTTAAAAATGTACAAAATTAACAAATAAAACTTAAACATAGAAAACATATATAATTTAAGTAAAATGTAAACTGGAACGTTTAAAAACATGAAATAGTCCACCTACCCTTGAGACATTTAATAAGACCATTAAAACCTAATAGGATGGATGTAATTATAAGATCCAATATTTAACTTAATAATATCAAAATTAAAACATAATGGACTATCTACTCTTACTGACCTAATAGGAACACTTTTAAGACTTAACATCCACTAAATATGACCTATTAGGACCCTTAAGACCTAATAGGACCACTTAAGACCTAATAGAACTTAATAGGTCAAAATAGTTCACCCTCACTTGGCTCAATAAGACCTAATTAAAACCTTTAAGACCTAATGTGACCCTTAAGACCCAATAGGACCCAAATGACAAGGACAAGTGCAACCGCTACCTAGGTTAAATGACTAAACAGTTTAGTAAGCAACTTACCTTATGCATTCAATAATCATCATTGTTCGAGTTATATTGTTTTCATGCCATTAGATCAAGTTATATATTAAAACAACTTTTCTTTATAGCATGCACTTTTATTTTATTTCATTGTTGACTCCTGATAAATTAATCCTTAAGTTTTAAGTTGTCATGTTTTTTAATATTGAACAAAGTAGTTTAATAATGACTAGATGCTATATCAATAAATGGAAAGAAACAAAATAGACTAGCATAACCAAAACACATAATAGTCACAAAAATGTTGAAATAAAGTATCATTATCCATTGTAACACTCTTTGATTTAGCCCAAATATTTAGTATATATCTTTGAAATTGCATTACTTTCTTTTTGATATTTTAGAGTTGGACCATGATATTGGCATTCATCTTTATAAGACCTATAGTTGTGAGACAGGAAAGGCAATATGAAGAAAGATGTCATAGTAAATCCTAAGAATTATATAGTTATCTGATAACAATTATTAGATAACATTTGCATACTAATGTGTTTTAACTTATCACACTTTGTAATACAAAATTAATCATTTAATTATTATCAAGCCACAAGAAAACTATACCATCAATATCATATAACTTTCTATAAAGCCAAGGTAGCCAACTAAATTGATTTGAAATAGTATTGTTTGTTTGAACACTTTGCTATCATTGAACTCTTAACACTTTTCTTTTGTATTGATTTATTATTGTTAGTAGATTGAGTAATTAAACATTTTTGTCTAGTGCCAATATTATTTAATCAATTCAATTAGTTCTCTTTAATCTTAGTCATGGTCTAGATTGTCATATTTCCTTATTCTATTTGTCATGGCCCGTGGATGATCAAACTCCCCTATGCATTTTTTTTAGTCTAAATAAGTATAGTGCTGGATATTATCAAAACTATTATTTTCATCCTTTGCTAAGAAAATTCCTATTTATCAAAATGAATAAAGCCCTAACTCTTATTATATCTAGGATACCTTAATTATAAGGTCATCTTTATTTTTAGTTGCCTAAAGTTACCAAACTAAGGTTTTGATACTATCTAAAACTTAGGATAAAGTATTTTCCTATGAAAGTTCCATAACACATTGTGGTAATCATCACATAGTCAAACATTACAGAGTCCCTCTAAGAGAAGGTTAATACCCAATAGGACCCTTAAGACAAGCTCATAAGACCCTTAAGATGAGCTCATTTAAGACCAGGTTAAGAACCATAAGACGATCTCATAAGACCCTTAAGATGAGCTCATAAGACCCATAAGACCAGGTTACTTTCAACCTAATTAAGACTCTTAAGACTCTTAAGACCCATGAACCCCTTTCCAAATTATTATACATTTTCACCATTTCTTTTAGTATTTAATTTCAATATAATGTTTTTCCCTCTCTAGTTATGGAAATTTGTACAAATTAATTTTTGTCATGTGTGTAAAGTAAATATGTACATGTAAATATGCATTCAAATTAGTAAATATGCGTGCACATGAATTAGTTCTACTACCATGATTGAATACATGTGTAAATGCCTTCAAGTTTAAATTATGTTTTTAAATATTTAAAAATATTACACGTGCATATGTAAATGCATGAATTTAAATGTTTAATTTAATATAATTTAATTTATATTATGTAAAAATGCATTTGAAAATTAGTTCATGTGTGTTTGTTTGAAGTTTTTAAAATATTTTCATGTTTACTTGAAGTATTGTACAACACATGTACAAATTGAAAGTTAGATATTTTTAATTTATTTAAATTAATTTGTAGATATATATATATATATATATATATATATATATATATATATATATATATATATATATAATATATATATATATATATATATATATATATATATATATATATATATATATATATATATATATATATATATATATATATATATATATATATATATATATATATATATATTTATCAATTGATTTTCTAACATTTGGATGTATGTTTATGTGCACATGTGCCTACTTGCAACGAGCATTTTTTATCTATATCTAGATCTAGATATATATTACCTTTGTGTGCATATCACTCATGGCTTCTAGTGGTTCAGATCAGAGTGTCCATGATAGTCATGGATCACGAGCTCCCTCAGACCATAATAGTACCCAGGCCCCACATGCTAGAGATAGTCGTAGAGATGAGACTATCTTTAGGATGCAGGCTGCTCTGACTGCATTAGAGCGAACACTGCAGAATAGTACTACTCTCCCTAATAGGGAGAAATTGACAGCTATACGCACTGAGCTCATGAGTATGATTCAAAAGGCTGAATCATACAATCCATATGACGATGTATCGATTGATGTTTTTTATCATAGCCTATCTAGCACTGTCATAGGGACAGTAGGTTGGAGGACAGTTGATTCAGATGTCTCAGTCACTCAGGTGAAGAACATGTTTGGCACCCATTACATCAATAAGAGGGTGGTTCGAGCATATAGGGTCACTTTTTGTACAGATGACATAGTGGCCCCTTTTATATATCCTAGATGGTTAGCAGCACATCATATGTGGCCCCAAAAGGATGAGGTGCCACTATATTTCTACAAACAATTGTTTGCAGAGTTTCATTTGGGCTATGATGTTGACTACACAGATCTACCTCCACATGCTGGTCAGGGTCGGGGGAGATATCAGGATAAGTGTAGACGACCCGATATACCACAGCCCCCTAGTAAGAGGGCATTGGTGGGTCAAAACCTTTTGGTTCTTCCAAAAGGTTTGGAGGCCTACACTGGAGCTGGGCAGGTTGCAGCTGAGGACACACATTTAGATATGTATTCTAGCATTGCCACCATTGCGACTCAGGTTGAGCAGTTTTCATCTGATCGTGTGGGTAGGTACATGCTTCGATCATAGATGAGTGCAGGTGTATCACCATCTAGTCCATTTTATGACCCATACATCAGATTTGATCTTCCTACTCCAGATGAGATAGGACGACTACCTGAGGATCGCGTGCGTGAGATTAGTGGTATGTTAGTGAGTGATCTCCTGGCTACTTACCAGAGGATTTCTACATTGCATGGGATTGAGCCACGTGATTTACCTACTTTCATTGGAGGAGGACAGTGTCGTAGATCCTCCACAGGCAGCAGTCGAGGTCAGAGCTCAGATGCAGAGGCAGGTTCCTCTAGACAGAGTGTGGATGATCTTACACTGCCTCCACAGCATACACAGGCTCCCACACAGCATACACAGGCTCCACACAGCAGACACAGGCTACGACCTCACGAGTTCATAGTAGATTCTTAGATTTTCTTATGGACCGACGCCATTGATCTTGATGCAATGTCCTTGCACTCTTCTGAGTTATCCGACCTTGGACGTGCATTACAGCAGGTACAAGAATCTAGATTTAATTTTAATTTATATAGATATACATGTGTACATATAGTTCTATATTTAAATTTAAATGTATTTAAATGTGGTACAGGACATTGCGACAGGTGCTGCATATGGAGATTTAGAGGAGCCTGTTGATCCGATTCATCATGATACAGAGGTACACTTGAAATAAATTAAAAATTAAAATTTTATAAAATTTATTTACGTTTCAAGTTTATATATATATATATATATATATATATATATATATATATATATATATATATATATATATATATATATATATATATATATATATATATATATATATATATATATATATATATATATATATATATATATGTATGTATATGTAACATTATATTTACATTTACAAACTCAGGTCCAGCAGGACGAGGATCCACATAGGCCCACACATCTAGCACGTGATGGTGATCATCAACGTAGTTGATGTGTTCATTGATACATGTTTGGATTTTGTGATATATATGTATAGACACTTAAACATTGATGTACATGTTTGATTTTTGAGATATATATATATGTGTGTGTGTGTGTACATTTACATTGATATGTAGGTGCATGTTTTGTATATTGATCTATTTGTACATTGACACATGTTTGGATTTTGCACTATATAGACATTTAAACATTGATGTACATGTTTGATTTTTGAGATATATATATATATATATATATATATATATATATATATATATATATATATATATATATATATATATATTGATCTATTTGTACATTGATACATGTTTCCAGATTTTGTAATTGAAGCCAAAAATTAATTGATCTTTAAAATTAATATTTAATTTATGTTCAATCTTTCATCAATCTAATTAATCAATCTTACTAAAAAATCTTTTTATATCAATTGTAAGTTTAAATCAATCTTTAAAATCTAACTTTATAATTAATCTTTAATTTCAATGTTCAATCTTTTTAATCAATCTTAGAAATTCAATCTATAGGTAAACCCCTTAAGCCCTATTATGCACCCTTAAGCCTTATCTAGATCAATTAATTGAAAATTAATTAATCAATCTTACTAAAAAATCTTTAATGAGTTGAAAGTTAAATCAATCTTTAAAATCTTTAATGAATTGAGAGTTTTTAAATCAATCTTTAAAATCTAACTTTAAAATTAATCTTTAATTTCAATGTTCAATATTTAATCAACATTGCTTAAGTACCTCTCATGACCCCTTAAGACCGAAAATGATCTAACATGACCCCTTAACCCCTAGCATGACCCCTTCAGCCCTTAAGTACCTAACATGACCCCTTAAGACCTAAAATGACCTAACATGACCTTAAGACCTAATTTGACCTCACATGACCTAATAAGACCCCTTAAGACCTAACATGACCTAAAAGACCCCTTAAGCCCTTAAGCCCTAACCCCTTAAGCCATGACCCCTTAAGACCTTATAAGACCTAAAATGAGACCTAAAATGATCTAACATGACCCCTTAAGACCTAAAATAAGACCTAACATGACCTAACATGACCCCTTAAGACCTAAAATGATCCCTTAAGACCTAATTTGACCTCACATGACCCCTTAAAGACCAAACATGACCTAATATGACCTAATAAGACCTAGCATGACCTCACATGACCCCTTAAGCCCTTAAGGACCGAACATGACCCTTAAGCCATGACCCCTTAAGCCCTTAAGCCCCAACCCCTTAAGCCATGACCCCTTAAGCCCTTAACCCCTTAAGCCATGACCCCTCAAGACCTTATAAGACCTAAAAGACCTAATATGACCTAACATGTCCTAACATGACCTAAAAGACCCCTTAAGACGTAATATGACCTCACATGACCTAAAAGACCCCTTAAGACCTAACATGACCTCACATGACCTAATAAGACCCCTTAAGACCTAACATGACCTAAAAGACCCCTTAAGACCTAAAATGATCACTTAAGACCTAATTTTACCTCACATGAGCCCTTAAGGACCAAACATGACCTAATATGACCTAACATGACCTAATAAGACCTAATATGACCTAATATGAGCTAACATGACCTAATAAGTCCTACTATGAACTAATAGACCTAACATGACCCCTTAAGACCTAAAATGATCTCACATAACCTCACATGACCTCACTATGAACTAATAAGACCTACTATGAACTAATAAGACCTAACATGACCCCTTAAGACCTAAAATGATCTCACATAACCTCACATGACCTTAAATGAACTAATAAGACCTAATATGACCTCACATGACCTCACATGTCCTAACATGACCTCACATGACCCCTTAGGCCCTTAAGAACCGAACATGACCCCTTAAGCCCTTAAAAGCCCTAACCCCTTAAGTCGTGACCCCTTAAGCTCTTAAGCCCTAACCCCTTAAGCCATGACCCCTTAATCCATGAGCCCTTAAGCCCTTAACCCATTTGGCCCTTAAGCCATGACCCCTTAAGCCCTTAAGCCATGACCTATCTAATCAATCTAAACAAAAAATAGAAATATAGACCTATCTAATATTTATCTAATCAATCTAATCTGATAAATTGAAATTAAAATTCAAGTAGAAAGTAAATTGAAAGTTCTATCCAATCAATTAAAATTCAATTTACCTATCTAATCAATCTAATCAATAAATAGAAATTTATCTAGACTAGAAAGGTATGCAATTCAAGAAATCAATCTATTCTAATCAATTGAAAAAAGAATCAATCTAATTTCAATTCAAATATAGACCTACATTTAATCAATCTAAACAAAAAATAGAAATATAGACCTATCTAATATTTATCTAATCAATCTAATGAATAAATTGAAATTAAAATTCAAGTAGAAAGTAAATTGAAAGTTCTAGTTCTAAGAGAGAGAGAGAGAGAGGGTGGAAGGGGAAGGGGAAGGGGAAGGGGAAGGGGAGAGAGAGAGAGAGAGAGAGAGAGAGAGAGAGAGAGAGAGAGATAACTTTCATCAATTAAAATTCATTAAAATTCAATTCAGGTTTAATCTTGATCCATAATTTCAATCTAATCATAAATTTCAAATCAAATTTAAAGTCTACATAGAAGTTTCAAATAGGATTTAAATTAAGTATGTAAAAATTAAAATCCTTAAACCTAAAGCTCCTGATACATGTAGTCTGGATCCTCTCTATCCTTTATTATCTCCAAAAGTTTTTCATGCTCTTCAATAGGCAACTTCCACTTTTGGTTTTTACTTGACCCTTTTTTTGACACAGTTTCAAACTGCAATTTCGTCGCTATAACCAAGTGACTATAATGTAGAACTCTCTCTCCACGCATTTATTCAACAAATTTAATTCCATTTTTTTCAATCTTATCTTGTTGATAATAGGTGCCTTCAATAACAACTGAACCAGTCGGATATTTTTGTCCATCACCATCAACAACTTCTTCAAGCAACTTGTGTTTTTCCTTGGTGCATCTTAGTAGATAATAATCTACACCTTCTATATTCTCAGGATCCGCAACCACAGCAAAAATATCACCTACACAATTTATATTTATGTGTACAAGTAAATGTTAAATTTAAACCTCAAGTTCATGTATAATATATATATATATATATATATATATATATATATATATATATATATATATATATATATATATATATATATATATATATATATATATATATATATCATGTAAATATACCTAGAAATAAAAAATACGCACCTGTAACAACTAAATCAGAAACACGTTCACAGTCAGCTGAATATATAGGATCATGGATGTCTATGACATTGTCATCATCTTCATAAGGAGGCATTCTAATTAACACTTTATGATCCCATATTGAAACATATCCATTTGCAATATTAACACATTGACTCATTGTGTTGTTGTTAAGACAATCTTCACAAAAGCATGATTTATCTCTTAGTTGAATCAGTGGAGGCTTGTGTTGTCCCGTAGTCATCACTTGATGCAAACTTCTAATTCCAACAATTGATTGACAATTGTAGGGATTCGATCGATCGATATCTGGATTGGATGGATTGATATATAGATCTCAGTTTGAAATCATGAAAAATGTGAAATGCATTATATATATAATATATATATATATATATATATATATATATATATATATATATACAACAATTTAAAACACACATACATGACATACCTATATATGTAGTTTCATGAATTTGAGTTTGAAAAATAAAAATAAATTAAATAAATACCTATCACTTCCCAAAAGTAACGTTTGTTGTATTTTGTGTCTCGAGTAGCGAAATGATTTTGACACCATTCAACAATCTTCTTTGAATTCTCTATCATGTTACCTAAAGAGATATATTTTTAACAATTTAGTTATATATATACATGTGTACATGTAATGTAAAGTTTTAAATAGTCTAGTCAAGTAAACAAGTTGAATATTAAATGTATGTACACATACCTTGAAGTTCATGTTGTCGGAGTGCACGCTTCACACATGCTCCTGCTCCATCATGTTCTCCTTTTCCATGTCCACTTTCAAAGAAGTTCCAAACAAACTTAACGTTGTGTCTAGCATGTTGCATGGCTAACCAATTAAAAGCTTTTGCAGACTTAAATTGACCTACAATTCAAATAAATACAAAATGTATTTAAATGTGACACATAAATATATCTAGAAATGCTCAAAAAAAAAATTAAAATAAAATTTATAATGCATGTACGTACTTACCTGCACACCCATCAGACCAGATCCAATGTTGTGAAGCATTTATCCCACGACTTGCAAGATTGTTGAAAAACATGTTGAAACAATGAGCCACATAGCTCCTATCATGAACCTTGTCATCACTAATATAGAAATGAACCTCCTTGATGATAATGCGTTCATTTTGATCTATACCAGATTCTATCCCATCCAAATCGTATTGTGCATGTCTATAGGTCACATGCACAAATATTGCAACTTGATTAGAATGATAATATTGACTTTGGAGCTCCTTTTGAGGGGAAAATGTATAGTTCTCCGCAAAATCTACAACTGAAAGAATACAACCAAGTGGGAAACAATTTTTAGAATCACGAAACTGTTTAGCTTGCCATCGTGCACCATGACAATGTTGGATATGTGGATAAATCATAGATCGAAATCTGTCCATGAACTGAAGGTACGGTAATTCACTCTCTTTTAATGTAATTTTTTTTGATTCACCTCCTGTCTTCGTTTGGTATATCTCATATTCAAATCTCTTCCACTAGACTGGTGTTGTAACATCAATATTATCAAATTGTAAAGGAAATTGCTGCAAATTTCCACAATTATTGCATTCATTTTTTATACACTGGACATTAAATTCATCTGAACCTTCTGATTTATCACATAAATGGACTTTACAAATTCTGTTGTACTTCCAGTAACCATACCTAGATTAAGTATTGTCGTAACCTTTTTATATGATTGCAAGTATAAGTGAAACTGAACATGATTTCGACAACAACATGTTTCACGAACCTTATTTATGCGTACAAAGCAAGGGCGCAACATCTCAAACATTCTCTGACATATTTTCACATCTGAAAATTCATGTTTGAATGCTTCAAACAATTCACTTTGTGTAGTATCGACAAAATGTTTTGGATGTGAAATCTTCATACCGGTCTCTTTATCGTCCATTTGTATAGTGTCCCTTCTATTGGAAGAAATACGAGAGTGATTGGTCCAAAAATCAATGACCCGTCTTCTTACATCTTCAAAAATTCTGTCTTTACGGGGAAGTCTACAAATCTGTACCCAATTCTTTTCAATATTCATATCCAACATATTTCTCTTCCTAATATATCTCTGTATAGTTCTTCGAGATACGTTGAGTAAAATCAGAAATTGCTCGAACTTGATTTCTATGTGTCAATTTCTTACTAGTTATCATAGTCATCAAGGCTCTTCTAGCTGCATTTGAATCTGGTCCTTTATGATCTGCCTTGTTAACAACATTCAGTGCATCTTGTAAATTTTGAATTATTGTCTCTTTTACTTTACCTCCTCCAACTTTCCTATTATCAATACCCAACAATTCCAAAACCGGAGTCATTTCTTTTTTCTTAAATAACTTTGCAAACAATTGTGCTTTTCCCACCAAAGATTTACTCTCAAAATATTCCATCCACATATTTTTGAGATGCAATTTAATAGTGCTTTCAGGTACCAAGTGTTCTGGTTCAATTGACTAATAAGTGATTCCTCTTCATGTCCATCAAATTCTGCATTGTAGAAAAAAAATGTATACTTCGACTACTACCAATATCCTCCCCTAGTTGAGTTGCACCTTCTACAGCGATAGGTTCTTCTTCAACATCCATTGGTTGCTCTTGGACACGTTTCGTATGACCTTTTCA